>NQII01003856.1:0-268258 GCA_002778355.1 Clitarchus hookeri | reverse complement strand
GGGAGAGGGTGATTCGCATGATGGAGCAGTCCCGCCAACCTCAATATTGCATCCCCGGGCAGTTAAACCACGCCACAAAACCTTCAGCCTCAATTTCCTATTGGGAATCAAGTTGGCACTGCCGCTCCTCCCGCTGGCTCGCGCAGGACTGTATAACTGCGTCGTCTGCACTCTGGTACACTGCTTAATCAAAAAAATTAGGTCCTTTTTGCAATTTCAATTTTTTTACTGTTACTTTGCATAAAATATATATTTCAAAATGATATTTTACTTATCAAACTTGAAATTAAATTTCTACTTTATTCATTTGGTTAATATTTACCTCCTAATTCAGAGTTAAATGACTTCTTAACCTGAGCAAAACTCTTACTTCTGAGAAGCCTGTGACGTTTTAGAGATCCATTGCGGATATGAATCGACATACGTTTTAGAGTGCCATTGAGTTTATGAATCGACATTTGTAAACAAGCAGCCAGCTCAGCAGCAAAGTGGTGAAGGTCTCTCGTCCTGCGGCGTACTTCCTTAAAGTGATGTTATGCAATAACTCGTCTCCCACCACGGTGAACCGGGTTGAATTTCCGGCGGTGTCGCCTGGATTTTATCGGTGGGAAACATGCCTGGCGTTGCCGTTGGCCAGCGGGATTTTCGGGGCGCTCCCGTTTGCCCCGTCCTTGCATTCTGCCGCTGCTCCATCCTGACCTCACTTCACCCTCATTGGTGCTCGCCGATCCTTCTCGACCTCGAAGTATCCCATAACCTTATTTTCTTGAAGCAATGCAGTAGAGAAGGAGTTGGGCAGGTGGTGAGGTCCACTTTGTGTGGGATGCGGTTGTACCACGAGCGATGCAAGCGCGCCGCGGCCAATAAAATGCAGTAATAAAGTGAAGTTGACGAACAGTGAGGGGTAGTGGGGTTGTTGGAGGGCCATTAAGCGGCTCACCGCCGTCCTGAAAAACACATGCATTATTCGAGGACGCCACTTCTCGCAGGATCGGTTCCGGCTTGTCCCGGGAGTTAACTGCGGCCCTGGCCATCCAGGCCGTTCCATTAATCTGAACTTCCGCGGCGATGTGCCACCAGAGCTCACGGCACCGCTCAAATATTCATCCGGCAAGTAAACACACTCATTGTTACGTTACGTTTGCAGGCTGCCTCAAGGATAAAAACTCACTCATGACCCTTAAAAGACCTTAAATTAGTAACTTTTGAAACCCGACGTCTTAAATTTATAACCTTTCCACTTATATTGGATTTTGTACCCGAATTTTTCGGCAGGACATGACATAAATAATGGCTAACTAAGATAACGCAGTTTGTTACAGTTTGTCTGTAGTTAGTAGTTTCCAAATTGTTACCAGCGGGAANTAATGGCTAACTAAGATAACGCAGTTTGTTACAGTTTGTCTGTAGTTAGTAGTTTCCAAATTGTTACCAGCGGGAAGAGTGTTTGAATACTTTATGCGAACGAAACGACTAAAAAAAATTATAACGTCAACACAAATCAGAATAAAGTGAGANGAGTGTTTGAATACTTTATGCGAACGAAACGACTAAAAAAAATAATAACGTCAACACAAATCAGAATAAAGTGAGATTAGGTACTGTACCAAGCGATGAACTACACTACGTTAAGACCTGAAGTGCGATACAAAAATCGCATTGCATGAAATTAAGCATCCAGGAATTCATTTTATGGCCGGTCTCATGTTAGTTCGCTTAAGTACATCCTGCACAGCTTTGCAGGGTCTTGTCTGTAGAGGCGATGCCACATTAGTTGCTCTGTCTAGCATTATTTTTAGGGTTGTATTAATTATATGGCTCACATAAAGAAACATTATAATATGTATAACACTCCACGGCTATTATTCAACAGGTTTTGCGGCCCGAAGGCCGGCACACCCTCCATCCTCCTTCACTGTAACTGTACTCGGATGAGTAAGACATCTTCTGTTCTTCGGGTCATTGTCTGTTCTTAGTGCTGTACTCCGTATTCATGAAAACAGAAGACCTTAGAGAAGGATTTAAGAATCAAGTGGATGAATTGGGCATTCACTTGGAAGTTGGAACAGTAATGGCAGACGAACAACTTCATAAGATTTGGAATGAATTCGGCACTAAAATTGGAAGGCGATTGGAAGATTTTGATAGATGGAATCGGCTAATTTCTGATGACCCATGATGGGGTACTCAGGTAAAGACTTCAATGAGCAAAAGTCGNTTGATAGATGGAATCGGCTAATTTCTGATGACCCATGATGGGGTACTCAGGTAAAGACTTCAATGAGCAAAAGTCGTAGTACTCTAAATTGGTGAGGAGGACAGGTTTTTAATGAGAAAACCGGTAGAATACCGAGTTACTGCAAGAAAAGAAAAGTGAATGGCCCGAAGAGACTAAGAGGAGAAAGTGCCGTGCACTGCTTTACTCATCAGAGTACAGTTGCAGTGCGGCAGGATGGAGGGTGGGTTGGCCTTCGGGCCTTAAAAACCTGTACTCCGTATTCAAACGGTTTTCTCGGTAAAACCGGTCCTCCTCGCCAATCAAGGATAATTCGACCACATAGATTGAAGCCTTTACCCGAATACCACCTCATGAGTCCACAAAAAGCTCTTCTCGTAACTTATCCTACTCTTCCAGCCTTTTTCCAATTTTGGTGGTGAACTCATTCCATATTTTGTGAAGAGCTTGACCTTTTAGTATATTTGCCAAATCTAAGTGAATGCCCTTTCTTTCTGTGATCTCTTGCAGCCATTGCCTTATGTCTTCCGTTTTCATCGCTCTGTAATGACGTGCTGCATTGTGTCATCCAATCCACACACATCGAACAGCGGTAACTCTAACAACTGCAGACTATGAAATTTGGCCTTCAAGTTTCCGTGGCCAATGTATATATGTACACTGTAATAGTTGAGAGTAATACATTCCATTTCAAGTATGTTTTCCACATTCGGTAACAGCTCGTATGTGACACTCCCTTTCTGAGATGTTTCCCATTCTTCTTGCCACTTCTGGAGAACTTCGTCCATTACCTCTTGTTTTTCTATTTTCGATAGTCTGCAAATCCATGATCTCTCCGCCACAATGTCCCTGTATCATTCCAGTTTAGCCACTGGCAACACTCCAGCCAAGACAGGAAGTGACTCATTGGACACTCTCCTTTATGCTTTAGAGACGGTCAGCAGTGCTGCTCTTGGAGCACTAATGAGCTTCCTTTTATGTCTCACAAGCTCTACTCTAATATTCTATTTAATAGCCCCATATGATATAATGGTCTCGAACAATGCCTTAATATAACTCAAATTGTTCTAAAATTTAGGCACCAGCTTGTGTTGACAATACTCCTTAATCTCTGAAAGACCCCCACAGCCTTTCTGGCAACATACTCTATATACATTCAGGAAGTTCATCTTTTCATCCATAATGACTCACAGATATTTCATCCGATGCATACACTCCACCGAGTCTCCACCAAAGCATACAGTCGCTGGTCTCTGCAGTTTCCCTTTGAGCAGCATGGTCTTCGTCATAGACATGGAGAATTCCAGCTTCACTTGTTTGGACCAAGTCAAAATCTTATACATCATAACTTATACCTTCTCTTGAAGTTGCCGCTTGCATTTCCTGACATAAGGATGAGGCCGTCATCTGCTTAGCCGAAGGCCACACACCCCGGCAGAATATCAAAATCCAAGCATTCTTCAAAGAGAACATACCATAAGGTCGGACCAAGGACCGACACCTGGGGACATCCCATGGTTAGTCTTTTGTTCACTTGCACATTCTGGGCTGAGTATGTGCTCTCTCTGTCTGTGAAGCATTCCAAAAATACCCTGTAAATGTTCGCTGGTCGTCTATTCCTCCTCAGCTGGTACATTACTTCAGCAACCAGGCATTGTCAAAACCTCATGCTATGTCCAGGAACACGCCTGACTGTTCTTCACATATTTCTTTACAACATGCAGAGTAAAGTCTGTACCCATTCCTTTGCAGAAAAATTATTGTTTCTCACTGAAGGTTTCTTCTGCTTCCAAAGCCATTACGAGTCTCCTGTTTATCAGCTTCTCAAAGACTTTGCCAAGTATTGGACACAATGTTAGTGGTCAGCAGAATTTTCGATCTTCAGGATCCTTCTTGCCTGCCATTCACACGATATGCAGCCTTCCCTTCTTCCATGGGATTGGAAACATGCAAGAGTTCAGACAGTCATTATAGTTCTTCAGCCATTCCTGTTTAATTTTAGAGAAGCTTCTTTTTTATTATGTCTGCTCCCAAACCAGCAAAGCCTGGGGCTTTTCGATTCTTCAGTTGGTACACCACTGATGTTAGCTCTTCCATATCAAAATCTGGTGCATCAACTTCCTCAGGAATTTCACCAATTTGCTGTATCTTATTTATGTGCTCCTCTCCCTGATTTTACAGGGAGTCATCAGGCAGGACTGCATGGAGAAGAACTTCCATAGACCTCTGAAGGTCAGTGCAAGTCTCACAATTTACCTTAATGCTAGGTGGAGGAATTGCCTTCTTAATTTTGTCAGCTGCAATCTTGTAGACCACACTGAAATATTTTCGTTTCTCACTCGTGTAATACAATCCGCCGATGACTGTACCTTNTCTTCGTTTCCCACTCGTGTAATACAATCCGCCGATGACTGTACCTTTTACGACATAAACCTGTTGAAGTAAGCCTACTTCTTTCCCTTATACTCTTGAGCGAATAGTTTTCTCTCATCATCTCTAAGTTTGTGAAGTCATTCCATTTCCAACCATGATATGTTTGGAAGCCCCTGAATTTTTTTCCGGAGATTTTTCTCACAAGTCTCAGTGAAGATTCCAGTGATTACAGCTACTCTTTCTTCTTATCCACTTCATCCAGCCACAATTCAGAACATCTTCTCAGCTTACCCAAGAGTGTCTTGTCGCATTGTGGCCAATCTGCTGTTCAGTGTACATATCATACCTTTATTTCGTTTTCTGGCACATTATCAACATTTCTTCCTCCATGTCCAATTTCANTCTTTCTTTTTCTGGCACATTATCAACATTTCTTCCTCCATGTCCAATTTCATAGACTATAAGTCTATGATCAGTCGCACTTTCCTCCAGCACTTTCCATTTGCTGATATGGTATTTGACCTTCCCACTTACCACAGTAATGTCAATGTGCGTTTCAATACCATGCGTATGCGAGAAAATTGTTGGAAGTTCACTTTCCACATTTGCAATATCCAAATAATTTACTAAAACGAATTGGCTGACTGTCTCGCCTGATTCGTCTGTGTTTGGTGAATGCAAGAGCTCGGACTTCCCATTAAAATCTGGACCAATTACCGAGGGATTTTCCCTTAACACATCGATAACAACTTCCCATATCTCCAGATGTGTTTGTGTGTTATTCCCAAACTGAAAGTATGAGGAAATAATCCAGCATTTAGTTGTTCTCTTGGTTGCTTGCGCACATGTGTGATGTGTGTTATAGATACTGGCCATCATCATATCCATGTTCTTGTTTGTCCTTATTCTCCATCCTGAGGTTTGACCTCTTTGGTGTACATGTTACCAATAAGTCCTGTTGCCTCGTCAAAAGGCACATATGGTTCCTGAAACAAGATAATATTCAGTTTCTGCTTCACCACAATCGTGTTCAGTTTAGCAGCCACTGCTGCCGACCTTTGCATATTTAATTGCCCACGTCTTATGATATTACAGTCCATAATCGATCCTGGCGAGTTCCACCAACAGAGCTTTCTGATATGCCGGACCGTCTCTGGAGTCCACCCTCTACTCATATGCAACACCTTTTTTAGACAGTTTGCACATGTCTCCTTAAAATTACTGTCTGACTTTTTCGGGCAGTTTTCATACTCATGGCCCTTTTTATCGCACTTTTAGCATGTGGACTCTGTGTCTTTACATTCATTTTCTATGTGTACTCATTGTTCACACTTATAGCAATGGGACACAGATGTATATTCCCTGACCCGACAGCTTTCATAGCCGACATAAAGGCTCTCCTTTGACATGATGGTATTCCTTGTTTGTGGGTCACATTCCAACACAAAATTGACTCTGTCGTTGTCCCTTCTACCACTCCGATGACTGACCACCACATTTGTCTGAAATTTTTCTACATTAATGCCATCTCTGGACTACGGATTTTTTCTTTAGATCGTTTCCACCAGACCGGACGTGTTCTCTGACAAAGGCATGTCATATGTTACTATTTTGGAGCCTCTTTTCCTTAGTGCATCTAACTTCAGGCCCAACTCTTTTATTACAGTCTGGTTTTTGAGTTATTCTAGAATTTCCTCATTGCCAGCCTCAATGAACACTCCGCCATTTCTGATGCCTCGCATGATGCGGATTTACAATCTTTCAGCCCTAGGATCAAGATTCCTCTTGATATTATCCTTGGTTTCTATGCTATTAGTCCCTTCTTTGTCTGGGTATACCACCACCACATTCCTAGAGGACCGCGGTTTTATTTCCTCATCCTTTACAGTTTAGGAACAGCTCTAAATTTGACTGGTATTCTTCTTACCACAGTTTGTCACTCTTGTTCTTTGGAGGTACCCTCACCATGGATCTCCATTTGTTGCACCTTGTCAATTAATTTGGCATTTTCAATCAGTATTTGTCCAACAGGCTCTGTAATTGATTGACCTTTGGTACAAACTAATTTGCCTGAGTACTGATATTTTAGAGTTTTTACATAGAAGCTGTTCCATCATAGTAGACACCAATTCATTAGCTTAATTATGTGTCATACTGACACTTGTTTCAATATTCTGTACAAAGTTACCTGTGTTCAATAAGCCACTCCCACTCTCATTTTCAGGCTAAATAAATTGCAGCCGCTTCCTTGACCTGGGCACTTCGGATCCTTTACTAGTCCCAGGTCCTTCCTCAACCCTTTCAGTAAGGTGTACACTACCAACTACCTGTATTTTTTATATAGAAGGCCTTAAGGATTTTCCTTATTGGCCTACTCTTACAAACTCTTCAGCCTTCCACTTTGATATACATCGGTCAACTTGAGACTCTACTTCTTCGTCTGAACTTTCTGAGCCAGACTTATCTTGTTCTCTTGGGTGTACTACTGGTATAATGTCCATATATTTATGGTCATCTTTTCTGCCTTCTGATCTTTGTACGCCCTATTACTCCTCCTTCTTCTCTTCATAATATATATCTGCCATCCAGGAGTTAACCACACTACTTTCTATGCCACTTATTGCGTACGAGATTTGCTGATGCTATTTGGACTCTTTAGGGGACATCTCAAATTTCTCCCTATAGAAATATTGGTCCATCAGTCTGTTCACCGACGCCGTGGCCACTGACTTCAGAACATTTCCTTGGCCGAATAATCCCTTGAGTTCTCTTCGTCTTTCCTTCAAGGTTTTCGATTTGACATTCAACAGCAAAGCGTAATTCATGGACCCTTTAACCTGTTTAAACAGGCTGGTTTTATACGCAGTTGCGCACTTACATCACAGTAAGTAAAGCACAAATTAGCACTACACAATACAACAGTTCAACAGTTCTAGGCACTACAGTTTAAATAACACTCTTACAGTCCACTCTGTCCACACTACTAGTTCGTGGAGGACTCAACCTCCTAGGCCAGGGGTTAAGGCGCAAGGCCAGCACTGTTCTTCTTTACTCCCTCTTAGCCGTCTGTGAGAAACCTCCGAGAGGATTATGGCCACACACAAACCTACTGGCACAGGTTCGGTGGACTAATACCCTCACAGTCCGTTTCTCCACAGAGGCGGGGAGCACAGTGCCGCTCTGCCCTCTTCAGGCTGTATACCTGCCCTCCAGAGGCAGTACTATTTTAATCAATGAATTAACTCTCCTCTCATTAAAAATTAACCCAAAAACCCAAGAAATAGAATACAGCTGTTTGATAGTGGCATGCTGCAANATTTACCTTAATGCTAGGTGGAGGAATTGCCTTCTTAATTTTGTCAGCTGCAATCTTGTAGACCACACTGAAATATTTTCGTTTCTCACTCGTGTAATACAATCCGTCGATGACTGTACCTTTTACGACATAAACCTGTTGAAGTAAGCCTACTTATTTCCCTTATACTCTTGAGCGAATAGTTTTCTCTCATCATCTCTAAGTTTGTGAAGTCATTCCATTTTCAACCATGATATGTTTGGAAGCCCCTGAATTTTTTTCCAGAGATTTTTCTCACAAGTCTCAGTGAAGATTCCAGTTATTACAGCTACTCTTTCTTCTTATCCACTTCATCCAGCCACAATTCAGAACATCTTCTCAGANTATTACAGCTACTCTTTCTTCTTATCCACTTCATCCAGCCACAATTCAGAACATCTTCTCAGATTACCCAAGAGTGTCTTGTCGCATTGTGGCCAATCTGCTGTTCAGTGTACATATCATACCTTTATTTCGTTTTCTGGCACATTATCAACATTTCTTCCTCCATGTCCAATTTCATATACTATAAGTCTATGATCAGTCGCACTTTCCTCCAGCACTTTCCATTTGCTGATATGGTCTTTGACCTTCCCACTTACAACAGTAATGTCAATGTGCGTTTCAATACCATGCGTATGCGAGAAAATTGTTGGAAGTTCACTTTCCACATATGCAATATCCAAATAATTTACTAAAACGAATCGGCTGACTGTCTCGCCTGATTCGTCCGTGTTTGGTGAATGCAAGAGCTCGGACTTCCCATTAAAATCTGGACCAATTACCGAGGGCTTTTCCCTTAACACATCGATAACAACTTCCCATCTCTCCAGATGTGTTTGTGTGTCATCCCCAAACTGAAAGTATGAGGAAATAATCCAGCATTTAGTTGTTCGCTTGGTTGCTTGCACACATGTGTGATGTGTGTTATAGATACTGGCCATCATCATTTCCATTTTCTTGTTTGTCCTAATTCTCCATCCTGAGGTTTGACCTCTTTGGTGTACATGTTACCAATAAGTCCTGTTACCTCGTCAAAAGGCACATATGGTTCCTGAAACAAGATCATATTTAGTTTCTGCTTCGCCACAATCATGTTCAGTTTAGCAGCCACTGCTGCCGACCTTTGCATATTTAATTGCCCACATCTTATAATATTACAGTCCATTATCAATCCTGGCGAGTTCCACCAACAGAGCTTTCTGATATGCCGGACCGTCTCTGGAGTCCACCCTCTACTCATATGCAACACCTTTTTTAGACAGTTTGCACATTTCTCCTTAAAATTACTGTCTGACTTTTTCGGGCAGTTTTCATACTCATGGCCCTTTTTATCGCAATTTGAGCATGTGGACTCTGTATCTTTACATTCATTTTCTATGTGTACTCACTGTTTACACTTATAGAAATGGGACACATATGTTTATTCCCTGACCCGACAGCTTTCATAGCCGACATAAAGCCTCTCCTTTGACATAATGGTATTCCTTGTTTGTGGGTCACATTCCAACACAAAATTGACTCTATCGTTGTCCCTTCTACCACTTTGATGACTGACCACCACATTTGTCTGAAATTTTTCTACATTAATGCCATCTCTGGACTACGGATTTTTTCTTTAGATCGTTTCCACCAGACCGGACGTGTTCTCTGACAAAGGCATGTCATACGTTACTATTTTGGAGCCTCTTTTCCTTAGTGCATCTAACTTCAGGCCCAACTATTTTATTACAGTCTGGTTTTGAGTTATTCTAGAATTTCCTCATTGCCAGCCTCAATGAACACTCCGCCATTTCTGATGCCTCGCATGATGCGGATTTACAATCTTTCAGCCCTAGGATCAAGATTCCTCTTGATATTATCCTTGGTTTCTATGCTATTAGTCCCTTCTTTGTCTGGGTATACCACCACCACTTTCCTAGAGGACCGCGGTTTTATTTCCTCATCCTTTACAGTTTAGGAACAGCTCTAAATTTGACTGGTATTCTTCTTACCACAGTTTGTCCCTCTTGTTCTTTGGAGGTACCCTCACCATGGATCTCCATTTGTTGCACCTTGTCAATTAATTTGGCATTTTCAATCAGTATTTGTCCAACAGGCTCTGTAATTGATTGACCTTTGGTACAAACTAATTTGCCTGAGTACTGATATTTTAGAGTTTTTACATAGAAGCTGTTCCATCATAGTAGACACCAATTCATTAGCTTAATTATGTGTCATACTGACACTTGTTTCAATATTCTGTACAAAGTTACCTGTGTTCAATAAGCCACTTCCACTCTCATTTTCAGGCTAAATAAATTGCAGCCGCTTCCTTGACCTAAGCACTTCGGATCCTTTACTAGTCCCAGGTTCTTCCTCAACCTTTTCAGTAGGGTGTACACTACCAACTACCTGCATTTTTTATATGGAAGGCCTTAAGGATTTTCCTTATTGGCCTACTCTTACAAACTCTTCAGCCTTCCTCTTTGATGTACATCGGTCAACTCGTGACTCTACTTCTTCGTCTGAACTTTCTGAGCCAGACTTATCTTGTTCTCTTGGGTGTACTACTGGTATAATGTCCATATATTTATGGTCATATTTTCTGCCTTCTGATCTTTGTACGCCCTATTACTCCTCCTTCTTCTCTTCATAATATATATTTGCCATCCAGGAGTTAACCACACTACTTTCTATGCCACTTATTGCGTACGAGATTTGCTGATGCCATTTGGACTCTTTAGGGGACATCTCAAATTTCTCCCTATAGAAATATTGGTCCATCACTCTGTTCACCGACGCCGTGGCTACTGACTTCGGAACATTTCCTTGGCCGAATAATTCCTTGAGTTCTCTTCGTCTTTCCTTCAAGGGTTTCGATTTGACATTCAACAGCAAAGCGTAATTCATGGACCCTTTAACCCGTTTAAACAGGCTGGTTTTATATGCAATTGTGCACTCACATCACAGTAAGTAATGCACAAATTAGCACTACACAATACAACAGTTCAACAGTTCTAGGCACTACAGTTTAAATAACACACTTACAGTCCACTCTGTCCACACTACTAGTTCGTGGAGGACTCAACCTCCTAGGCCAGGGGTAAGGCCCAAGGCCAGCACTGTTCTTCTTTACTTCCCTCTTAGCCGTCTGTGAGAAACCTCCGAGAGGATTATGGCCACACACAAACCTACTGGCACAGGTTCGGTGGACTAATACCCTCACAGTCCGTTTCTCCACAGAGGCGGGGAGCACAGTGCCGCTCTGCCCTCTTCAGTCTGTATACCTTCCCTCCAGAGGCAGTACTATTTTAATCAATGAATCAACTCTCCTCTCATTAAAAATTAACCCAAAAACCCAAGAAATAGAATACAGCTGTTTGATAGTGGCATGCTGCAAAATAATTTATTAAGATTTTTTTCTCTGTGCCGGTACTGCCATTATCTTGGCGTAAGCTGTGCAGCTGCGTGAATTTAACAGTTTAATAGTTCAGTTTCGGCGAATGTACTAGGGTGAAACATGTTCTCCCCAATGCTCACAGAGTATAAGCAGGGGTAATGTTTCAATAAGTTTAGTCATACAAAACTTTNCGAAACATGTTCTCCCCAATGCTCACAGAGTATAAGCAGGGGTAATGTTTCAATAAGTTTAGTCATACAAAACTTTCGATGTACTGCCTGAAAATTGTGGATATTCTAGTTATGATTACTGCATTACTGTACAGACTAAGATAGAGTAAATAGTTTACCACAAATCAAAGTAATTTTTTACAGCTCTTCCTAGAATCTAAATGTAAAAATTGGTGACTAATATTTGTCTATCGTGTTCACAAAACCCAATTTATTTGATTTACATAATGTTAAAAGTTTTGCCTTTTTAACCATTCGATTATACATTCCTCATAATCCACTTTCGCAAGAAGATGCAGATAAAACCCACTTTCCTGGCATTATTTATAACACAGTTACGGGTCNCCTCATAATCCACTTTCGCAAGAAGATGCAGATAAAACCCACTTTCCTGGCATTATTTATAACACAGTTACGGGTCTTTAAGTGCTCGCATGTTAGTATAAATGTGTTTATATTATTTTACATCGCTTGGGCCCGTTTTAACTTTTGTTCTCACTGTCTGTATTATTATAGTATTATCATTGCTCTAGATGATTAGATCCAGATTTTTTTACAAGGATATAACGATGCAAACAAATTTACAATAGAATTGAAATGATTTATAAATTCATTAAATTGCAATTTTCAAATGTTATCAACACTGTTCTATTTAACTGCTGAACTGGAAAACAGTATTGATTTCCTTTAGCGCGATGAAAAAATTCTGCAAATTACAGCGGCTTTTTTGACATCCTCCTTTTACCTCCACAGATGAACTTGGGGAAGATTATTCTTGTTGCTCACATTGCCGTTTCGGAGTGTATATTCTGCCAGTTACTAAACTTGTAAATTTATCCGCTGCAAGAGGTCTTCTGTAGCCGACGATGTTCAGAGAATCACCCGCTGCCAGACTCAGAACTCGAGCCCCTAGTAAATGGTGTTCGTTTCACAGTGCGCTGTAGTTAGGGGGATCCATTTTGATTTAGTCTCACTGCACTTCATTGTGCAATGCAGTAACTAATATAATACAGGACGTATATTTCTTGTACACGAATCATTCTTATCACTTTGTGTCTCGGCGTTGATTTCAACAGCATTATCTCACAACAATTATATTTTTTATTTTCTCTAATTCATTAAGGATATGGTACATGTAAATAAAAGGATTAGGACAAGGAGAGCCTGGATCGATCAACAGTCCGAAAACAAAACACACTCGGTCGTCATACAGTTTGTTTTCTGTATCTAACTTTGACTTCTGTGATAACTGTGTGTCAATCCGACAGATATGATTAGGGTGAATTTTATGTAACCCCGAATATGCGTTAAGTAAGCATTTATTAGTAAATTGGCCATGAAAGGATGGTGGCCACTGGTAACTGAAGGCATATTTACACAGTGGACACCAGTAGCGGCCTAAAAGGTAAATTGATTATATAGAAACAAGCATCGTCAGCCGCCATTGCACCGTTGTCTTTACCCTGAATTTTGCATAATGTCGATTAAACTTGACTAAATCTCGTAAAGCTGGTTCCGCAATACAGCGACGCGTTGCGATGCGATGCAAGCTGACGCGATGGTCGGCGACGAGCTATGCTTACTGTTTGAGCGACAATCTGTCAGCGACGCAAGTCGTCTGAGAAGGTGCTGCTTATCTTTTTCAAGGGTGAAAATTACATTTTTAGACCTCACGAATGTAACAAAAGACACGCGAAAAACATTGACACTGTATTTTTTTAGTGGGTAGTAGACAAACAAGGCAGTATGAACGCGATGTGCGATGAAAACTATGCAGCAACATATAGCGAGAACGAGAGACATATAGGAAGAAGGAGAATTACATTGATGTTAATAAAAAAACTTTATGACATTGTCTATAATAAGAAAAAGAATTCTTGTCCTCTATTTTGTACATACATTCAGCAACAATAAAAATATATGTTCAAAGACATCGGCTTAAACGCGATCGTTGTTTTCCAAAACGTAAACAAATAGGCCTAGTTGTTTATATTCTCATATCACAGACCGTCTCAACGCCAGAATTTTGCAAAATACAGTCGTCGCCGACGCAATGCGACAGACTGCTGCTTCATCCTGATTGGCTACAGCTCATCGTAACGTATCGCATCACCAAAGCACCGCTGTGTTGTGGAACCAGCTTAAAGAGACCACTGTACTGCAATGGAGGTTAGTATCCAGAGAAGGAATTAACCCTGTTTGTGAGAACTCGGTTGCCACATTGTTGGCTAGTATTATACCGTAATACGCGAATTGATTAAAATGTATACCGAAATACTTAATTCAACTCTATTGAGCTCATTAATAAAAATCATGTACTTAGCTACCTAATCAATTAAGACCTTCACTACCTTAACCACCGAAAAACTGAGAATGCAAATTACCCAGAACTCTTATACTAAGTTTCTCGATACGAATTTCCCAAATTTTTTCATTGTCATTAATATGTAGTTGGGAGTGACGACGTGTATAAACCTAACTTGACAAGTGGCAAGACTTTGCAAACGTGGCAGCTGAAAAACGTACAAACAGGAATGATATTTCAACATCCATCATTGTAAGCCTACTTTCCGAAGAAAAAAATAGGCTTATGCAGGCACCTGAATATTTGTCTGGAATGTATGTCCCCCCTAATAACTTTTCAACCCTTGAAACGAATTTCACCCAACTCGGTCCACATATAGTATCTAGCAAGTTCATTCTACTTTTATAGTTTTCGAACACACAGGGTACTCAATTTTAAAATGGCTGCTTTAAAAAAATGTAGGTATTATGTTATATTTCGGGAACGATCAAACCGATTTAAACAAAACTTAGTACTTTGATAGTGTATGGTATAAGCATTGAATTAAGAAAGTAATAATGTTATTGATAAACCATTTTGGAAGATAGTGGAGTATGAAAAATAATGCTTTTACCTTATTCTCGGGAACTACTCAACCGATTTCTGTGAAATTTGGAATATAAGTAAGAGTAATTGTATGCTATTTTAATACTTCCAATGTAATTGGACAAGGCATTTATTCTTAAACTGCTGGTAATATAAACATTTAAATATTAATTTTCTTTATCTACCTTACCATTTGACCAATTTCGATCAAACTTGGTATGCTGAAGGTATATGTTACAAGTATTAAATGTGTCGATAAAGAGTCCCTTTTTTCCACCATTTTTTCAGATAGCACTCCATGAAAAATAATGTTTTTATGTCACATCTCGGGTAAAACAAACCCACTGTTACAAAATTTGGCAATCAAGCAAAACTATAGTAGGTCACGTAAACTGAAATGTTTTAGTATGTCAGACACTTATGTTCAAAATGATGGTCATATAGACATTTTGAAAGATAGTAACACGCGAATAAATCAAGTAATTAATATCTCTGGTAAACAATACACCGAATGCTATCAAATTTGGTAAACACGTAGTACTACAGTAGGCCACAAAAATTTACAATTTTTATGTTGGGTAGATACTTATTTTTAAAACGTCAACCTAACTTTGTATACTGATAGTATCTTTTACAACAAGTAAATGTATATACACAGGGGCTCTTTTTTTCCATTATTTTGCAAGATAATGCTACATGAATAAATCAAGTTTTGTCATTTCTCGGTAAACAATCAACCTTTTCTTACCTAATTTGACAAACAAGTAGTACAATGGTAGGCTACATAAACGGGCATGTTTTATGTGGGTCTGACATTTATTTAAAAAATTCCGGCTATATACATATTTTAATTGGTGTATAGAATGAGCCAATACATCACAGGTTTGTTCTCCATTGATGAGAAATCCAAGATTTTATGCCATATGTCGGGAACCAATCAAATTTTCCACACAATTGTTGCTACATTAGGCCACGTAAACTTACACGTTTTAAGTGCGTCTGGCACTATTTACAATGCGACTGCCATATAAATAATGTATATAAACTAATAATTTATATTAAACCTTTCAACCAATTTCATTTAAACTTTGAATGCTGAGGGGATTCATTAGAAGCATAAAATATTCTTATAGAGACCTTCTTTTGACCGCCTTTACGAGAGATTGTGTCTGGCAATAAAATGTAATATCTATGCCATATTTCGGGAACCAACCAACTAATTCCCACCAACCTTTTCACATAGTACTACAGCAGTCATACAAACATACATAATTTAATGGGTAAAATATTGTTTTTCGGAATAATGGAAATATATTTTTAGACCTGTTTGTTGTATCTGTGAATTAAGTTGACAAAATGTCAACCAAATTTTGTATTCTGACATTATCTTCTGGTAAGGTATTGACAACTCCCAGATCTGTGGTTTTGGAGGAATGTGATTGACACTGTTGTCAAAAGGACCAATTTACTACTGAAGTAAACACAGGGCGATTGGAGTTCACAAAAAAACAATCTAGTTTTATTATTCCNCCTCATAATCCACTTTCGCAAGAAGATGCAGATAAAACCCACTTTCCTGGCATTATTTATAACACAGTTACGGGTCGTTAAGTGCTCGCATGTTAGTATAAATGTGTTAATATTATTTTGCATCGCTTGGGCCCGTTTTAACTGTTGTTCTCACTGACTGTATTATAGTATTATCATTGCTCTAGATGATTAGATCCAGATTTTTTTACAAGGCTATAACGATGCAAACAAATTTACTATAGAATTGTAATTATTTATAAATTCATTAAATTGCAATTTTCAAATGTTATCAACACTGTTCTATTTAACTGCTGAACTGGAAAACAGTATTGATTTCCTTTAGCGCGATGAAAAAATTCTGCAGATTACAGCGGCTTTTTTGACATCTTCCTTTTACCTCCACAGATGAAATTGGGGAAGATTATTCTTGTTGCTCACATTGCCGTTTCGGAGTGTATATTCTGCCAGTTACTAAACTTGTAAATTTATCCGCTGCAAGAGGTCTTCTGTAGCCGACGATGTTCAGAGAATCACCCGCTGCAAGACTCAGAACTCGAGCCCCTAGTAAATGGTGTTCGTTTCACAGTACGCTGTCGTTAGGGAGATCCCTTTCGATTTAGTCTCACTGCACTTCATTGTGCAACGCAGTAACTAATGTAATACAGGACGGCTATTTCTTGTACACGAATCATTCTTATCGCTTTGTGTCTCGGCGTTGATTTCAACAGCATTATCTCACAACAATTATATTTTTTATTTTCTCTAATTCATTAAGGATATGGTGCATGTAAATAAAAGGAGTAGGACAAGGAGAGCCGGGATCGATCAACAGTCCGAAAACAAAACACACTCGGTCGTCATACAGTTTGTTTTCTGTATTGCTTACTCTGACCTCTGTGATAACTGTGTGTCAATCCGACAGATATGATTAGGGTGAATTTTATGTAACCCCGAATATTTGTTAAGTAAGCATTTATTAGTAAATTGGCCATGGAAGGACGGTGGCCACTGGTTACTGAAGGCATATTTACACAGTGGACACCAGTAGCGGCCTAAAAGGTAAATTGATTATATAGAAACAAGCGTCGTCAGCCACCATTGCACCGTTGTCTTTACCCTGAATTTTGCATAATGTCGATTAAACTTGACTAAATCTCGTAAAGCTGGTTCCGCAATACAGCGACGCGTTGCGATGCGATGCAAGCTGACGCGATGGTCGGCGACGAGCTATGCTTACTGTTTGAGCGACAATCTGTCAGCGACGCAAGTCGTCTGAGAAGGTGCTGCTTATCTTTTTCAAGGGTGAAAATTACATTTTTAGACCTCACGAATGTAACAAAAGACACGCGAAAAACATTGACACTGTATTTTTTTAGTTGGTAGTAGACAAACAAGGCAGTATGAACGCGATGTGCGATGAAAACTACGCAGCAACATACAGCGAGAACGAGAGACATATAGGAAGAAGGAGAATTACATTGATGTTAATAAAAAAACTTTATGACATTGTCTATAATAAGAAAAAGAATTCTTGTCCTCTATTTTGTACATACATTCAGCAACAATAAAAATATATGTTCAAAGACATCGGCTTAAACGCGATCGTTGTTTTCCAAAACGTAAACAAATAGGCCTAGTTGTTTATATTCTCATATCACAGATCGTCTCAACGCCAGAATATTGCGCAATACAGTCGTCGCCGACGCACTGCGACGGACTGCTGCTTCATCCTGATTGGCTACAGCTCATCGTAACGTATCGCATCACCAAAGCACCGCTGTATTGTGGAACCAGCTTAAAGAGACCACTGTACTGCAATGGAGGTTAGTATTCAGAGAAGGAATTAACCCTGTTTGTGAGAACTCGGTTGCCACATTGTTGGCTAGTATTATGTATACCGAAATACTTAATTCAACTCTATTGAGCTCATTAATAAAAGTCATGTACTTAGCTACCTAATCAATTAAGACCTTCACTACCTTAACCACCGAAAAACTGAGAATGCAAATTACTCAGAACTCTTATTCTAAGTTTCTCGATACGAATTTCCCAAATGTTTTCATTGTCATTAATATGTAGTTGGGAGTGACGACGTGTATAAACCTAACTTGACAAGTGGCAAGACTTTGCAAACGTGGCAGCTGAAAAACGTACAAACTGGAATGATATTTCAACATCCATCATTGTAAGCCTACTTTCCGAAGAAAAAAATAGGCTTATGCGGGCACCTGAATATCTGTCTGGAATGTATGTCCCCCCTAATAACTTTTCAACCCTTGAAACGAATTTCACCCAACTCGGTCCACATATAGTATCTAGCAAGTTAATTATACTTTTATAGTTTTCGAACACACAGGGTACTAATTTTAAAATGGCTGCTTAAAAAAAATTTAGGTATTACATTATATCTCGGGAACCATCAAACCGATTAAAACAAAACTTAGTACTTTGATAGTGTATGATATAAGCATTGAATTAAGAAAGTAATAATGTTATTGATCAACCATTTTGGAAGCTAGTGGAGTATGAAAAATAATGCTTTTACCTTATTCTCGGGAACTACTCAACCGATTTCTGTGAAATTTGGAATATAAGTAAGAGTAATTGTATGCTATGTTAATACTTCCAATGTAATTGGACAAGGCATTTATTTTTAAACTGCTGGTAATATAAACATTTCAATATTAATTTTCTTTATCTACCTTTCTATTTGACCAATTTCGATCAAACTTGGTATGCTGAAAGTATATGTTACGAGTATCAAATGTGTCGATAAAGAGTCCCTTTTTTCCACCATTTTTTCAGATAGCACTCCATGTAAAATAATATTTTTATGTCACATCTCGGGTAAAACAAACCCACTGTTACAAAATTTGGCAATCAAGAAAAACTATAGTAGGTCACGTAAACTGAAATGTTTTAGTATGTCAGACACTTACGTTCAAAATGATGGTCATATAGACATTTTGAAAGATAGTGACACGCGAATAAATCAAGTAATTAATATCTCTGGTAAACAATACACCGAATGCTATCAAATTTGGTAAACACGTAGTACTACAGTAGGTCAAAAAAATTTTCAATTTTTATGTTGGGTAGATACTTATTTTTAAAATGTCAACCTAACTTTGTATACTGGTAGTATCTTTTACAACAATTAAATGTTTATACACAGGGGCTCTTTTTTCCATAATTTTTCAAGATAATGCTACATGAATAAATCAAGTTTTGTAATTTCTCGGTAAACAATCAACAGATTCCTACCTAATTTGACAAACAAGTAGTACAATGGTAGGCTACATAAACGGGCATGTTTTATGTGGGTCTGACATTTATTTTAAAAATTCCGGCCATATGCATATTTTAATTGGTGTATATAATGAGCCAATACATCACAGGTTTGTTCTCCATTGATGAGAAATCCAAGGTTTTATGCTATATGTCGGGAACAAATCAAATTTTGCACACAATTGTTGCTACAGTAGGCCACGTAAACTTACACATTTTAAGTGTGTCTGGCACTATTTACAATGAGACTGCCATATAAATAATGTATATAAACTAATAATTTATTTTAAACAATTTAACCAATTTCATTTAAACTTTGAATGCTGAGAGGATTCATTAGAAGCATAAAATATTCTTATAGAGACCTTATTTTGACCGCCTTTACGAGAGATTGTGTCTGGCAATAAAATGTAATATATATGCCATATTTCGGGAACCAACCAACTAATTCCCACCAACCTTTTCACATAGTACTACAGCAGTCATATAAACATACATAATTTAATGGGTAAAATATTGTTTTTCGGAATAACGGAAATATATTTTTAGACACGTTTGTTGTATCTGTGAATTAAGTTGACAAAATGTCAACCAAATTTTGTATTCTGGCATTATCTTCTGGTAAGGTATTGTTTTCGTAGCATGTTGGACGTCATCCTGCACCGAACGTGCAGGGTGATTGGCAGGTACGTAGTGAAGCAGTTATCCAATAGTTATTGTCTGTGTATGTCTGTTCTCAGCGTAAGTTAAACAATGAATGAGAGTTACACTACTCTTGCACGAAGCATGCAACTGAGCCTGGTTTAATATATATTTGTACAAAAGCGTGACAAGAGAAAATACAGCTTTTATACCACACCCTGGGAACCAGGGAAACCAATTTTGACCACCAAATTTTTCACACAATTAGTGGTACGGTAGGGCATGCAAACTTACGTGGTTTGAGTGACTCACACACTTGTTTCCAAAATGATATTAATGTAAATATTTGAGGTTAGTAAACCCAGTCTACTAAAACTTTAGACCGATTACAAGCACAGTCAATGTTCCGAATTCTACCTCTGTATTTCAGTTGGTTGCAGGCTATCTTACGCTACGAGGTGTTCTGAGTTAGATTCCCGGTTAGGACACGTGTGTATTTGTAATTGTCTCACTAGTATAGCATTTGTTTCTGGTTTCATTTTTAATGATATCTTTGTCACCGATACGTCTATACTGTGTACCATATAAGAAGGCCACTTTCTTGACAGTTGACAATCGCCGCGCCTTTTCGTTTATGTATACATTCGCCATCAACTGGCGTGTCAAGTACAGGCTTTGATGCTCCGAGTCAGCGGTTCCAGGAGGTGCTGCTACGTGTGGCAATTGGCGAACTGCTTGGGTGGCGCTGCATTCGTAAACGGAGCTTGGTGGACGTGTGTAGGGTCGTTCGTAAACGCCGTACACGAAATATATGTTACTTTAAAAATTATACAGAGCTCGCGGGAAAATAAAATTATTTGTATATGCGCGTAAATACATTATTTTAAACAACAAAACTATAATATGTTTCTGGGTGTAGTTCGGGATATGGATGACAGATGGCGTGGAAGGGCATGTTGGAACAGATGGTGCACTTTTAACCCACAAGATAGCAGCACCTGGTTTGAGAGTCTGGAAACTGGATTTTTTCGTCACATTTGGATACGTATCGTTTTATTGTGCATCTCATTTTGAACACCTATACATTACTATTTTATCACGAAGTTTCGTTTGCAAAACTTAAAACTGCTGTTTTATGACCACGTAAAATAAAATCTATTAATTAATACACGAACTCTTTCTTATCCGCGTATTTTCTGCTTGTGTGATGTGATTCGGCACTGCTCTCAGAATAGCCAACGTAATATTAACTTTTGTTCATTCGTGCATCATCTGATACAGGATTTTGTAAATGGCACGTTAGTTGTTTTGAATATTTTAAGTTGCCACTCACTGACTGTCAGAATGTGGCCTTCTTATATGAAATGAACTATACCCGTCTACCATTTAACGTTTAAGAACTTCATCAAAAATATCTGCATCCATGTAGAGAAAAGTAGACTCATTGGTTATATCGGTAAGTTCTTTTTTTTTCTATTTCCCCAAAAATAGCAAATTTTTTATTCTAACGTAATCATGCAGGAGTCATATAATAATGTTTATTTGCTAAAAACAGCTTCGCGTGTATTGTACAAAAGCCTAAAAGTTTTTGGAATATGTATAATATGCAAGGTCTGCAAACCATTTCACATCATCCGACGATTAAGCAGGTGATGTTAACGAAGAAAGAAGAAAAAGTGAGATGTTCATAATTTTTCAGGTTTGAAAATTATTGGAGTTGGTCTCCTAAAGCAACAAATTGTAGAACATTTGTGTACTTGGAGCGGGCAGATTCTGAAATATATATACAAGATATCAACTTATATACCTGCAGTATTTGTCCGTTTACATGTTTCTGCAGTATTTGTTCGTTTACAAGTTCATTTGCATTATTTGTTAGTTTACATGCTCGTCTGCAGTACAAGAGTAGACAATGAGAGAACGTTCAAATTGCCACAAAGAATTGTTGAACAATGACACAAACACCTGAACCCCAATTTCTGGGAATTCCATCCATTAAAAGTTTGCTAAAAGCTTGCTCTGTACGCCGAGAATGTAAAGGACTTTATTTGTTTTATTTTTCAAATTTTATAAGAGTTTTGGAAATAGTATTGTTAATATAAAAGAAATGTATCAAGGCAGAATGCCCAAAGATATTAGGTTTAACGTTTAATATAACATTTTCAGTAAATAGTATGTGGTTTCTTAGATACTTTAACAGCTGAAGCATGGCCAGTTGAAGCACAGCACAATACCGGATTAAGAACAGGTAATAAGCACTGCTGTACGTGGTGCTGTAAGATGGCATTAAATAACATAATAAGGAAAGACAGCATTAGGAAAATAACAGGAATAAGAGATCACAAATGTACACCATCCGGTATAAACCCTACTATTGTATGGCCATATTCTAAGAGTGACAGATGATGGGTAGCCTAGGCGAATATTATAATCGTACCACTCAGAAAGAAGAAAAAGAGGTTAACTAGAAAGGACCTGGAAATATGACGTTAACCAGACTTAAACGTTATGAAGTCTACAGGAGACATACTCTCTCAACCGTTTGACATGTTGTCAAGGCGTTAGCTGCAAACATATCGTGCATATATAAATAAAATTTTTTGATGATTTCGGCGGTTGAAGCGGTTATGATTGTGGGTTCGGATCCCGGGTAGGCTATGTACTAGCGTCCGGTAAGTCTAGTTTTAAAGCGGATTTTGTGATTATCATTCTAACATAAATTACTTCATATGTTATATGAATTTTTTTTAGCATGACGGGTTGCCCGACATATTTTACAAGACAGTCGTAACTTGTTGATGTTTTTCATCGAATAGTGGTACCTAAATTAGGAAATAAAAAATTTAAGTTATTGAAGTGCTATAAATTAAAATAATATATATTTATCTATACACTGCGGCATAGCGTAATAAAAATATATTGCACAATATTATATACGAGCTAAAGTGAAGAGATTGTAGTTCGAAAAATTTTTGAATTTGATCTTTGACAGATTCGCTTGTTTACTTCAAATAACTACAATAATTTTAGACGGTTATTTTCATTGTAAAACCGCTTAGTGTGTTAATATAATACGTTTTCATAATGTTGTTTAAGATATTTATTTTTTTAAAATTTTTGTTGTGTTTCATGTGTTGGGATATAGGTTAATAATACTTCTCTGTTTTTATGACGCACACAATCACTTAACAAAAAGGTTTCTGAATCCAGTTGTAGAGGAAAATTGTAGCATACCGCTCAATTGTAAAAGTGAATTTTTGAGAATTGTGGATGTCATTCCGGTTGGTTAGGCCAGATGAAGTCATATTAGCCAAATGTGTAATTACTTAACGCTTTATAATCTGGTCTCCCATAACATGGAGATTCGAATAAAGACACGCTGAAGTTAACACTGTTTGCCTCTGGTTGAAACACTTCTGTTATAATCGGGCTGTTTAATGCCGTTGTATTTCCTTAACGCCTGGTTATATCAGGACAACGTCTCAACGAATTGCTGTCATTTTCAAAATTGACACTTCTGCAGGAAGTTGTGTCACAGAAACGAGCAATGGGAAGACGTTAAAGGCAGAAACGATTACTTTTTCACCCCTTTGATTACTTTGCCCCCTTTATGAAAACCACCAATGCTGACCATGGATTGCTCTCATTCCTGGAACAAAAATTATACATTTTTATTTATGAACTGCGCAATAACGTAATAAAATTTAATCCAGAATATTACTTACGAGCCAAAGTAAAGAGATGGTAAATAGAAAAATCTGTAAATTTAATTTGTGACAGATTCGCTTATTCACTTCAGATAACTGCAATAATTTCAGACTGTTCTTTTCGTCAGAATACCACTTAGAGTGTGAATGCGATGCGCTTTTTTCAGCAAATATACATGCTATATTAAGCTACAAACGTTAGTTGCATAACAGGATGTATTCTCAGTGGTTTATTTTACACCTGAAAACAGTAAGCTTCATATTGGCCACTATTATGACAAACTGGCTTGTGACGACTTGAGACGAGTTGTCCCATAGCATAGGCTAATCTTTATAAAACCCTCTCACTTAACCGGTCAGCGTGCGACTACATCCACGATTCGNCCACGATTCACCCCTAACATCGTGTATTGTAGTTGAACCGGAGACTGGTATTTGTATACGTACCCTTGACCTGTCCTGTCTCCGCGCTTTCGCGGCACATCCAGATGATGGTGTAGTTATTGTAGTCGGTTTCCTGGACGTTGCACATGGTTCCTGAGAAATAAGAAAAAATATACATAGCCTTTACACTGAGTGGTTACATAAAGAAATCGGTTGATGCATTCTAAGGCGAAATTTCGTTGCTGGTGAAACACAGAGTGTGGTGCGTGATAACACGTAGATTGACAAATGCCAAGCCATTTAGAGCTCATTAACATATGTGTTTATTAAAAAACTTTTATTAGTGGATATAAAATATTAAGTTGGTAGCAATAGCATTCCCCTCACCGACAGAATAGAACATTTTGTTTCCAGAACATAAACATTTTGTGATATGAAGTGTCCAGGCCTTGGCGTGTTTACCACTTGTTAGGTTTGAGGTATGTATGAAAACATGAGTAAATTGAGTAAATGATAAAATTACCAAAAAAAAAAAAATTATGTTAATATCCCAAAATATTTGGTTAGGTCTATGTTGATAGAATAATTTTGTGGCCACCAACATTTGGTCACCACAAAAGAGTTTTTTTTTTTTCAGTGTAGACAGTATTCGTGTAAAGTTTCCTCTGATCATTACTGAACATAGGTCCTCGTATATTTCTGTTATTATAACTCTAATATATTAAATTCATATTTATGTACTTGTATTGTCATAGGTTTATGCTGAATTGACATGGTTAAATTAAAATAGCCATGGGCAGTATTTAATGAAAGCATAAGTGTATCATTAAAACACGTGTGTTTGGTAGTCTCGGAGCTTCCAAAAATTATTTTCACTAAAAATGCGTAAAAGAAAACGTTATAATGCAGTCAGTGGAAATAGTTTAGCCATGTAGAGAAACAGCTTTGTAATATTACCGCTAGAAATACGAACCCANTTTGGACACGTCCGCCACCCTTAATATTTATTGGTGTTGACAGCCTGCAAGCTTTGCTAGCGCGTGTGTTCTGACGGCCAAAATACATGGACGCGGGGAGCGTCAGTATTGTCTTCGTGGCATGTTGGACGTCACCCTGCACCGATTGTGCATGGTGATTTGCAGGTACGTAGTGAAGCAGTTATCGAATAGTTGTCTCTGTATGTCTGTTCTCAGCGTAAGTTAAACAATGAATGAGAGCTACACCACTCTTGCACGAAGCATGCAACTGAGCCTGGTTTTAAGTATATTTGTACAAAAGCGTGACAAGAGAAAATACAGCTTTTATACCACACCCTGGGAACCAGGGAAACCAATTTTGACCACCAAATTTTTCACACAATTTGTGGTACGGTAGGGCATGCAAAATTACGTGGTTTAAGTGACTCACACACTTGTTTCCAAAATGATATTAATGTAAATATTTGAGGTTAGTAAACCCAGTCTATTAAAACTTTAGACTGATTACAAGCAAAGTCAATGTTCCGAATTCTACCTCTGTAATTCAGTTGGTTGCACGCTATCTTACGCTTCGAGGTGTTCTGGGTTAGATTCCCGGTTAGGACACGTGTGTATTTGTAATTGTCTCACTAGTAAAGCATTTGTTTCTGGTTTCATCTTTAATGATATTGTTGTCAACGAGACGTCTATACTGTGTACCATATAAGAAGGCCACATTCTTGACAGTTGACAATCGCCATGCCTTTTCGTTTATGTATCCATTCGCCATCAACTGGCATGTCAAGAATAGGCTTTGATGTGGCGAGTCAGCGCGTCCAGGAGGTGCTGCTACGTGTGGCAATTGGTGAACTGCTTGGGTGGCGCTGCATTCGTAAACGGAACTTGGTGGACGTGTGAAGGGTCGTTCGTAAACGCGGTACACGAAATATGTTACTTTAAAAATTAGACAGAGCTCGCGGGAAAATAAAATTATTTGTATATGTGCATAAATACGTTATTTTAAACAACAAAACTATAATATGTTTCTGGGTGTAGTTCGGGATATGGATGACAGATGTCGTGTTGGAACAGATGGTGCGCTTTTAACTCACAAGATAGCAGCACCTGGTTTGAGAGTCTGGAAACTTTGGATTTTTTCGTCACATTTGGATACGTATCGTTTTATTGTGCATCTCATTTTGAACACCTATACATTACTATTTTATCACGAAGTTTCGTTTGCAAAACTAATAACTGCTGTTTTATGACCACGTAAAATAAAATCTACTAATTAATTTACGAACTCTTTCTTATCTGCGTATTTTCTGCTTGTGTGATGTGCTTCGGCACTGCTCTCAGAATAGCCAACGTAATATTAACTTTCGTTCGTTCGTGCATCAGCTGATACAGGATTTTGTAAATTGCACGTTAGTTGTTTTGAATATTTTAAGTTGCCACTCACTGACTGTCAGAATGTGGCCTACTTATATGAAATGAACTATACCCATCTACCATTTAGCGTTTAAGAACTTCATCAAAATTATCTGCATCCATGTAGAGAAAAGTAGACTCATTGGTTATATCGGTAAGTTCTTTTTTTTTCTATTCTCCCAAAAATAGCAAATTTTTTATTCTAATTTAATCATGCAGGAGTCATGAAATAATGTTTATTTGCTAAAAACAGCTTCGCGTGTATTGTACAAAAGCCTAAAATTTTTGGAATATGTATCATATGCAAGGTCTGCAATCCATTGCACATCATCCGACGATTAAGCAGGTGATGTTAACGAAGAAAGAAGAAAAAGTGAGATGTTTATAATTTTTCAGGTTTGAAAATTATTCGAGTTGGTCTCCCAAAGCAACAAATTGTAGAGCATTTGTGTACTTGGAGCGGACAGATTCTGAAATATATATACAAGATATCAACTTATATACCTGCAGTATTTGTCCGTTTACATGTTTCTGCAGTATTTGTTCGTTTACAAGTTCATTTGCATTATTTGTTAGTTTACATGCTCGTCTGCAGTATAAGAGTAGACAATGACAGAACGTTCAAATTGCCACAAAGAATTGTTGAACAATGACACAAACACCTGAACCCCAATTTCTGGGAATTCCATCCATGAAAAGTTTGCTAAAAGCTTGCTCTGTACGCCGAGAATGTAATGGACTTTATTTGTTTTATTTTTCAAGTTTTAAAAGAGTTTTGGCAATAGTATTGTTAATATAAAAGAAATGTATCAAGGCAGAATGCCGAAATATAATAGGTTTAACGTTTAATATAACATTTTCAGTAAATAGTATGCGGTTTCTTAGATACTTTAACAGCTGAAGCATGGCCAGTTGAAGCACAGCACAATACCGGATTAAGAACAGGTAATAAGCACTGCTGTACGTGGTGCTGTAAGATGGCATTAAATAACAGAATAAGGAAAGACAGCATTAGGAAAATAACAGGAATAAGAGATCACAAATGTACACCATCCGGTATAAACCCTACTATTGTATGGCCATATTCTAAGAGTGACAGATGATGGGTAGCCTAGGCGAATATTAGAATCGTAGCACTCAGAAAGAAGAAAAAGAGGTTAACTAGAAAGGACCTGGAAATATGACGTTAACCAGACTTAAACGTTATGAAGTCTACAGGAGACATACTTTCTCAACCGTTTGGCATGTAGTCAAGGCGTTAGCTGCAAACATGTCGTGCATATATAAATAAAAAATTTTTATGATTTCGGCGGTTGAAGCGGTTATCATTGTGGGTTCGGATCCCGGGTAGGCTATGTACTAGCGTTCGGTAAGTCTAGTTTGAAAGCTGATTTTCTGATTATCATCCTAACATAAATTACTTCATATGTTATATGAATTTTTTTTAGCATGACGGGTTGCCCGACATATTTTACAAGACAGTCGTAACTTGCTAATGTTTTTCTTCGAATAGTGGTACCTAAATTACGAAATAAAAAATTTAAGTCATTGAAGTGCTACAAATTAAAATAATATATATTTATCTATAAACTGCGGCATAGCGTAATAAAAATATAATTCACAATATTGTATACGAGTTAAAGTGAAGAGATTGTATTCGAAAAATCTTTGAATTTAATCTTTGACAGATTCGCTTGTTTACTTCAAATAACTACAATAATTTTAGACGGTTCTTTTCATTGTAAAACCGCTAAGTGTGTAAATATAATACGTTTTCATAATGTTGTTTAAGATGTTAATTTTTTTAAAATTTTTGTTGTGTTTCATGTGTTGGGATATAGGTTAATAATACTTCTCTGTTTTTATGACGCACACAATCACTTAACAAAAAGGTTTCTGAATCCAGTTGTAGAGGAAAATTATAGCATACCGCTCAATTGTAAAGTGAACTTTTGAGAATTGTGGATGTCATTCCGGTTGGTTAGGCCAGATGAAGTCATATTAGCCAAATGTGTAATTACTTAACGCTTTATAAACTGGTCACCCATAACATGGAGATTCGAATAAAGACACGCTGAAGTTAACACTTTTTGCCTCTGGTTGAAACACTTCTGTTATAATCGGGCTGTTTAATGCTGTTGTATTTCCTTAACGCCTGGTTATATCAGGACAACGTCTCAACGAATTGCTGTCATTTTCAAAATTGACACTTATGCAGGAAGTTGTGTCACAGAAACGAGCAATGGGAAGACGTTAAAGGCAGAAACGATTACTTTTTCACCCCTTGATTACTTTCCCCCCTTTACGAAAACCACCAATGCTGACCATGGATTGCTCTCATTCCTGGAATAAAAATAATATATTTTTATTTACGAACTGCGCAATATCGTAATAAAAATTTTATCCAGACTATTACTTACGGGCCAAAGTAAAGAGATGGTAAATAGAAAAATCTGTAAATTTAATTTATGACAGATTCGCTTATCCACTTCAGATAACTGCAATAATTTCAGACTGTTCTTTTCGTCAGAATACCACTTAGAGTGTGAATGCGATACGCTTTTTTCAACAAATATACATGCTATATTAAGCTACAAACGTTAGTTGCATAACAGGATGTATTCTCAGTGGTTTATTTTACACCTGAAAACAGTAAGCTTCATATTGGCCACTATTATGACAAACTAGCTTGTGACGACTTGAGACGAGTTGTCCCATAGCATAAGCTAATCTTTAGAAAACCCTCTCACTTAACCGGTCAGCGTGCGACTGCATCCACGATTCACCCCTAACATCGTGTATTGTAGTTGAACCGGAGACTGGTATTTGTATACGTACCCTTGACCTGTCCTGTCTCCGCGCTTTCGCGGCACATCCAGATGATGGTGTAGTTATTGTAGTCGGTTTCCTGGACGTTGCACATGGTTCCTGAGAAATAAGAAAAAATATACATAGCCTCTACACTGAGTGGTTACATAAAGAAATCGGTTGATGCATTCTAAGGCGAAATTTCGTTGTTGGTGAAACACAGAGAGTGGTGCGTGATAACACGTAGATTGACAAATGCCAAGCCATTTAGAGCTCATTAACATATGTGTTTATTAAAAAACTTTTATTAGTGGATATAAAATATTAAGTTGGTAGCAATAGCATTCCCCTCACCGACAGAATAGAACATTTTGTTTCCAGAACATAAACATTTTGTGATATGAAGTGTCCAGGCCTTGGCGTGTTTACCACTTGTTAGGTTTGAGGTATGTATGAAAACATGAGTAAATTGAGTAAATGATAAAATTACCAAAAAAAAAATTATTTTAATATCCCAAAATATTTGGTTAGGTCTATGTTGATAGAATAATTTTGTGGCCACCAACATTTGGTCACCACAAAAGAGTTATTTTCTTTCAGTGTAGACAGTATTCGTGTAAAGTCTCCTCTGATCATTACTAAACATAGGTCCTCGTATTTTTCTGTTATTATAACTCAAATATATTAAATTCATATTTATGTAATTGTATTGTCATAGGTTTATGCTGAATTGACATGGTTAAATTAAAATAGCCATGGGCAGTATTTAATGAAAGCATAAGTGTATCATTAAAACACGTGTGTTTGGTAGTCTCGGAGCTTCCAAAAATTATTTTCACTAAAAATGCGTAAAAGAAAACGTTTTAATGCAGTCAGTGGAAATAGTTTAGCCATGTAGAGAAACAGCTTTGTAATATTACCGCTAGAAATACGAACCCANATAATGCAGTCAGTGGAAATAGTTTAGCCATGTAGAGAAACAGCTTTGTAATATTACCGCTAGAAATACGAACCCACTCTTCAACACAGAATAGTGATGATTAAAATAGTGTCAATAATAATTTATTATTTCATGCATGATCTTAGTATTAAAAACAAGTATTTCGAAAACACTACTACAAAATTGTTGTAATTCGAATACCGTGCTATTCAAATACGAAATTGAATTTATAACCTGTGAATAATACAAAACAAACAAATCATTAAGCTGTGTATAAATTATCGATATTCAGCGACTAAGAAATAATGCATTAACAAATGTATGACCCTACAATGTCTTAACAACGTGTGAAGTTGCGTTTTGTTTAACGATGGAATGTTAGACAATTTCCCTTAAAAAATAAAGTTGCTAAAATGAAAAGAAACTTCCCTTTTGAAAGCGTTGCCTTTATTGACTCCTTTCAATCTCAGAAAAAAAATGTATTCTTTAAAGCATTCGAACGAAACACTTTTACACGGAACTGTCTTGCTTTCTTTATCGGGCGTTGCACAGTGCGAGTCATTAACGTGTTTTGTAATATTCCCTGTGATTAAAACATAATGGGTTGGATAAGTGATCTGACTGAATGAGGCGAGAGTACGTCGAGAAAACCCACCGGTAATATTTACCGCGTTTCGCAGGTGAGAAAAAGTCAAGCTCCGGTCCGCTGAGAAACCAAGTCTGAATCTCCGCGGATTGGCAAGGGGCGTACGCATGACACGGCTATTGAATCTCTCTAACGAGTAAATTTTTTACAAAAATGTATGATTCTCTCTTAATATTTAAGAAAAAACCCGAATCTTCACGTGATGTATAAGATCTGGTGTGAGGTAGTACGATAAACTCGGTCTCCTATTTCTTTATGGGTGTATGATTGTTAAGTCATATGTTGAATCTTCAGTCGTAAACCAACGTAATACTGCAACGGAAGATATTCACTACTCGCACTCACAGTTAAAGAGGCTGTATCGTCCATTAATTGAAATTATTAGTTTTAGTGTCACAACAGAAGATTTAGGTTCATAACTGAAAATGTTTCATTATAAGAGCATTACATTTTATGGTTCGGTGCAAAATTTTGTGCCTGATTGTCACTGGTTGTCATTAAAATGTAAGAATGAATTATATGAACATTTTGTATTTAGTTAATTGTTCCACAAATATGCGGTATTAATTCATATATTATGTCCGTAATGAAGGTAATTATATAAGCTTCTATTGTCATATTTTTCAATAAATCCTCCTAAATTTGAATCTGGAAGTGATAAATAAATAATTTAATATGGTGGGTAACGCGAGTTCTCCCAGTTTAAAGGACAGCTTACAAACTAGGGAGAGGATGGCCGCGAAATATCAATTAGGAATTGGGGACGGCCCCGGAGTGGATATGTTTGGGTGGATCTTAACAACGTGGTCTTCAGAGCCGATGAAGTTGAAACGAGGGCGATATAGTGCGGTGCCAGAATTTAAGAACGGGGGTAACTGGGAGATCCCAGAGAAAACCCGTCGGCAAGCGGCATCGCCAGGTAAGATTCCTACGTGAAAATCCGGGAGTCAAGCCTGGTTCGCCTTGGTAAGAAGCGAGTGTTCTAGCCACTACGGCAACCGCGGCCCTTGAAGACTGTCCCTATTGTAATTCAAGTTCACCATTATCACCAGAGTTGTGAATCACGACTTGTTGCAGATGCTGGAAGTTACCGCTAGACAGCAGCGAGAGGTCCAGGTGGTTGCACTTGAAGTTGCTGGAGCTGTGCCACATGGTGTTGGCCTCCTTGATGAAGTGCCACTTGCCCATGAACTGTGGACGAGGAACAGATAGCGTTAGTATAAACCATTCGCGGTTACTTNCTTGATGAAGTGCCACTTGCCCATGAACTGTGGACGAGGAACAGATAGCGTTAGTATAAACCATTCGCGGTTACTTCACACTTTTCTGAAGCCCTGCTAAAGTTCTACTTCCAGGATATTCCTCCGCCTCGTGCATACTAAGCTTATTTACGNCACACTTTTCTGAAGCCCTGCTAAAGTTCTACTTCCAGGATATTCCTCCGCCTCGTGCATACTAAGCTTATTTACGCCTACAAAATTACACCAAAAGACAACGCGCCGAATTCGTGCGCACTCAGTTGTAATTATATTTTGCATGATAACTATTTATTACTAGGCGCTACCAACACACATGTTTTCTAACTGTTTTTATAATTTTTATAATAAATTAATATTACTAATCTATATATATAAAACAAAGTCTGGTTAGTTACACAATTTATAACTCGTGAACGGCTGGACCGATTTCAATGATTTTAGATTTTTTGGATTTGTCTGCTCCCGGAATAAAATATAGGCTATTTAAACATCGTAAAAGTTCACGGAAAAAATAATTATAACGTAAATTAATTTTCTCATACATTTTATATGGATGACCTTTTTGACATGACATTAACTGAAGTTCAAGCATTGCCTCTAAAATAAATAAGGAATGCTAACATGAAAAAACCTTGTGATTATAAATCAGTTATACTAACTTCGCTATCGACTTTACAGATTCAAGGCCAGATGGAGGAACAACTTGATCGGCGTCAAGAAATCAACACAGCGATGATAAGAGCAATTCTTCAAGATTTGCAGCAAGTACTTCATGAACATCATGCATTGGTCAGGCATTTTTGACATGACATCAACGAACACCTGTCAAAGGTGACAGTACGATTTGTTTGTTTTTTGTCATAGAAACTGTCAAAGATTACCGGACGATTTGTTTGTTTTGTGAGAGTGAATAAACCTGATGCGAGTATTATTACTAACAATGCCGCGACCAAGAAGATCTAATCTTAACCAGCAAAGCCATAATTAAATTAGGCTTCGAAACATTGCGAATCAATTAACTAAAGAAGAACGAGAAATCGGAAGAGCAGAGCGCCGCGTTAGTATGGGCCGACTTCGTGCTTCTCAAACACAAGAGCTAAAAGAGGCAGCCCGTGAAACGGCTGGGTTGGCAATGCGAAATCGTAGAGCTAATCGCACAGATCAACAACGTGACAATCTCTGACGCGCAAGAAGAAATACTTCAAGTGTTGATTTGAATCAAGCAGCGTTTTTTACGATTCCATAATTGATTACAGCACGCATGCTTTCGTTCACATTGGTCCAATGGACGTTGTTTGCGAGCATTGTGGCGCACTGAAGTTTGCTGGAGAAACGCCTGGATTGTGCTGCCTTAATGGCAAAGTGAAATTGCCATTATTGACTCCGCCACCAGAGCCATTGCATTCATTGCTTCATGGCGAAACACCAGAATCACGACATTTTTTTAGCGAACACTCAAAAATACAGTGGCTGTTTTCAAATGACTTCATTTGGAGCAGACATTATGCAAGAATACGGATTTAATTCCACATTCAAGGTTATTTATGTTGAAGAGAGTAAATGCTCATTTTCTTTAAAATATAAGATTTAAGATAACGAAATCAAGGTTATTTATGTTGAAGAGAGTAAATGTTCATTTTCTTTAAAATATAAGATTTAAGATAACAAAGATTGTTCAAGTATTGCCTCTTAAATAAATAAGCCATGCTAACATGAAAAAACATTGTGATTATAAATCAGTTATACTGACTTCGCTTTCGTCTTTACAGATTCAAGGCCAGATTGACCATCGAATTTGATCATTGCAACCTCTTGAAGATGCACAGTATAAATTCTTACAAATATACTTCATGGGCAATATGGAGGAACAACTTGATCGGCGTCAAGTGATCAACACAGCAATGAAAAAATAAATTCTTCAAGAATTGCAGCAAATACTTCATGAACATCATGCATTGGTCAGGCTGTTCAAGACAGCGTTGGAGCGCATGCCAAATGATGACTTCAAAGTCGTGATCAGAGCGGATAAACGACCAGCTGGAACACACGAACGCACATTTAACGCTCCAACAATATATGAATTTGCAATACTTATTATTGGTGAAATCTTTGAAACACGCGATATTGTGCTTACACGTAGCGATACTGTGCAACTGCAAACAATATATGAAACACACCGTTCATATGCCACGTTGCAATACCCGCTGATGTTTTAGCAAGGAGACAATGGATATCACTTTAATACCAAGATTATAAATCCATTGAATAGTGAGTATCAATATCATAGTTTCGCTCAAAAAGGGCTAGGAAACAATCTTAAATAATTTATCTTAACCCCTTTAAAATATGCTAAAAGGAGCTTCGAAGATTTAGTAATCACATGGTTCTGTCCACCCCTTCAGGGAATTCGGACATGAGCTTTTCTTCAAAGATACAAATTTAACTGTTTTTATTACAGGTCAGGAAAATACCAAAAAAGGTTAGCTCGATGAATTATTACGCATATCGTTTGATGATTCCTCAAAATTCTGACAACTATTTGCTGCGATTTCGTCGATTGCTACAGCAATATTGCGTCGATATGTACGTCAAACTCTAAACAGAGCGCCTAACTTTCATTAGGTTGAACCAAGCCAAACTGCATTCAGAGGAGTATATCCATTTACGCGATGCAATAAGCATGGAAGGAGATGCAGCTAATCTTGGTCGATTGACTATTCTACCAGAGACGTACACAGGTAGCCCGCGTCATATGCATAAATATATGTGCAAGATGCAATGACATATGTTCGTCATTACGGTCGGCCAGATCTATTTATTTCCTTTACGTGTAATCCGAAATGGATACAAATTGTTGAAATGCTGCTTCCCGGACAAACATCAAGTGATCGGCATGACATCACCGCACGTGTCTTCAAGCAAAAAATTCTGTCTGTGATGAACTACATTGTTAAGCAACGCGTCTTTGGGAATAATCGATGCTGGATGTATTCAATCGAATGGCAAAAAAGAGCCTTGAAACATGCACACATTCTCATTTGGTTAGTTGAAAGAATTCGACCAGACCAAATGGATGATATCATATGTGCCGAGATTCCTGATCCTAAAACCGATCCAGACCTACATGATGTAATTACGAATATGATTCATGGACCATGTGGCGCCATCAACCCCCAATCACTGTGCATTGTAGACGGCAAGTGTTCCAAACGTAATCCACGTAAATTGACTGCGGAAACCATCACTGGCAACGATGGGTATCCACAGTATCGGCGTCGATCACACGATGATAACGGTCGAACTATCACAAGGAAAGTGGAAGAATACGATTTCGTGGTCGACAACAATTGGATTGTTCCATATTCGACACTTCTTTCCAAAATATTCAAGACACATTGCAACGTTGAGTATTGCAATTCGGTGAAGTCCATCAAATACATCTGCAAATATGTCACAAAAGGCAGCGATATGGCGGTTTTTGGCATCCAAACCTACAATACCAAGTATGAAATTACGCGCTATCAAGTTGGTTGATATGTGAACTGCAATGAGGCGATTTGACGTATATTCTCATTCCCTATTCACGAACGTCGTCCCACTGTTGTACATTTGGCGGTGTATCTGGAGAATAGTCAAAGAGTTTATTTCACCGCGTCGAATGTTGCTCAACATGCTGAAGCACCTCCAGCGACAACATTGACCAGATTCTTTAAGATTTGCCAAAGCGATCCGTTTGCACGAACGTTGCTTTACGAGATGCCACATTATTACACTTGGAACGTTTCATCGAAGAAATTTCAGNTCACAAGGAAAGTGGAAGAAAACGATTTCGTGGTCGACAACAATTGGATTGTTCCATATTCGACACTTCTTTCCAAAATATTCAAGACACATTGCAACGTTGAGTATTGCAATTCGGTGAAGTCCATCAAATACATCTGCAAATATGTCACAAAAGGCAGCGATATGGCGGTTTTTGGCATCCAAACCTACAATACCAAGTATGAAATTACGCGCTATCAAGTTGGTTGATATGTGAACTGCAATGAGGCGATTTGACGTATATTCTCATTCCCTATTCACGAACGTCGTCCCACTGTTGTACATTTGGCGGTGTATCTGGAGAATAGTCAAAGAGTTTATTTCACCGCGTCGAATGTTGCTCAACGTGCTGAAGCACCTCCAGCGACAACATTGACCAGATTCTTTAAGATTTGCCAAAGCGATCCGTTTGCACGAACGTTGCTTTACGAGATGCCACATTATTACACTTGGAACGTTTCATCGAAGAAATTTCAACTTCGGAAGCTAGGCGATGTGGTTCCTGGTCATCCGGAAGTGCGTTCTACTGATTCTCTTGGTCGTATTTATACAGTTCATCCGAAGAATGATGAATGCTTCTATTTGCGGTTGTTACTGGTGAATGTTCGTGGGCCAACATCATTTGAATCACTACGAACTGTTAGTGTTATAGTCTGCCCAAAATTTCGTGCTGCATGTCAAGAACTCAATTTGCTTGAAAACGATACTCATTGGGGACGACAATTACTAAAGCAATTATTTCTGCAACTCCAAGTCAGATACGCACATTTCTTACTATCATCATTTCGAAATGCTTCCCATCGAATCCACGTGACCGGTGGAACAAATACAAAATACATGTCAGAAGACATTTTACATAGAATTCGTGTCAGTTCAATAAATCCCGAACTTGAGGTGATGATGAAATGCATAACCAGGCTTTGCTCTTGATCGAAGACATGTGTTACCTCATGTGTGGCAGTTTGTTAGTCAGGTTAGGAATACCAGCGTCAGATCAAGGAATGAATGACGAATTTAATCGAGAATTAGAACGAAAACATGAATATGATCGACATGAATTAAACCAATCAGTTCAAACGAATGTGCCTATGTTGAACCCCCAACAGAAGGAAGTGTATGATATAAGATACGTTAATCAAGGCTATTGATGAGGGAAATGATGGCTTATTTTTCCTAGATGTCCCCGATGGTACAGGGAAGACATTCCTCATGTCATTTATTTTGGCCACTGTTCGAGCGAGATCCGACATTGTGGTAGCAGTTTCTTCTTCTGGAATAGCGGCCACATTGTTAGAAGGATGCCATACGGCTCATTCAGCATTCAAACTGCCGTTAAACCTTCAAACTACTGAACAACCGACATGTAACATTGTGAAACGCTCCGCAATGGCCAAGGTTTTAGTAGCATCTAAAATCATCATCTGGGACGAATGCATAATGGCACACAAACGCGCATTAGAAGCACTTGACCGAACATTGAAAGATCTGCGCAATGACTCGAGATGTTTTGGAGGCGCAATGATTTTACTGTCTGGCGACTTCCGCCAAACACTGCCAGTCATTCAAAGATCGACTGCTGCCGATGAAATAAACGCTTGCCTCAAATCATCAAATCTGTGGCGCTATGTGAAGAAACTTCAGCTGGCAGCAAACATGAGAGTTGTATTGCTGAACGATCCATCTGCTGGAGATTTCTCCAAGCAATTGCTGACTATCGGTAATGACCATGTTCCTGTCGACGAATCGAGCGGATAGATTTATTTCCTCCGAATTTTTGCAATTCCATCTCATCGAAAGACGAGCTCATCAAGAAAGTGTTCCCGAACATCATTGCTAATCACAAAAATAACAAATGGTTGAGTGAGAGAGCAATTTTGGCAGCTAAGAACAAAGATGTGAATGACTTAAATATAGTAATTCAGAATCAAATCGTTGGTAATCTGCAATCATTGAAGTCTATTGACCGTGCAATAAACGAAGACAAAGCCACCAACTATCCAACTGAATTTTTAAACTCCTTGGATGTGCCTGGCTTACCACCGCATAATTTACAACTGAAGGTTGGCTCGGTAGTAATAATGCTTCGAAATCTAAACAAACCAAAACTATGCAATGGAACGCGTTTGGTGATAAGAAAACTGATGACCAATGTGATTAAGGCGACGATACTCAAAGGAAAATTCAAAGATGAGGAAGTTCTTATTCCGAGGATTCCTATGATCCCAGCCGATATGCCCTTTGAGTTTAAACGACTTCAATTTCCGATTCGTCTTGCATTCGCCATGACGATTAACAAATCTCAAGGCCAATCCTTGAGTGTTTGTGGTCTGAATCTATAAAATGCATGTTTTTCTCATGGTCAATTATACGTGGCATGTTCACGCGTCGACAAACCATCGGCTTTATTTGTTCTTGCGCCTGATAACAAAACGAAAAATGTCGTATATCACAAGGTGCTTCACTGAAGAAAATTAACGCGAGTACAACCCATGCAGAAACATACAGCTGACACGCCATTGAAATACTTGATCTTTGTACTTTAATTGATTTTTTNACTTTAATTGAATTTTTATTTTCTTTATATATATTGTCCTAATAAACTATTGAACTTAATAAATTTTGAGTATTAATTTTATTTTACGTTAATAAAATCCTACATAAAGCTAAACTAAAAGTTAACACGACATTTATTGACAGTTAGGCGGTACGAAGTCCGCTGGGTCAGCTAGTTTATAAATAAAATACAGTTAAAACTTGAATTTAACGGAAAATAAGACACTTTTATGTCAACAGATGTAAAAAAGGTTGTGATACGTGGCATATTTTGGAAATAACAAAACGCATCATTCATGGGAGGGGGGGGGATTTTTCAAAGGTTTGATTCTAAACGTGTGAAGAAACCACTAATAGACTATACTACTGCGACCACGCCGTACAATATTACAGGCTGTTCAACTATAGTTATTCACGGTAAACTGAGCACTTTTGAAAACCCTTCTTTAGATCTACTTGAATGCATGTTGTGTATTCTTCCACCACATGAAAAATTAACACTGACTCTTGCCTGACCACTTTATTCATGCATCAGTCAAGTGAAACTGTAATATTGTTGTAAATATTTTATAAATTAGTTCATTCTTATACTTATCTGCATTAAAAATATANTCAAGTGAAACTGTAATATTGTTGTAAATATTTTATAAATTAGTTCATTCTTATACTTATCTGCATTAAAAATATATAAAACAAAAGATATCATTCCAATGGCCATAAATGTTTACCTAACAATTTTAATTCAATGCTAAAACATGGAAATATACTTTCTCTCCNCAATGGCCATAAATGTTTACCTAACAATTTTAATTCAATGCTAAAACATGGAAATATACTTTCTCTCCGTCGTTGCCAAATTTACTAGGCTCATGGCGGTCAGTGTGCCCGTTATTATATATGCAGTTAGCCGCAGTGACATATTTCAAAGGTTGTTTTCAAAAGTGCTCAGTGAACCTTGAACAGTTAATACCTATTTTGCAGCTACGTTAAATGCTGTCCAATTTGTGGACAGGGCGCATGCCATTCGCATCGGGTATAGTGCTGTTAGATTGCAGTTTTCTTCAAATAAACCAGCAGCCACAAAAAAATCTCCAAAGGTATTGTGAAAAATAAAGAAAACCATTATTATGAAAATTTGGCATGGCGAAGGCCATTATTAAGCTATTGTAAAATAAAATAAATAATTTTAACAAAAAAATACATACGTTTTGTAAATGTGATTGTCTAATTAATATGAATTAAATTCATCAAAGGTTTAATTGAGATATCTTGACTCAGTAAACGCATTTGATTTTAAACCGGCATTAAGTTTGTTTTTATGTGGTATCCTTTATTCCCAACTTTAAGTTACAAAAGAAGAAAATGATTTTTTTTATATAACTCATGCAACAAATAAAAGTGAAGTAAATGTGGTTTTCAAGGAAGTGGTATCGTGGTTTCAACAGATTTAAGAGTGTTTGAATGATGTGTTCTAAAAGGAAACACTATTCACAGTGATTGCATGCTTTGTAAGTAATGCGTAGTATTCCCAAATACGCGTTTTCACTGAAAAAAAACGTATACAAGTGTTGATCGGAAACTGGAAATTACTTAAATAATTAGTTTATAAGCAGTATGCAGAATTTTCTACAACTATCCTTTCTAATTTCTCTGCCTGAATTTACATGAACCACGATTTTACTCTGAACATACTTAAAATATACATAAAATAATTTTAAATATTATTATTAATGTTTATTCTCTGTACTGAGTTCTCTAATATTTCACTGCAAATTATTGGGTTGAAGCGGATTCAATATTATAAGCTTCATTTAACGAGCTCTATTTGTGTTTAAATACACATGTAAGTGGCAAAGCTTGCTTCATCCCATCGGCGCTGAAGAACACAGCTGCTAAACACAGCTCATAACCTCTTCCTGGCCTTTTAACAGCCTGTGACAACTTGTCAGCCAACTACTCGATAACGTTGCAAGCATTTTTCGTTTTAAATATCTTATGAACCTTTAATATTTTTGTTTAACTACAGCTTTGCCAAAACTATATGGTTGTGTTTTGAATGACTGATGCCATGTATACGAATCTGAATTTTTCTCNCTTTGCCAAAACTATATGGTTGTGTTTTGAATGACTGATGCCATGTATACGAATCTGAATTTTTCTCCTGCGGTAAATGTCGCCAGACTTAAGATACTGTAAGTGGAACAGTGAATACCATTAAATACAACACGCCTATTGTCCAACCTTTAGCACCGTTGGTGACCTACAGCAAAATTTATATTACTCAGAAAGTTGCTTGCCAAAAACTTTACAATAATACTTAATTCATTTTCAATTCTTAAAAATTTTAAGGGAAATTTACAAATTGTCCATACTGTAATGTCTTTGCCAAAAAAAAATAATACGTTAGTTACTATGTTCGAAATATTTAAAGCACTATGAAATTTTGATAGAACACGAAGTGAAGTGCATAGAATGGTCAACACTGCTTCATTGGTAGCTGCAGTCACTGTTGATATTCTTCCGAATGTTTAAATTGTGAAACTAACGATACTGTGTCACGATCACTCAAATGGTGTTCGGAAACAGACTAAAGATGAGGTAGACCTACACTAAAGGAACAGAACTGTCAAAGTCACATGGTCAACAGTGATGGACGCGTTTGTTTAAATTTCAATTTCCAAAAAACAAGCACTGTTAATGAATATATTACTTTTGTTATTTTTTATTTAATCGAATTGCCTTACAAAATTGTTAGAGCGAGTATACAAACAACTCAGAGCGCTCGTTTTCTAAACAGTGTTCTAATATTAAATCCAATCAATGACATTTATGCTATACGTGTTGGCAAAAAAACGGTTCGATATTGGAACATAGAAACTCGTTGTTCTCGACCAGCGAGATCGGCCTACCTCATCTGAAGTCTATGTTCTGAAAAGGATTTATTTGGTAGCAGGTGGTAATACGATAACTATAAGTCATTGGTTTGAGTTCCACATAATTCAACAATTTACACAAAAACCAATGAACACAAGAATTATACGGTGATCCTTGGATTCTTGTCTTCCAGCTGACTTAANCAACAATTTACACAAAAACCAATGAACACAAGAATTATACGGTGATCCTTGGATTCTTGTCTTCCAGCTGACTTAAGCACTCGAGCATTATCTTAATTTGCTATATAGAACTGGCCAAGCCAGTAAGTTTCTAAATCTTTTACTCAAATTATGAACAACATCTGATAGCCTATAGTAACTGAATAGTCTACGGAATACCAGTGCCTGTGTATTTGTAGATTGTGCTTTAACAGCTAAAATTCTGTTTTTCATAAATGAACCACCTTCTATTGTGGTTTTCAGTGTTAGAGAAAGTCAGTAAAGGCTTTTTCAAAAAATAAATCTTGAAAAAGTCAAATGTATTTTCAAAATATTGGATTTTTTTTTTTTNGTCAGTAAAGGCTTTTTCAAAAAATAAATCTTGAAAAAGTCAAATGTATTTTCAAAATATTGGATTTTTTTTTTTTATGCATTGGTTTATAACGCGAGATATTTCCATAGGCAATAAAAAAAATTTATAGATACAACATNATTTTTTTTTTTTATGCATTGGTTTATAACGCGAGATATTTCCATAGGCAATAAAAAAAATTTATAGATACAACATTTTTGTTCTGTTTTATTTTGCAAAACGGCATTAAGTAACATTTGATAACTTTAAAATATGACATTGCTGGGTGCTTTAAAACGAATAACATTCAACGACATTTAATAGTCCTTTAATTTACATTTTGGACAGTCAACAGATTTTGAAAATAGTGAGAGATAAAGTGAACTGCGGAAATAAAGAAAGAAATTTGAGGTTTGCACGTATCGATAAAGAAAAACCACCCGTCCCCCAGCGAAGCTAATCTTAATAGAACTCACTACCCCTGAGTGTGAGTCCATCGCGCTGACCACACGATCCAGCACCTAGCACATTCGCCAGCAGCAAAACATAACCTAGAATAACCGTCGTAGCCACCACTAACAAAATGAGTGAACCGGCTTTGTGCTTAGGTTGGAAACGGGGGTTGTAATTATCCAGAGACGAAATTAGCTTAGTTTACACGAAATCAACTCCCACCTTGCTAACCAGTGTTGTTCCGTTAAATGTAGTGTACTGAAATTTCTCCAGNTAGTTTACACGAAATCAACTCCCACCTTGCTAACCAGTGTTGTTCCGTTAAATGTAGTGTACTGAAATTTCTCCAGTATTCTTCCGAAAAACGAAATATATTTCGATCGAATTATGAGAAATAAAGGCAATGAGATAAGAGTTTAGACAACAATACAGAACACCATTCGTATCATTTGTTTTCTATCGGCGCAAACGCTATGAATATGGTGACGACCATTTCAGCTGACAACTGGTGAGTACCCTGACATCAAAGGAAGAGCACCATCATTTCTTATCTGTACGTCTAATTCCTCTGTGGTCTGTATGTGAATATTCCATTAATTAAAAAGCAATTAAATTTTTTACGTCAGTGCTTTCAGGCAGCGTAAAGTATGTTTTAATACAATTTTGCGCAAACCGGACGAGGGATAGTTCTTACGCCTATTTCAGCAGTGAATGTTATAGACTGTTCATGGTAAACTGAGCACTTTTGAAAGCCCGGTTTAAGATATACTTGTATGCACATTGTGTATTCTTCCACCTTACGTCAAATTAACATTGCCATGGGCCTCATCATTTTATTCGTGTGTCGCTCAAGAGAAACTATAAAAAATAGAAAAATTAATTGTTAGTAAATTTATTAATTCTTACACTTACACGCATAAAAAACAGAAAGGAAAATAAATAATTTCAAGTAGACCTATTCACAAATGTTTACCAAACACTTTTAGTTTAACGTTAAAACAAGCGACTCCTTTCCCTTCGTCGTTACCAACTTTACTATTTGCATGATAGTTAGTGTTCCCGTTAAAACATATGCAAGGTAGAGGCAGTAACATTTTTACAAAGATTAATTTCAAAAGTGTTCCCTTTACCATGGATCGTCTATAGCTATGCAAGCCACGGCGACATCTGCAATCTCATCCCACACTTTCCAACCAGGTACCAGAACAAGACTAATGTGACCTGAATGGGATTTATCATAGCTAGTCCACTTGAGTAAATGCGGGTTCAAATCCAAGACTACGTGTTAATACTAGTCGGGGAGGCAAGAGACCCTGGAAGTCAGTCATATAGTACTTATAAAGGACATTGACATTTAGAGTTTTCAGCCACGCAGAGATGGCGGCCATTTTAGTATCGAAGGTGACACGTCATATTTCTGGAACCATTTAACCAATTTAAACCAATTTTTTTTGTTGGCATTGCATAATGTAAGCATTTAATTTTGAGGTAAGTTTTGTTGGATGTCCGCTACTTTGGAAGATAGCACCACATGAAAAATTAAGTTTGTATGTTATAACCCGAAAATGGCCTAAACTATTCCAGCCAAATTTTGTGCATAATTAATGCTACGGAAAGGCCATGTAAATTTATGTGATTTAAATTAATCATGCACTTATTTTCAAAATGCCGTCCATGCAAATACTTCAGGTTTAATTCTGTATATCTACAGTACCGTTTAACCAATTTCGACCAAATTTTGAATGCTTAAAGTATTTGTTACAAGCATCATATATGGCAGCACATATCTATTTCTGCTTAAGTTAATTTTTCAATACGTCACACAATGGGCAGAGACGTACCGTAGAGCAGTACCTTTTACCAGAGCCAAATGTTTTCATAACGGTTAGTAGCTGTCTGATGAGTGCCGGGCCGTGGCGCGCAACCACCCCGTCAGAGTGTGGTGACCAGTCCGTGCCGAGAGCAGCAGGTAAGGACCGCAACTGTAAAGACATTTCAGACAAACAGTACATTACAGTTTTGCCCCCCATTTATGAAGATGGTCACATGAAAAATGAAGGTTTTGTGCCATATCTCTAGGGCCAATCATTGGATTCCAAAAAACAATTACACGCAAGTAGTGCTACAGTGATGAATCTAAACTAACAGGTTTCAGGTACGGCAGATATTTTTCAATACACTACCTATAAATAATTTTTGTTAGTGTGTCAAATACAGGATGCGNGATATTTTTCAATACACTTCATTTCAATAATTTTTGTTAGTGTGTCAAATACAGGATGCGCATAAAAGAATACTTCAACTTTGTAGGTCTATAATATCAAAACCAAGAAACCTATTACCTTTATTGACCAATCAAATGAAACATGGAACCGTGAAGTTTGTCTGCGATGAATTCATAAATGTTCAATGTGATCACCATGAGCAGCCCTAATGACGTCTATGCGATAATCAAACTCGTTCCACGCTTTTGCCAGCATGTCCGATGTTACGGTTTGGATGGCATTCATAGTTCTCGGTTTGAGATGGTGAGGGGGAAGCGAGTTCGCATTCAACACGTCAATGTGAAGGGGACGGTCTGGTGTTTCCTTTATGTGCCCAGAACGAGGTAGACGATGCCTTCATGTCTAAATTGGTTTCTAGCGATGAAGCAACGTTCCATACAAATGGTTAGGCGAACCGGCACATTTGCGGATATGGCGTCAGGAGCCTCCACATTAAACAACCGAACACGAGCGCGCAGTAAACGTGTTTTGCGCTGTATCCAAAGACACTGTTTTCAGCCCTTTCTTTTTTCACGAGCCCACTGTTACTGGAATCAATTATTTTAACATGCTTACAGAGTAGTTGTTTCCTGAGTTAGAAGACGCGGCGGGGGACTTCATTTTCCAGCAGGATAGTGCACCACCCCATTGGCAACTAGCTGTTCGCGGATACCTGAATGAGACGTTGCCGTAACGCTGGATTGGTCGAGGAGCAACTGGTAACCAGGTTCTTCATCACTGGCCTCCAAGAAGCCCGGATCTTACCCCGTGCGATTTTTTTTCTATGGGGGTACATAAAGGATCAAGCGTTTCGTCCATCATTACCGACTAACATTGACGACCTCAAAACGAGAATTACGGACGCCCTCCAAACCGTAACACCGGACATGCTGACAAGAGTGTAAAACGAGCTTGATTATCGCGTAGATGACATTCGGGCTGCTCGTGTGGTAACATTGAACATATATGAAGATATGTTAAACAAACTTCATAGTTCCACGGTTCATTTGATTGGTCAACCAAGGTTGTTTGGTTTTGATATCATAGACCTTCAAATTTGGGGTATTCTTTTATACTCATTCTTTAAATTAAACAACTTTAAANAGTTGGGGTATTCTTTTGTACTCATTCTGTATATCAAACAACTTCAAAAATCAATAAAAACTTTGTATACTTACAGTATTCATTTGAAACATCCATTGTTCATACAGCGATGCTGTTTTGCCGGCTTTCTTTTTTTGGAAAATAGTGCAAAGTGAGAAGATTGATTATTTTGTCATATTTACGGATTAATTTAACTTATTTCCACCAAATTCTTTAAACAAATAGCACTACGGTAGGCCATATAATTTTAGGTGTTTTATGTGCCTAAGGTTATTATTTCCGAAATGATAAAACATTTCAGACCTTTTACATCCATANATAATTTTAGGTGTTTTATGTGCCTAAGGTTATTATTTCCGAAATGATAAAACATTTCAGACCTTTTACATCCATAGTTGGTGCTCCGGATCGTACTTCCGTTATGAAGTTGAGTTGAGAGATTTCGTCTGCTCTTAACAAACGAGGTCTTGAGAGCAAATGAGTTTGAAATAAGGTGATAATGAAGCAGCGCTGGAATGGATGGGCGAGTGAAACGAGACATCCCCGAGAAAACCCGACGGCCAGTGGCGTCGTCCGGCACGTTTCCCATTTGTGAAAATCCGTTAGTGACCCAGCCGTGGATTGAACTCGGTTCGCCTTGACGGAAGGCAAACAGTCTAGCCGCTGAGCCGCTGAGGCCTCCCGTAATGTAGTTGATTGCATGCTGGCTTCTGGTAAGAGATTTTCTGAGTTCGTACCCTGGGTAAAGTTCTTCTGTATTTGTAATTCTATCATTACTGTTGCATATATTTCTGGTTTCATCTTTAATGATCATGCTCACAAAAAGACGTGGGGGACTACCTACAATCTAAGCTTTTAAGAAATTTATTCAAAATTATTTCCGCTCAAGTAGAGGGAAGTAGGTTCAATAGTTATATCAGTAACTTCTTGTTAAGATATGTTGACACATGTATCCATTTACGTGTTCCTGGAATGTATTGTTTAAGAGATAAAGTTTTTTTAGAATGTATAGTTTATCACAAACTGTATTTCGTTGGCAACAGTGTAAGGTTTCTTTAAAAAAATTATTATCTCTATTTTATTAATCGCCTTACTGAAAAATATTAAACTAATGTGTGTTAAACCAAAACTACCTGGCGGGACCCCTGGATACATTTTACGCACAGCAACATTATACAAACACCTATGAGCAATTTATATTCTGTTCCGTGAAATTGGACAATGTTTCCTACTACCAACCATGTGTGATGAGCATTCGCAAATTCGAAAGTCGTCATTTTCCGTAGTGTGTACGTACACGAACGAAAAGTAATATATTTGTACATGTCCAGGAAATCCATTATACTTATACTTTGCAACACGTAAATAAATATAACAGCGTTTTTTTAATAACGCAATGTATAACTAACAAACGTTTGAAAATTCACATTTACGTAACCACTAATATTTTTTAAAAGCCTATGTACAGAAATAGTATTTTAAGTATAATTCTTTAAATACAACGTGTGCCTTAATTCGTCTGCTGGTCGTCAACAATGAAATAGCAGTTGTAGCGAGACAATCGTAAATCAAACATACTCTGTCGATATTCAAATCGAATCGAAATGAAAGACAATATGACGAATTCGGAATAAACGTCCAAGTCACTGATTCGAATGTCTGGAATAGAAATTGTCTTCAGGACACCGATAACGTTTCTTTTCTGGCAAGTTCTGGCGTTACGTAATTTGTGGGGGTACTAAAACTGACAGGAAATGAAAAAAAAATGTTTTAACTAATGAGTTAAATACGAATAAAAACTATATAACTTATACAAATTTTTTTATCAAGTTTTACATGCATACATAATGCTGCTCATTCGTTGATTCTATGTCATTATCTCTTGTTAAGATACTTAAAATTAAATTTTTTATGTAGAAATATTAATTCAAATTAATTTAACTACTTAAAAAATNTCTCTTGTTAAGATACTTAAAATTAAATTTTTTATGTAGAAATATTAATTCAAATTAATTTAACTACTTAAAAAATTACTTCTTAATTTAACATATTTTTATTTGGCATTATTTTCAGTGCATTTTTTGGGAGTGTGAGTTTTACTCCACTAGTTCTCGTAAGTCTTATATTATGAATCCCGTAATTAAACAACCGATAAATTATCAGCTCAAATGAGTGTTCCATATGTTCGCTGCCATTTGTCAAACACACTCTAGGCGGTGTTTCCAGTCTTAGATCACTCGACGAAGTATGTCTGAAGTCATGGCAGCACAGTCCTTCGAGATATGTCCCGTCGGATAAGCCAGTCATCGTATTTTTCACGCGCAAACCATGGTCTTCAAATTATTCTAGGGATAAAAGTCGAGCGGTGACAAATATTGAATTCTTTGGGGCCACTCATCAGGCCTATGAAGACCGATCCAGTACCCTGCAAATTGCATGTCCAGTAAAGTGAGGACCCATCGGCTCTAATGTGCCCGAACACCATCCCGTTGAAACTTTGCGGTAAAATCACTTTCAGAGTGGGGTATGGCGGAAAGTACACCCTGCTGAAACATCATTACGTATTAGCCTCCATGAACATTGTTCGCATCGAAGAATGGGTCAATTATTAAATCGATCATTCCACATGTTTCACGAGCCAACACTGTGAAAAATATTTGGTGGAATTGAAAGGCATTATCTTTTGACAACCAAATGGTATAGGTATTTGAATACTTGCAAACATATTGTTTAGAACAACCAATTTATNTGCAAAAATATTGTTCAGAACAACCAATTTAACTGTTTGATACTGTTTAGTTGTTTACACGCTGTTGACTCAAGTCAGTTCACTTTTTTGGCAAAACCGAATCATTTTGTTAAGTCAAATATATATTTGTGTTAAAACAACCATGCAGTTATTTGACTTGAATACCAGGATAACTTTTAAACAAATAATTTTGTTAAAACATAAATATGTTTGCGTTGGAACAACCATGCAAATGGCTGGCTTTACTATTAGGATAGTTTCTTTCAACCTAATTATTTTGTTGTTAAAGAAGTTGGTTTTTTCTTAAACTACCAAAGGAATTTGCATATGTAGAACACTAGAGCAAAAGGAATCTTTCAGCATTTCTGACAGTTTTTCCTTTAATCAGAAATTTTTTTCAACTACTGCAAATAACGAAAGTGTTAAGAGCAAGTCGGCGTGACATAATTATAAGAGGGGGTAACATAACCTTTATATAAACGTATACCTAGCGTGTAGATTTTATAACACAGGCGGGATAGTGCCTTACATTCAACACCAGAGTAGGAGTAATTGCTTCGAAACAATATGAAACGCCACTGAAGTTAATCAATATTGACAATAGGAAAAACAAATACAAAAACAAAGATTTTAACGCCATAAAAAACTTGTGTTAACGTTTAAAAAATCCCACATACGAAGCGCGTTCCTGCGTTTCTTCGTCCACCATGATGAACTGACTCGCACGCGCTACCAACTAAGTTCTTTGTTCAGTCTCACGCATTCCAAATTGTGAAATTTACCACATGAAAAATGTTAAGAAACATTGTAGTTGATTAAACTAATAGTTTTGCAAAGGAAAGCATGTATAACGAATTCAAATAGATAAATAGTTGACTGTAATAATCATTAATAATTCGGTGTTTTTAGCTAACATATGTTTGATTTGAAGAAATATAGCAATACAATTATTTGCACGAACCAAAAAAATCGCAACAGTTACTTTAATAGACCATTATTTTATTTAACCATGGTTGGTTTGGAATAACAAAATAAGTGACAACTTTATTTATCTCGTTGTTTAAAGAAATACTTTTTCTCAACGCAATAGATACAAGACTGTTTGTTGCCTAGATGTGGTCATCAAACAGAAGTTCACTGATGACCAAAAACGTGTGTTTTACACTGAAGAAAATATTTTGTGTCAACCAGAAAATGTTTTTTTTTTTTTGTTAGTATTTACCTTGCCAAATAAGTTTAGTGTGGAACACTAAATTATTTACTTGTCACCACTTAACTTTTATGGCCAGTACGATACTATTTTATAGTAACTACGAAATAATTTGGCAGGGTGATCTCTCTACAAAATATTTTTCTCAGTGTACTTATTCACTTCCGCGTTGACGTAAAATTTGTCATCGTTACTGGCAACAACAGTGAACATGAAATTGGGATTAATTTCGCATTGTTGCAAACGTATTCGGAAATTCCACTCTCCGCTCAGTATAGTCCTCGCGTAATGTCTGTTCCAGTTAGATTTCACCCAGTCGCAATTTACTGGCATTCTAAATGCGCTGGATATTTCTTTTAGAGATTGCTGTTTATAAGTACAATCGGTGGGTGCATTTATTGGGAAGTTTTTAAATCGCTTTCAGCCCAGTGCGAGTTGCCTGATCGTCTGTCGGCGCCCTCGCTGGCCTACTGCGTGGTTGTCTTCACGAATCACGCATTTTGAAGATTTTAATAAGTTTTCCCACGCAGATGAGCATCATCAGCGCTCGTTCAGGATGCAGGCGCTTTAATTCCATAAAATGTACTCCGCGACTACATTTGTCGATAAGCAGGAGCACTTGGATATGTTCTTATTCGCTTAACGACATCACTCAGGTTCCAGAAGTACGTGCATAAAAAAAATAAATCAAAACTGTATTTCCGTGATTTGGCAAATGATCCCGGACTTATGGGACTTTCTGCATTTCAGTTTGTTGTTGACACTTTCCGACCACTGATATATATTTAATTTATTTTTATTTTTCGGAATGGCTGCATGAAGTGACGTTGCGTTCTTTTAACCACGTCATAGTGTAGCAGTCACCAGGCAACACGAAACCTGCTACACGTAGGTCAAACGCAAAATATAATTGTGCCCTTTAATAATGCTTTTTTAAAGTCTCCTATTTTTTTTTTTATATTATACAAATGTGCAAGTGAATTTTAACAAATAAGCACTGGAAATGCTTCTGCTGCATCTATATCCGTACACTTTAAAAATCGTCACTGTGAAATACAGATTGTAAATGCAAAAATGTCATATACGGAGACCACATACTTATGTACCAACCTCAAACCACGCACCTAAGATAAAGCTTTGGCAGTCATTTGAACAGAAAATATTGAAAACTTGTCATTAAAAAATATTATGTGATAAATCTTTTCGAAGTTGTGTATTAAATATATGAAAATGACGTTGTTTGATTTTCTTTATGATACGCGCAGAAATACAGCATTTGCATCCACATAAAAGTTTATCTCTCATAAGATTCTGCTCGCAGTTAAGGACGTTTTCTGAACTCTGGTTTTGGGAAAAAATACTTAACTATAACTGTGAAATACTGAACGGTAACACTACAACAATTACAACAATACTGGGAACGACTATAGAAAATGTGTTTTGTGTATCGACTTCATATTATAGGTATTTAAATTAAAGACAGTTGAAAAAGGATTATTTTCGTATTCACTAAGCAACTTACAAGCGCAATAACAACAAATATTTTCAACAATCTCAGACGCCACTTCATATATGCATGGATACTATATACAAGGTTAATTATTATTACATATTTTACACATATTTAAAGATAAATAATTGCTGATAAGGACATTTTGATAGAGATTTTAATGCACAATAGCATTGAGTTAGCTTATTTCGGTGTTTTAAGCAAAGAGAGTATGTATAAATCTGTGAAAGGAGACAAAAAAATGTTTTTATGTTACATAATTTCCAAATTTAATTATACGTCTTCGGTAACTGCTCTTATTACCGCTAGACAAGCTCCTCTTATGTATTATCGTAAGAAACTTTAAAGTCGGGGTAAATTGTTTTTACTTGGTAAACTGTCCTGTACGAATAGTCTGCATTTATATGGTAATGTACAGCTTGTATAAAATGCATGAACACGTTAGGTTCTCGATTGATCGAAATCGGCCCAGTAGTTTTCATTTCAGAGTAACATAACCTCACTCTTCAAACAGTGGCAATTGATACTAATGTCACGGAGCGCTGCCGCGCAGCTTACAGAATGTGCACGTTGTTAGCTCCCTTCCGGCGCCATGCCAATCGTTATTTTGTGCTCAGAAATACTGACAGGAACGGGATAATCACTTTTATAGTGCTCTCCGAACTACTTGCTTACTCGAAGCGACCCACCATCTGTCTGGTCTCCTAGCCATATCAGTCATGAGTTAGAAATATTTACAGAGTACACAATGCTTATTTCATTAAGGCATCGTGCTACTGGTTCCTGGTCTGCTGCACTGCATTCCCTCTCTTTCCCAGCTGAACCAAAGCAGTACCTTCGCTTATTAGATTTACGTAGGTAATCAGTGACGCGTCCCTCGCTGCTGGTTTTTTCTCCCCCTTTCACGGACTGGTGTTCTCGCCTTCAGTGGTCAGATTGGCAGCACTGCAGCGGTTTGGAACCACGTCCCACGGGAGGCGAGTTAAGCAGTCACGTCGCTGGCGAAGTTCTTTCGCCCAAAGCAATCCCATGCCTAAGGTTTATTCTACTCAGGTTAGGAACAAAACATGGCTTCTTATGGGAGTGTTTGGCATGAGGAAAATTTCCTCCGCCAGATGCGCAGTGTTCCAAAATTAAATTTAAATTACAATTTTTTTATACATGAACAATAAAAGAGAAATATTTTACTTAGTTACGTAGTTATTTTATATTTGATTTATGGTTATTACAATTATCCTGTTTTTTATTGTAGAAAATAGGTAATATATGGTACACATGCGACACTAGCGCTTACCTAGTGTCAAAAATTTTGCTTGCCAAACTTCTAACACTGATCTTCCTAACTTGTAGTAGAAGTGACCCTACCCGTACCCCAGCAACTGGAATAGGAAAAACGAGTTACTCTCTTTAGACATTGTAAAAACATAAGCATGGTTACTACTATTTTAAATATGATAATAGTAGCACAGCATGTGCTACTATGTCTATGTGGCCTTCACAAATGTTATTTAGAACCACGTGTATTTCCGTGAATATTTGCATGAAACTTGTTATATAGTAGTGTTTTATCTACATTATTAAAATTTTTGCTATCTCAAATGCTGTTTTGGTACAAAATAATTATGGATGAATGACGCAGACGATAAATTCGCACAGAAAACATAGGCCTGTATTAAAATAAATGAAAAATTAGGCTTGCAACGTCCAGCGTTTTGCCTGGCAACATAACAAAACGAACATTTGTAGCTAAAGCGTGTATGCCAAGATGGAAGATTTCTTGGGCGATTCAATGCAAGCCTGCATGGCCGCTTGTATGGATGATTCAATGGAAAATTTGGCCGACTGCTGGCCGTTTTCATGGACGTTTTCGTAATTGGTAGTGTGAAATTTGCGATGAAAGGTATCCTACAAGGGTGAAATTTTAGCCAATCAGATAGAGAGAGGGTGGATGAGTCGAATTGTTTATTTGGTTTTGATAGGGAGCGCAAGACTTATAAACACTAATAGATTGTAAATATAAAAAAATAATGAAAATGTTTACTGATTATGAAACAGCATTGCGTGAAAATTATGGTAAACATTCGTGATTATTAAAAAAAATTCCATATATAACAACAAAACGATTAAGCTGTATGCATAAACGCATAATGCTGAAGTCAAAAGTTAAGATTGTACCTGAACCACAGTTGCAGAAGTAAAATCATTTTTAAAAAATGCACTCGTTTATGCTTGTGCGGCAACATGAATTGTTGGATAGGTCATTCCAAAGAATCCTCCATAACTGCTTGCATGCAGACTTGGGTAGCAGGTACCGTGGAAGCTTCCACCTGAGCTTGTAAGGAAATTTGTATCGTGGCATGCAGTGTTCTAACACTGGCAGTACCGTAGAACCTAGATCGGCCGACTTTGGCAAACAAATGAATAAGATAAGATTATATCGTTATACCATTTAAAAGGAAACTCTACCTTTGCATGATCCTTGAGCCATCCCTGCTTGCAAATAAGATGGTCGCCGATGCCGGACTCGTGCAGACCCGTGCTTACATTGGGTTTTTTGTCTCTTCTCTTGAGGCGGCCGGAGATTTTCCAGAGATTTTATTTTTTTTTAATGAAAAGGATGGTTTAAATAATTAAGTATTTATTAATTATCTCATTCGCTTTCTCAAGGACTTCTCGTGTAAGAAACATATAGAGCCCTTCAGGTGTATTTTAATTAATTTATTTTAATAACCTTATCAACATCACATTTTATATTTAACATTTATTTATTTCACGGGTATTTACATTAAAATATTCCCGGTTTCATGTAGGGATATATTTAAGCTGCATTAAATATGTGCCCGAAAATCAATCAAAATAGCCATGATATTAATAGTGAAAATCTGCGTCAAAAATAGCTTTTTTTTTTTGTAATCTTTGGCTACAAATTATGAAGCAGTGTGTGCGTATGATCTCCGCTTGGTTAATTTTGCATATTCACTGCGTCATTTCTGCCATACTCGTTTTTGACACATTATAGAAATAAGTGTAAGTATAATGTACTTTCTCTTAGAAAATCTTCTTTGTTAAACTTTCTGGCTTAAATATCCAGTGGCAGTTTATATTGCATGTGCTCCTATTTCTCTGTATTATCATGAGGATCTGCACTAAACGTTTTGCTCGTTTTATACAATTGTGTAAACCTCATATCAGAAGATATCGGCTTTTAATACGAAGAGATTCTTCTTAATTTTCCTGGAGTTGCTATTTTAAAAGTGGGATCGTGAATCACTAGAATAAATTTGAGTCAAACGACTTGTACGCGTGGCACCTGGACACTGCCAATATTTTATATCAAAGAGCGAGTGTGTATTCATTTATACACATAACTTCAGTCGTTAAAAACTTTTGCTAAATTGCAATTGTTAACTCGCGCTAACGTCATCAACATAGCTTAAGGCAGCAAGAATCACAGGAGCCAACGGCTATAAACTTATTTCAGGGAAGCACAGACTTACGCCACACTAACTGCTGCTTGGTGCCTGATGACTTCTGCGATGTCTGTTTTCGACTCCGACAAATATAAATTTGAGGTTTAATCGCAGTTCCGTGATTTGGGATTCCAGACGCGATGCATGTCGCAGCAAATTGTTGGCAGGAAGGGCATGGGAAGACTTGAATTAAATCTTCATTATTCATTTCCCACACTTACCGGTCCGGTTTTAATCGAATGGGCACTCTCGAAAACTATAGGAGTGTGCACTTTGCATAAGCACTTCTAACAAAATTTAGACAAGAGAAAATAAAAATAAAAATTCACGTGTGTTCAGTATGAGATCTCAAATAATTTCAAGCACTCATACCTCGTGACACCATTTGGCTAATTTGAAAGATCGTTAATTTGGTAAATTATTTTAGAAATTATTTACAAACTGAGTTTTAAATAAATAAGATGACGAACAAAATAGCGTAGCAAATTCAGGTAGATAAAAAAGTTTACACAAAACAATTCTCTTTAATTTTTTTTTATTTCCACTTTTTGCCACATGACACGATTACAATCGAACGGGGGGCATATGAAAACCTAATGAAAGACACATCAAACAACAAATTCGTTTCAATGGGACGCTGAAAATGGTGTAGAGACCTTCTAACCTAATTAACAACCTCTGTTAGCAAATTATTCCTTGTTATAGTGCGACTTTTCGAAAACAATATGGCAAATTGCAAATACTTCCATACTGACTTCAAGGGATCGCGGGGCTGCAGTGGGTATAGCGCCCGCCTATCACCTAAGTGAACTGCGTTCGATTCTCGGCGGGGTTCCTCCAGGATTTTCGCACAGGGAATGGTGTCGGGCGATGCCGCTGGTCAGCGGGTTTTCTCGGGGATATCCCATTATAGCGTTACTCCATACCTACCTCGCTTCACCCTCAGTGACTGTCAAGGCTCCAATTTTAAGGACTGCACGAAAATCTCCATACTAATTCACTTAATAATTACAATGAGTGATCCGGTTATGTCAATTATCTCTTTGATGAAAATTTATACATTTAATTTTAGTTTATAAAAAATATAAAACGTGTAAATAAAATAGTTTTTACAGTTTCTATATCACGGTTTTATGTAATTTTTATGAACATACCGTTATTTTAACGTATTTTACAAACGATGCAATCGTCAGAAAAATTTCGCCTTTTGCGTCTTTGTAGATTTGCAACATTCCTAAGGCACATTGTTGATAGAACTCGAAACACATTTAATTCCATATAATTGTTATTTAAATAGTATTTGCTAGCAGCTGAATAAATTTTAAAGCATCACCAACGTGATCTCTTATACAATTTTGGCAGCGAAATGGAAAAAAAACAATCTACAAATTAATGTAAAAAACCCAATTTTCATTAGTGTCTATGTTAACCTGTATCTTTCTTTTGTTTACAGATTATAACTTCCTTCTTGGACTAAATTATTTCTAAAAAAAACCGAAGTGTTGCTGTGCGAAAGCGTAGACAAAAGTGATCAGGTTCTTAACAGTATTGACCATTAATTTGGCGTTATTTATGCACAAAACTTACGCAAAAAGCAATATACACGTGCGTGGCCAATAGCATTCTGACCCAAAACTTCAAGAAAATAAATTTAAACTCGCCTTAGCCACGCTGGTTATGAACGTTACGCAGATTCGAAGAAATAAATCTTAAATAAAATGAGGTTTATGACAAATGTGTGAAGCTCTTGAAGAATTATTGCAATATTGGTTAATTTTAATTATTGCCTACTGACCATTTGTTATTATTTCTGCATTTAAACCTACTGATAGTCAACTGATACGTTATTCACGCCATAATAAACATGCAAATATAAATATATTTCGTATAGTGACAACTCGGAAATCTTCAACGTGTAATTCAAGTGTATTTATCTTTTCAGCATATTGCGATGTTTATTTCTATGAGTGTGTGTCAATAAACTATCAGTACGCCGTTATGCTGAACTGATCACAAGGTATTCCTAGGCTTTGATAAATATGAATCTTTATTGAAATTACTGCGGCTTCAACCAATGACATTACGTTCCAATATTTAAAATGCTCCAAATTATATTCGTTCTACAAAAATACTACCACTACTCTGAAACCAATTTTGTGCAGGAAAATCAGAAAAAGTTATAATATTTATTTACTATAAAATAATATTTCATACCTACGCTTCCATCACAGGCATTAAATTCGTGCTGTTATCTGTAAACTTTCGTCTATCCTGCTTGTTTTTATATATTTCACAATGCTTAACTAATCTCCAGAACCAGGTTTTAGTTTGCTCTCGTGGGCCTGAGTCCTACATTCCCCTCTTTTGTCGAATGCTCACGTGGAAGTGCTGTACTTGATGTTTGTCAGGCTGTATATACCGTGACAAGAAATGAAGACATATCACGGGGTTTTCATTCCTATATGAACTGTCCGCGGTACCAAGTGAAATGGAGTTTTGGAATGCTTGAACATCAATTTCGTCTTCGTATACGAGATTCCTATACGAACCTTGTTGGTATTATTGAGAGCGAAATAACTTTTAAATCCGAAGACGGACTAGAAAAATTGCTGGACGAAATGTCGTGAAGTTATGTTTATTTTCTGCAAGCAAACATTTAGCCATTTTGGTTTTTAAATAGTCCTTTCTTAGTTCATATTCACTACACAATGTCGATAGCATTGTCGTTTCTATCATTACAAAAACTAGTACAATTGGTCCAGCATTAGAGATAAATTTTTATTTCTGACTGTGTTTCAGTGAGGTAGGATAATTGAATTTTACATCTCCCCACATTCCAGGTTAAAACATTTCTACATTTGGTCACTTGATTAATTTGGCACTTCTCCACACAATACATCTGCACAACCCAAATTTCTGATTGGCCAGTCCCCGCAAAAATTGAGCCACATGAGAGAAACAACTGACAGCTGAAATATATTCTTATAGAGAATTTGTCTACTAGCGACAAGCTGTGTAGGATACCATTTACACTACACAGAGGTTCGTATACGAAATTTACCGCTCGGAAATTCTTCGTATACGCACGTTCCAGTGGTTTTCGAGCCACAAGCCTCCTATAGGTGAGTAGGAGTTCCTTCCCTCCCTCAAATGTGGAACTGGTTTAACTACAAATCCGTAACTACGCTCGCAACATCTTTATTATAACACGACTTAAAGATAACAAGTACTATCAGCAGCCTCTGTGGAAAAATGGATAAGGCATCGGTCTTCTAAACCGGGGATTGTGGGTTCGAGTCCCATCAGGGGTATGCAAATTTTAACCTCTGCTCTAGTGTAAATTTTAAGGAGGTGAACAACTAATTATATTTCAGTTACGTTGTGCCATATATAATTCTAATACATATAAAATTACGGGAAAAAGGTCTGGTAGTAAATTTATAGTCTTGGGTCAAATGTCTTGGATATTGAGTCATGGGTCTTAAGTCAAGTATCTAGGTTTTTGGGAATTAGTTGGAATATTTTGGAAATTTTTTTGGCTTTGTTTAGAATTTTTTGTCTTTGAGGTTATCCAAGATCAAGGTCAAGGTCACCGACACCTAACATGGCTGGCGAGATGGACACTGGCCGACCTGGCCAGAGCGGGTCATGTCGGTTGTTTAGTCGATCAACCTGTCATCGAACACTGGACCTCTTACATGTACATATTTAAATAATTTTTTTATGTTTTTTTAATTTCTCAAAAAATTTCCTAATTTTTTTATAAGTTTTTGGGATTGTATGATTTTTCTGCAATTTTTTGGAATTTTCTGAGTTCAAGGTTATCTTATGTTACTGAGTACATGGTCAAGGTCAAGCGTCAAGGTCACGGGTAAACGAGCCCCCAAATCCTAGCAATGGATAGTTTTTGGAAAGAAAAAGAAACAGAAGGGAGCTGTTTCTTTGCAAATGAGAGAATCAGTGCTTTTGAGGTATAACGTAAATTTTTATTGGAAAAAGGGGTGTGTTGAGGGTAAAATAACATTTTAAGCTAAAAATTGCCGCTTTCAAGGTAAAAAAGCAAAATTTAATATAAAAAGGGAAAAAATGGAAATTCAAAATGGCGTCGTATAGCGTCTGGTGCCTACTCCCTGTTCCCTTGCACCTGACTCCCAATTTCTCTCTAATGGATTTAAGGTCACTATTTTTGCATCACATGGCTCAGACAGAGATGTTAAAGTAATTGATGGGAATAATATTTTTATTTGAATTCATATTCTGGCCTCTCAGACCCTCCAAGATGTATGTGACTATAAACCCAAAGTGATGTAAATAAATTGATAATTATATATTTATAGATGGCAACAAGAAAACATACAAATACAAAATTTGTCACGGTTTTTAAGAAAGTGATTATTATATTTTTTTAGGAGCCTATATCTATGTTTTATTCTTTTAACATGTTTAATTTCACTCACTCTAAATTTTCGCTATTGTTGCAGATCACGAATTACGATTCCGATTTTCGCTAAATGATAGTACATATGGAGGCAGGCAATTAGCCACATAGTGACTATTCTTAACCCATGTATAGACAGAGAAATTGGAACCACATATGATATGCAAACAGGAAACATTCATTTATCTGAAATTACGTGCAAAGAGGAATTCGGTGTTGTAGCATTAGCAATGGACAGTATCGCAGAAAAGTCAAGAAATTATGTGCAAATATGATTAAGTTAGGTGGGCCGGTAGCATAGGGCTGTGAACCTGTTCACAACTGCATATACACAACATGCGCAGTGACTTCATCCTGGTGTGACTGCTTCCTATAGCAGCGCAGCAAAAGTCCCTATAACACGTTCTGGTAAATGGCGTTTCAGTGTGTGGCCGTACATATGCAATGAAGTTCACAAGTGTAGGTAAACTGGACGCTCTAATTATTAACTGAGGTTGGGCCAGAAATGCCAAGCAAGCCGTCCAAAAGTATAGTGAGTTGTATCCTAAGAGGGACGCCCATCTCATGGCAAATGATACGAAGAATTTGTACACGTCTCTTGAGATTTGTAATAGCACAATACAAGTGAGACGAATGACTACTATGGGCGAGATCCACAACACGGTGTGTTGGCACAATTCGATGCAAATCCTCATGTGGGTACGCGAGAACTTTCCATGTACATAGATGTAAGTGAGTAAAAAAGTGTGTTACATATACTGCACACAATGTAAATTCCTACCATATTACCTGAATCTTCATCAGGCATTTCATGAAGGTGATTTCCAGCAGCATTTACACATTTGTAGGTTTGTTCTGATGTCTATAAGGAATGGAAGCAATTTTCTGAAGTACGTGCTATTTACCGATGAAGCGACCTTCACACCCCATGGGGCGTAAATTTACGAACCCGCGTTGGGTCCTGCACGTAGGGCACCAGCTACAGTTAAGCGTGAATGTGTCGTGTGGAATGCTAGGAGACTACATCATAGGGCCTTTCTTCGTTCAAAGGACACTAGACAGCTGAAGTTACGACCGTTTCCTCAGAGAAACATTGCCTACGCTTCTGGAAGTCATGCCGCTCGATATACATCGTGATATGAGGTTTCAGCATGACGGTTGTCCTGCGCATTTTGCTTTGGTGGCGAGGCAAGTGTTAAATTAGAAGTTTCAAATGGGTGGTTAGGGAGTGGTGATGTAAGTTGGTCAGCTCGCTTCCGCGACCTCACACCTCCGTATTTTTTCCTGTGGTGAACACTGAAAGATAGTGTGTACAGCACGTTTCCTACGGCGCCGGATGAAATGCAGGAATGCATTGTGACAGCTTGCAGCGGCATTATGCCAAAAAAACTTCAGGCCGCAAATCGCTCGCTACATGTGTGTACACTTATACTTGTATTTCGGTCGATGGTATAAAAATCGCGTACATGCTGTAAAGTGATCGTATGTGAAGTCTTTCAACCATATTTATGCTCTTTTGTACTATGTATGCGGATGCGATTTCATTTCTTAGGTCGAGTTATTCTATGTATGTTGTGCATTTGTACGCGTTCGTTACTAAGTACAATTAATGAATAGGAAACAAATCTCCTGAATTACGTTGGTATCTGAAAAAAATGTTCTTATTGATATAACTCTTGCACACACATTGCCCGTCTTCCATCATGGGTCCGAAATCGCATTCCATAACCCTTGCTCCATTAAGGTAAGCGCTACGCTGCTACTGGAAAGTGGTCCCGCCAGGATGACTCACGGCTCATGTTGTTTACGTACAGCTGTGAATATAGATTCACTGCCCAATGTTACTGGCCCACCTAACTTAATCATATTTACACATTATTTCCTGGCATTTATGCGATATTTTACGTTGCACATGCTATATCACTGAGTTCATCTCTGCACATACTTTCAGATGCCATTCAAATAAATATACGTTTCCAGTTAAAATAATGTGTGGTTCAATTTCTCTGTCCATACACGTGTTACAAATAGTCACTATGAGGCAAATTGCTCGACCCTGTAGGTATTATCATTTAGCAAAAACTGCATTTCGTGATATGCAGCCATAGCAAAAATTTATGAAATTCGTCAAAATAAATTATGGAGGTTTTATGCCGTATCTCGCAGACTAATCAAACCGATTCCCACTAAATTTTACATTATTAGTGCTACGGTAGGCAATGTAAACTACATCTTTTTTAGGTGAGGCAAGCCCTTTTTTAAAATGGCATTACTATTAATAATTTAGATTAATATGTTTTATATATTAAACAAATCAACAAATATTGTAAGCTTACAGTATTCATTGTAAGCTCAGTTATGCGTACAGAGATCTTATTTTGCCGCCCTTGTTTCAAATAGTGCAATGTGAGAAAATGGAAAATTTTGTCATATTTCCGAAATTATTCAACTAAAATTTCCACCAAATTTCGCACACCAGTAGTGTTACCAAAGGTCATGTAGTCTGACATGAATTAAGTGGGGTCAGACACTGATTTCTAAAACGGTGGCCATATAATTAATTAAAATAAATCTGTAATGTGTTAAACAAATTCAACCAAATTCAACCAAATTTAATATACTAATAAAAATATCGATACTATTAAAAGAATTGTATAGTGAACCCCTTATGCATACAATGTTATACGATAGCACCATATAGGAAAATAAATATTTTATATACTATGGGAACCAATCAACTGATTTCCACCAAATTATTCACACAAGTAGAGCTACAGTAGGCAATGTAAACGTTTGCATTTTAAGTGGTCCTTATTTTCAAAATTACGACCTTTTTTTTAACTCCTTTAGCTCCATCATTCAAATGATTATATCTGACGTTGAATCTCTGAACCCTACCACCATAATAGCATAATGCAGTAGGTTGAACGATAGCTTATGGTACGATATTTTCTGTGTTTGTGTTCCCGGTAAGGCACGTGCGTATTTGTAATAATATTGTCTTACTAGTGTTGCATATGTTTCTGATTCGATCTGTAATGATATTGCTGGCAATGAGATGTTAAGGCCCACTTGCCATCTAAGATTTTAATTACTTCATAAAAATTATTGGCATCCATGTAGAGGAAAGAAGGCTAATGAGTTATATCATTAACCTCGTGTTTGCCGCACATCCGCCCACCATACATGATCCGGAACGACGTGATTGATACCAGGTAACAACCAACTCATTCACAATAGCTGTTGCATCTTTTGCGCACTCCGTGACAAGAGAAACATGCTTCTACTCTAAACAGCACAAACTTAGTAAACTCTAGATCCAAAGCTGCCTGCTGCCATAACCAGCCCCAGAAATAACGTCTGGGTAGAAAGTTAAATGGTCCTAATGCTTGCACCTTTCGGGCGTGATAAGGGTGCAGCTGCTGCTAGTGTAAGACTTTCAACATGTGTAACGAATCCAACTCACGTAAAATGGCACAGGTTCTGGTCGATAATAAGTCTTCGACTCGGGGGAAAAAAAACTCTCACTCATAGCGTGGTGTACGCTTTGTCGCCTTCACACCACAGTTTCGAAAGTTTAGAGGGAGACCTCTTGTATCCGGCAGGCACAAGACAATCCTTGCGAAAACGGCATGAGATGGATCCCGTCTATTTTGATTTCTTCCGCGATATAGCCACGCAGCTAGCCTGCTGCTGCAGTTAGATTCGCCGTAAGTGAATAGCATGTCGGTAAGCTATGCAGGTGCGTACCTGGAACCCTGAAGTTCAAGGTAGAATGCGACCCACCTAGCTATTGCTGCTGGTTTGTGGCCGCGAATGACGCACGCGCACATTGCTGGCGGAGTCTTCGTATCGCATGGAGCTCGGACAGCAATGCATTCTCCACACAAACTACACTGATTGCCTACCAGCAACATCATAAACATTTTAAGAGCTGTTTCCTCGCGAAAGGAAGGTTAGTGTGGGCGCAAACGTACTTTTTACATTTCCACATGCTAACATCATAGACAAGTCAACAGGCCAAATATTTGGCGTGTTTCTTTTCAATTTTAATAACCACCATCGTTGTTCGAAAAAACACTATCCAAATATATGTTGTTCAATTTATTTTTGCCGACCTCCCGTGGTGCAGTTGGTTGGTGCGCCACCGATCTTGGGTATGGGAGGTTCTGGGTTCAAATCCTGGGTAAGGCATTGGTGTTAGTGTAAGGTTAGTAATATGTTAGTTTTTAAGCCGTCCTTGCCACGCCTTCAGACAAAACACCGGGGGATATTAATATGTCATGTCCGATTTATTGACNTTTTTGCCGACCTCCCGTGGTGCAGTTGGTTGGTGCGCCACCGATCTTGGGTATGGGAGGTTCTGGGTTCAAATCCTAGGTAAGGCATTGGTGTTAGTGTAAGGTTAGTAATATGTTAGTTTTTAAGCCGTCCTTGCCACGCCTTCAGACAAAACACCGGGGGATATTAATATGTCATGTCCGATTTATTGTTTTATATAAAATACTAGCGACACGGCCAGGCTTCGCCCGGGTACAATTTTATTTTTAAACTAATAAATAAATTGGGCAAAGACAATAACAATATTATACGAAGTAAATTAGAGAACTACTATCATATATAACATACATACATACACGTCATACCTGTCTACCAGAGGGGTTGGCAGAGCTTATGGCCCTCAATCTACCACGATCCTGACATACCTAACTCCTTCGCTTTATCCACATTCATACATCTCTAATATAACAATATTATACTATATGGTTTTAGAAAATTTCTTTGTATACAACATTTACAACATTAATCATTTTGCCTCCGACCGCCAGCACAAAAAGATTTCTGTTTGACGTGACGCGCGAAAAGAATACGTATAGTTGTCTGTGTGAAAAACATGCTTCTCTCAAATCCACTCCAGCCACATTAAATGTTTGACCCTGTGCCTTATTTATGGTAATACCAAAACAAACTGTAATTATAAATTGGACTCTTTTAAAATAACAGGGCTAATCTGAGGGAATCGTTGGTATTCTAGGTATCAAAACAATTTCTCCAGTACCACAGCCAGTTAGAATAGTACCTTAAATTAGATAACTTTTTAAACTTTTTATTTGTAATCTAGTCCAATTGCATAATTTTGGGGATTTATATTTTGCAATAAAATTATGGGAGCTTCAACTTTTAAAATCAGTTTGTGTGCTGGCAGNCTAATCTGAGGGAATCGTTGGTATTCTAGGTATCAAAACAATTTCTCCAGTACCACAGCCAGTTAGAATAGTACCTTCAATTAGATAACTTTTTAAACTTTTTATTTGTAATCTAGTCCAATTGCATAATTTTGGGGATTTATATTTTGCAATAAAATTATGGGAGCTTCAACTTTTAAAATCAGTTTGTGTGCTGGCAGGCCAGAAGGATTCAATGAATTAAGAAATTCTGTGGGATAGTGCACAGCTTCTTCACTGTCGAGTACTGTATCTACTGAGTAATAGACTTGTGATTTCGCATTGAATTTTGCGAGCACTCATTCATTAATTTTTTCGACTTGTTAATTAGAAGCTTTGAACCACCGCATTCCAAATCCGTTCAGTGGATCTTGAGATTAGCGCAGTCATACAGACAGACAGACGCACGCGAGGGACTTCCTTTTATATTATGTAGTGATCATTACATTAGCAGTTTTTTTGGCGTGTAGTATTGCTTTATGCTTATATCGTTTTCCTGAATAAAACATGTTATTTTACTAACGCATTAAAACATTCTATATCAGGGTTATACTGTATTACAAATTATATAATCGGCCAGCTGGGCGTTAGAGTAATAAACTATTATTAAAGAAAATAAAGTTGCAATTTATTTCATTATTACATTTAATACAACCCAAAATCTGCACACGTGGTACAAATGTCTCAGATGATCAGATTTGTTCGGACTGAACAAATTTAAATAAATTGTGGCGAAGCACAATAATATAGAAAAAAATTTCAGTATATATATATATTTGCCAATTAAATATAAATAATTACAAAGCAGTACCCTATATTTTATAACAAGAAACATTACAAATAAAAATACAAAATATCACGGCAGCAATTTAATTCCAGCTCCACACAAAATAGTTTATAATATTTGACAAGGATGTTATGAATTTAATAAATTGCTTTGTTGATTATAGAATATGATAACAATATGTTTTTACAGATTACCAAATGAATAACAATTATTTAAAACATGTATAAGTTTTCGATTATAATTAAAGCATTTCACTTTACTAGAATGTGAAAAAGAGCAATAAAAATTAGAGGTAAGCCTTGTGAGCCCAGTGAAGCCCCCTCCTTATGTAACTAACACGTTAAAAAATTTTAATAAAATGCTACATAAACTACAAAGTTCAGCAGGAGGCAGTCAAATGACCCGTCAAAGCTCCTGCGTAATTCAAAATCATAATGGACAAGAATTGTAAAAAAAAAAAGATTCACTACGCCCAAAACGAGAGTCCAGGACATGAAATATTTGAAATAACATAAAAATAATTTTGGGCAAAAAGTAAGACTAACACAGCACGTTAAAACAGGAAACTCAAAGCGACGATAGGATTTATTTAAAGACGAAACCAAATTTAGACTGGCGACCGAGACCACAATTTTGAAAAAACACTAATACTGCATACCCAAGACAACATATCTACACCACACAAAACATTAAAACATTCAAAAAGGACCAGCTAACATAATCGTTCAGAGTCCACTCTTCGCCGTTTTCAATTGCTCAAACTCTCTGCGGCTCAGGAGACGAAATAAAGTACAATGTGCCTCAACACGGCAATACGAACGTAGGACGAGAAAATATGCATTGTAGACCATTAATTCAGTTACACGTCCAGGCAACGACTGGGTGTAGAATATGATAGAAGCAAGATGTGCAACGACGTAAATAAACTGCCCAGATAATTCAACATTTTGACTCACAGTAGGAGGGGATATCAAGAGTGTGTGAACTTGAGATGGTAAAGAGAGGGGATCCGATACGAGCATAGAGCATACCACCGCGCAGAGTTGCAACTGACGAAGACGAATAGGCCAACGGCTATACATTTCGCCAATGGGATTAGAACCATACAGAACACTAAAAAAGGCTTTACTCAAGAATTTTCTTGTTTTGCCGGTGTCTGTGGCATCTTGGGAAAGATCGTTCAGGAAACTTCAAATCATTAAGTATTGTCTATGATCAACTGCGTCTCAAAATATATATTACCAAACCTGGCAATACTATCAATAGAAAATGTCCACTTCCTCCACCCCCTGGGGGGGTGGCGGGAAGGGTGGTGGCATTTTTAAGATGGTTTCATGACGCAACTACTGACGTCAATAATAATTTGAAATTTTATTGGTTGTAGATATGAAGACCCTTCTGGGTTGATCTATAATGCACTGGTCGAGGTCATTTGAGAGGGAACTTTCACGTACTGCAATACTGATTTTAAACCATGTCGGAAAATAGTTCCGAGTTTTTAAAAATAGAGAAAACTCACGCAACGTCTTCCTCACGCACCATACCTAGCATCAGTGTTATATCAATGATGCTTACGTTTACGAAAACTTTTGACTTACTGGTAGAAATACTGTAGGAAATTATCCTGAGTTTATTACAATTAATGTTACCTTGTTACCTATATTCCTCCGCATTTTCGGTTTTCTAGAGATGAAATTTCAAGACATAGTTGTAATAAGGAAGAGGTTGATAGCCCAGGAATAATATTTATAATAATAAATCCTTTATTTTTATGAACAAGGGAAATATCATTTGTAAATCAGCAGCTGTGACAATAAATATTAAGTTAAATCAGTCAATAGTGATAATTATAATGATGTCATTTATGCTGGGTTTCCTATGATATAATGATGCAGTGCACTGGAAAAGTTGTTATAAAATTACTTTCCATAGATATTCAACAGATAATAATAGTTTTTTTATACCACAATAACAATATAATGTATTTTTATAAAAAAATATGTGAAAACGAACGTGTTAACCGGAAGTTTGACAACTGGTAGAAGGGAAAATTAATGTTAACCTACTTGGTTTATAAAAGTTTTATTAATGTATCAGTTTTTAATATGCCATATATATAATCGAACTCGTGCTAAAACACTGGTTTTGTATACTTATTTGCTGTTGTGTACGACTTTTGCCAGCTGAAGTTGAGAAGGAACTGCCAGCGATATAGAAAATACAAGTTATTTTACTTGCTTTAGGGACGATTCGATTCCTCCTAAACTTTTGCAAATCAAATAATAACAAATACACAAACTACAAGGAAAGGGTTATTCTGTAGGAAGATAAAATTGAATACCTTTTGTAGCAGAAAATAAAATTTATATTAATATTTCCGTTTTACCCGCAATAATTGGGTCATATTAATTAATGAATTTAACATACATTGATATTCACTTCTACCGTGAAATTTACTTCTACTCTGTTTCTAGCAACCGTCTCAAAATATAAAATACAGTGGGAAAAATAACTTACCCCGGGTGAGGATCGAACTCACGACCTTAAGATTATGAGACTTACGCGCTGCCTACTGCGCCACCGAGGCTACATGAGCACTATGATTTTAAACACTCTATTTGCAGAAGATTGAACGGCGGCCTTAATTGAATTCGTCAGCACGAAGGAAAACACTTACTTACATATTGGCAGTACAGCAGCACTTGCTATCACAACTGGGGCTGATGACGAGAACAGGGTAATTGAGTACCCGGTAAAGCAGGTACCCTTAGCGAAAATACCCGGGTACCTGTTAGGTCGGTAATGGGTACCCGAAACCGCCAGTACTCGGTTACCCATTACATGTAGTGCGTGTCGTACACGATGCATCGGGTGAGAAGCTATTTGCGTATATTTCCGGTCATGCTTTAGTTTCTCGTGATCTGTTGTTTCCCTATTCCAGAATTATCCTCTTCGATCTTAGTATTGTCATGAATTGTCGCTCGGGCCGCTGAAGGCTATATTTTGTCTAGTGAAAATAGAGTAACTTTGTCGACTGAACATCAAGTAATTTGATCCCTACTTGACAACTATTTCTGTCCGAATGTTAATGACACAGAGACGATAGTAGCCATAAAAACCTCTATAACGAAGTCCCTTTCTCCTCGGTTCGAAATGGACGTAAAAACTTGCGCTCTGAAGTCGAAATCGCAGCAGTTGTGATCCGACAATATGTTCGCCAGATGGTAACTGGTTTCTCACACATAAAATTGAAGACCAGCCTTGTGACCAATCAGGTGATAGGGAGTTGGATGTTGACTTTATATTGTCTACACCCAAACAGAGATCGGATGAAATTCCCAGTTTGAACACTAACTCAGCGAACCTCAGGTTGGACACCATGTATTCCCTCGAGACTGGAGGAAAGTGCGCGAAACATTCTACTCCGTTTCAGCTCTTTTAGCAGCACTTTATTATATTTCTTAACGTAGTTCTCTTTAACCAGAGAACGTTGTTATACTTGTATTTTACACACTAAACAAGCTTTCCTAATCCTCTAAAATGGACATCTCATACATTTCCTTCCTTTGTTATTTCTGTTAAAAGGAATGTTTAACCTAATTTAGGTTTGTTTGTTTATTGAAATTCGAGGAAACGTCAACGAAATATTTTCAACAGACTCCTGTAATTGTTTAAATATTTATTAGCCAATTATGCTTTATTTTTATTCCACACATGCCTTACAGTTTATGTAAACGTTTCTTTGAAGTTCGATTAACGTTCATAGACAACTATACTACACGAATAAAATATGGGTAAAATATAAGTATTTAAACCCATTTATGGCAACATGCATGTTTCGCTTTAGAAAAATATCCCCTGTTCAAATTTGCAAATATGTACAAAATGGAAATAAACATATTATATTATATTATATTTGTATTCATGTGTTGTTTAGAGTATATACAATAATAGCCATTTCATTTGGTACAATCTATTTGTCTTTACAATAGAACTGTTCAGGTAGATTGTATATTTTGGAGTTACTAGTTAGTATTCGTGGTCTTCAATCTCACAATACAATTTACACAATTGCAAGGAACGGGAACCCGGGTAATAGGCTCTATGTGAGCGGGTACCCAGGTACTCAATAATTTGTACCTGGATACCCGGTTACCAGGGTAATACCCGTAGACACCAGGAAGTACTCTGGTATCCGGGAACGCGAATACACATGTAACACTGTAACTATATAAGTCAGAATATTTCCTAAAAAAAATTGACAATTTATTTATTTCTTTCTAAGAGGTAAAAACTGACACCAATTTGAAACCTGCGTTATATCACTGGAATATGTTTTACTTTCAGTGTACACAAAATGTGCGTGTGTGTTCTGCCCACGTGCAAGGCTTCGACACAGGTGCACTTGATATTGCNGTGTTCTGCCCACGTGCAAGGCTTGGACACAGGTGCACTTGATATTGCATGGAGGGGAACTAATAGCATGCGTTTGCAGTTTAAAACAGGAATCACCGTTCCCTGTATTAAGTATTCCCCTCCCGCAGCACAACTACAAATGTACACAGGTCGAGCAACAGCCACAACCACAGGCTCTCCGGTGTCAAAGATTACCTGTGGCTAAGCGACGTCATTCTGACGCATTCCAACACTCGACATCTATACTTCCAGACATGAGTGCTTGGAAATAATTTGTTTTTCTTTGTTACAAACTGCATTAGTTTGTCTACAGCACTTAGTACCATACTCTGTATAGTAGTCTCCTATGCGCTATTACTTCAAGTCATTCATTATCCTTTCCCCTGTCGTTCAGGAAAGTCCGCAAATAAAGTAGCATTTCATTTAGAAAATATTTAGGTGAAACGATTATAAGACATTATTAATAACGTTATACAAATTACTTATTTCATAATTTCTTATTCTCTTATGAGTAATGTGTGGTATGCTGATAGAGCAATCGCACAAGTATCGCAATTTGTACCCTGCGTTAAAACTCGAAGAATATTATACCAGTTTGCTGTTAGCAATTGTTTCTGCGGTTTGTAATTCTTCCTTTTTTTTATCCTTCACCGTTATATGACACTATATTTTAACGATACGCTAGTGTATCGGTACCGAAGCAACATTAAATTTTTAATGCCCTTGTCAAAACTATCAGAATGACCCTACTCTTGCATTGTCAAACTCATATATATATATACGAAATGAATTAAACGTAATATACCTTCAGGGACATCATTTATGCTGGTACACTTGCAAAACACTTTCCGCTTGGAATATAGACAAGCACTTGTTAAAAAGGTTAACTACGCCCAATGCGAGAGTCGTGGACATGAAGCATTTGAAATAAAAAAATAAAACAATTTGCGCAAATGGTATGACTAACACAGTACCTTAAAAGAGGAAACTCACAGCGACGATAGGATTTAGTTAAAGCCGAAACCAAATTTAGACTGGAGACCGAGACCACAATTTTGAAAAAACACTAACATTACTGCATACCCAAGACCATATATATACGCTACACAAAACATTAAATCATTCAAAAAGGACCAGCTAACATAATCGTTCAGAGTCCATTCTTCGCCGTATTCAATTGCTCAAACTCTCTGCGGCTCAGGAGACGAAATAAAGTACAATGTGCCTCAACACGGCAATACGAACGTAGGACGAGAAAATATGTATTGTGGACCATTAAAGCAGCTCTTCAGTTACACGTCCAGGCAACGACTGGGTGTAGAATATGATAGAAGCAAGATGTGCAACGACGTAAATAAACTGCCCAGATAATTCAAAATTTTGACTCACAGTAGGAGGGGATATCAAGAGAGTGTGAACTTGACATGGTAAAGAGAGGGGATCCGATACGAGCATAGAGCATACCACCGCGCAGAGTTGCAACTGACGAAGACGAATAGGNATGGTAAAGAGAGGGGATCCGATACGAGCATAGAGCATACCACCGCGCAGAGTTGCAACTGACGAAGACGAATAGGCCAACGGCTATACATTTCGCCAATGGGATTAGAACCATACAGAACACTAAAAAAGACTTTACTCAAGAATTTTCTTGTTTTGCCGGTGTCTGTGGCATCTGGGGAAAGATCGTTCAGTAAACTTCAAATCATTAAGTATTGTCTATGATCAACTGCGTCTCAAAATATATATTACCAAACCTGGCAATACTATCAATAGAAAATGTCCACTTCCTCCACCCCCTGGGGTGGTGGCGGGAAGGGTGGTGGAATTTTTTAAGATGGTTTCATGACGCAACTACTGACGTCAATAATCATTTGAAATTTTATTGGTTGTAGATATGAAGATCCTTCTGGGTTGATCTATAATGCACTGGTCGAGGTCATTTGAGAGGTAACTTTCACGTACTGCAATACTGATTTTAAACCATGTCGGAAAATAGTTCCGAGTTTTTAAAAATAGAGAAAACTCACGCAATGTCTTCCTCACGCACCATACCTAGCATCAGTGTTATATCAATGATGCTTACGTTTACGAAAACTTTTGACTTACTGGTAGAAATACTGTAGGAAATTATCCTGAGTTTATTACAATTAATGTTACCTTGTTACCTATATTCCTCCGCATTTTCGGTTTTCTAGAGATGAAATTTCAAGACATAGTTGTAATAAGGAAGAGGTTGATAGCCCAGGAATAATATTTACAATGATAAATACTTTATTTTTATGAACAAGGGAAATATCATTTGTAAATCAGCAGCTGTGACAATAAATATTAAGTTAAATCAGTCAATAGTGATAATTATAATGATGTCATTTATGCTGGGTTTCCTAAGATATAATGATGCAGTGCACTGGAAAAGTTGTTATAAAATTACTTTCCATAGATATTCAACAGATAATAATAGTTTTTTTATACCACAATAACAATATAATGTATTTTTATAAAAAAATATGTGAAAACGAACGTGTTAACCGGAAGTTTGACAACTGGTAGAAGGGAAAATTAATGTTAACCTACTTGGTTTATAAAAGTTTTATTAATGTATCAGTTTTTAATATGCCATATATGTAATCGAACTCGTGCTAAAACACTCGTTTTGTATACTTATTTGCTGTTGTGTACGACTTTTGCCAGCTGAAGTTGAGAAGGAACTGCCAGCGATATAGAAAATACAAGTTATTTTACTTGCTTTAGGGACGATTCGATTCCTCCTAAACTTTTGCAAATCAAATAATAACAAATACACAAACTACAAGGAAAGGGTTATTCTGTAGGAAGATAAAATTGAATACCTTTTGTAGCAGAAAATAAAATTTATATTAATATTTCCGTTTTTCCCGCAATAATTGGGTCATATTAATTAATGAATTAAACATACATTGATATTCACTTTTACCATGAAATTTACTTCTACTCTGTTTCTAGCAACCGTCTCAAAATATAAAATACAATGGGAAAAATAACTTACCCCGGGTGAGGATCGAACTCACAACCTTAAGATTATGAGACTTACGCGCTGCCCACTGCGCCACCGAGGCTACATGAGCACTATGATTTTAAACACTCTATTTGCAGAAGATTGAACGGCGGCCTTAATTGAATTCGTCAGCACGAAGGAAAACACTTACTTACATATTGGCAGTACAGCAGCACTTGCTATCACAACTGGGGCTGATGACGAGAACAGGGTAATTGAGTACCCGGTAAAGCAGGTACCCTTAGCGAAAATACCCGGGTACCTGTTAGGTCGGTAATGGGTACCCGAAACCGCCAGTACTCGGTTACCCATTACATGTAGTGCGTGTCGTACACGATGCATCGGGTGAGAAGCTATTTGCGTATATTTCCGGTCATGCTTTAGTTTCTCGTGATCTGTTGTTTCCCTATTCCAGAATTATCCTCTTCGATCTTAGTATTGTCATGAATTGTCGCTCGGGCCGCTGAAGGCTATATTTTGTCTAGTGAAAATAGAGTAACTTTGTCGACTGAACATCAAGTAATTTGAGCCCTACTTGACAACTATTTCTGTCCGAATATTAAGGACACAGAGACGATAGTAGCAATAAAAACCTCTATAACGAAGTCCCTTTCTCCTCGGTTCGAAATGGACGTAAAAACTTGCGCTCTGAAGTCGAAACCGCAGCAGTTGTGATCCGACAATATGTTCGCCAGATGGTAACTGGTTTCTCACACATAAAATTGAAGACCAGCCTTGTGACCAATCAGGTGATAGGGAGTTGGATGTTGACTTTATATTTTCTACACCCAAACAGAGATCGGATGACATTCCCAGTTTGAACACTACCTCAGCGAACCTCAGGTTGGACACCATGTAGTCCCTCGAGACTGGAGGAAAGTGCGCGAAACATTCTACTCCGTTTCAGCTCTTTTAGCAGCACTTTATTATATTTCTTAACGTAGTTCTCTTTACCCAGAGAACGTTCTTATACTTGTATTTTACACACTAACCAAGCTTTCCTAATCCTCTAAATTGGAGATCTCATTCATTTCCTTCCTTTGTTATTTCTGTTAAAAGGAATGTTTAACCTAATTTTGGTTTGTTTGTTTAGTGATATTCGAAGAAACGTCAACGAAACATTTTCAACAGACTCCTGTAATTGTTTAAATATTTATTAGCCAATTATGCTTTATTTTTATTCCACACATGCCTTACAGTTTATGTAAACGTTTCTTTGAAGTTCGATTTACGTTCATAGACAACACTACTACACGAATAAAATATCGGTAAAATATAAGTATTTAAATCCATTTATGGCAACATGCATGTTTCCCATTAGGAAAATATCCCCTGTTCAAATTTGCAAATATGTAGGAAATGGAAATAAACATATTATATTATATTTGTATTCGTGTGTTGTTTAGAGTATATACAATAATAGCCATTACATTTGGTACAATCTATTTGTCTTAAAATAGAACTGATTAGGTAGATTGTATATTCTGGAGTAACTAGTATGTATCCGTGGTCTTCAATCTAACAATACAATTTACACAATTGCAAGGAACGGGAACCCGGGTAATAGGCACTATGTGAGCGGGTACCCAGGTACTCACTACTTTGTACTCGGATACCCGGATACCAGGGTAATACCCGTAGACACCAGGAAGTACTCGGGTACCCGGGAACGCGAATACACATGTAACACTGTAACTATATAACTCAGAATATCTCCTTAAAAAAATTGACAATTTATTTAGATCTATCTAAGAGGTAAAAACTGACACCAATTTGAAACCTGCGTTATAGCTCTGGAATATGTTGTACTTTCAGTGTACACAAAATGTGCGTGTGTGTTCTTCCCACGTGCAAGGCTTGGACACAGGTGCACTTGATATTGTATGGAGGGGAACTAATAGCATGCGTTTGCAGTTTAAAACAGGAATCACCGTTCCCTGTATTAAGTATTCCCCTCCCGCAGCACAACTACAAATGTACACAGGTCGAGCAACAGCCACAACCACCGGCTCTCCGGTGTCAAAGTTTACCTGTGGCTAAGCGACGTAATTCTGACACATTCCAACACTCGACATCTATACTTCCAGACATGAGTGCTTGGAAATAATTTGTTTTTCTTCCTTACAAACTGCATTAGTTTGTCTACAGCACTTAGTACCATACTCTGTATAGTAGTCTCCTATGCGCTATTACTTCAAGTCATTCATTATCCTTTCCCCTGTCCTTCAGGAAAGTCCGCAAATAAAGTAGCATTTCATTTAGAAAATATTTAGGTGAAACGATTATAAGACATTATTAATAACGTCATAAAAATTATATATTTCATAACTTCTTATTCTCTTATGAGTAATGTGTGGTATGCTGATAGAGCAATCGCACAAGTATCGCAATTTGTACCCCGCGTTAAAACTCGAAGAATATTATACCAGTTTGATGTTAGCAATTGTTACTGCGGTTTATAATTCTTCCTTTTTGTTATCCTTCACCCTTATATGACTCTATATTTTAACGATACGCTAGTGTATCGGTACCGACGCAACATTAAAATTTGAATGCCCTTGTCAAAACTATCAGAATGACCCTACTCTTGCATTGTCAAACTCATATATATACGAAAAGAATTAAATGTTATATACCTTCAGGGACATCCTTTATAATGGTACACTTGCAAAACACTTTCCGCTTGGAATACAGATTGTACACGCCAAAATTTAAATTTCTACCGGAAAATACTGAGGTACGCATAAACTTATACCAGAAATTACACTGTTAGACATTTCACGATAAAAAGTGTTACCTTACTCTTTATCACAATACTGAAACACTTGTAAAATGAGTGTGATATTACTGAAAAAATTTCAGACTTTAATGAATCGATTATGAACATTCCATGAGAGTAGAATATATATATGTCGGTGACAATGTATTTTAACGTGTGAAGCACTAGTGGTGTATCTGAGTTCGTGAGGGATGGAATGTCTTCATAAAAATTAAAGATACTATTTTGATTTCTGATTTATTCACACATGTATTATTTACGGTATTAAATAATCTGTTTCCCCTATAACTCTTTTCTTTAACAGTGAGCGCATTATTTAATGTATATTTCAACTCTAATTAACTTCCTTCTTAATATCTCTGTTTGGTTACAGGCAATTAGCTCATACCCATACACGTGTTCGCTCGATCCGTAGTCATCATTTGTAATGTATTTCACTCACGCATCTAGTATAATAGTCCAGCCTGCCAGCCGCACTTTTCACTGCGTGATACTCGCAGTCTAAGATTTCACTTCCACTGGCTACTTCATTCGCCGCCTCGTATTCTATCACCTGTACCTCAACCACTTTTTCCATTCAACAACTCCAACTCCCGTCCCGGAGGCCTGTCACACAATTTCTACTCTGCTGGCATTGACCAGAAATTTTGATGCACTCCGAGTCATGCCGAAAGAATCTAGGGCAGTAAACAACTAGAAAATTCCTCAAATAGACGCAGAAACTCAAGACAAATAGGGTCAGTAGCGCACACCTCAAATGGATAATCGTGTCGCTGCGCTTTTTGTAACAGATACTCTTTCACCGGCCTATCACTCGCCTATCATTCAAAACATTCCATTGACTTGCTACCGCCACTATCACATAACTGCGGTTTTTCACTTCCACTAGCTTGCACGGGATGCGAAGCAGCGAGCACGTAACACTGCTCCCTCCTCAAGTTTGTTCGTTCTGAAACGACACTGCAAAATCCGGACCATTGTAGAGTGCAAGTCGGTAGATGTGGACAACCTTGGTCTTCATCCGAGAGCCTTCACGACAAATCTGAAACTCCACATTATTCATCTTATTCAGAATCCCATAGGGGCCTTCTCAACATTTCAAAAGCTTCTGGCAGTACCCTTTTCTCCTCTTTGCGGTGCACAGCCACATCAGTTGTTCTTCTTCATATACTTCTCCAGACTTTCTCCTATCATACAGAGTCTTCATCCTGTCAGTATTTATTCAGAGGTTCTGTCGAGCAAAATCATGAATGCCAAGTCTTTTATCAGATTCGCTGGCATAATCAAGGGTTGCAGCTTCNCTGAAGGCTATATTTTGTCTAGTGAAAATAGAGTAACTTTGTCGACTGAACATCAAGTAATTTGAGCCCTACTTGAGAACTATTTATGTCCGAATGTTAAGGACACAGAGACGATAGTAGCAATAAAAACCTCTATAACGAAGTCCCTTTCTCCTCGGTTCGAAATGGACGTAAAAACTTGCGCTCTGAAGTCGAAACCGCAGCAGTTGTGATCCGACAATATGTTCGCCAGATGGTAACTGGTTTCTCACACATAAAATTGAAGACCAGCCTTGTGACCAATCAGGTGATAGGGAGTTGGATGTTGACTTTATATTTTCTACACCCAAACAGAGATCGGATGACATTCCCAGTTTGAACACTACCTCAGCGAACCTCAGGTTGGACACCATGTAGTCCCTCGAGACTGGAGGAAAGTGCGCGAAACATTCTACTCCGTTTCAGCTCTTTTAGCAGCACTTTATTATATTTCTTAACGTAGTTCTCTTTACCCCGAGAACGTTGTTATACTTGTATTTTACACACTAACCAAGCTTTCCTAATCCTCTAAATTGGAGATCTCATCCATTTCCTTCCTTTGTTATTTCTGTTAAAAGGAATGTTTAACCTAATTTAGGTTTGTTTGTTTATTGAAATTCGAGGAAACGTCAACGAAATATTTTCAACAGACTCCTGTAATTGTTTAAATATTTATTAGCCAATTATGCTTTATTTTTATTCAACACATGCCTTACAGTTTATGTAATCGTTTCTTTGAAGTTCGATTAACGTTCATAGACAACTATACTACACGAATAAAATATGGGTAAAATATAAGTATTTAAACCCATTTATGGCAACATGCATGTTTCGCATTAGAAAATTATCCCCTGTTCAAATTTGCAAATATGTAGAAAATGGAAATAAACATATTATATTATATTATATTTGTATTCATGTGTTGTTTAGAGTATATACAATAATAGCCATTTCATTTGGTACAATCTATTTGTCTTTACAATAGAACTGTTCAGGTAGATTGTATATTTTGGAGTTACTAGTATGTATTCGTGGTCTTCAATCTCACAATACAATTTACACAATTGCAAGGAACGGGAACCCGGGTAATAGGCTCTATGTGAGCGGGTACCCAGGTACTCACTAATTTGTACCTGGATACCCGGATACCAGGGTATTACCCGTAGACACCAGGAAGTACTCGGGTACCCGGGAACGCGAATACACATGTAACACTGTAACTATATAAGTCAGAATATTTCCTAAAAAAAATTGACAATTTATTTAGTTCTTTCTAAGAGGTAAAAACTGACACCAATTTGAAACCTGCGTTATATCTCTGGAATATGTTTTACTTTCAGTGTACACAAAATGTGCGTGTGTGTTCTGCCCACGTGCAAGGCTTGGACACAGGTGCACTTGATATTGCATGGAGGGGAACTAATAGCATGCGTTTGCAGTTTAAAACAGGAATCACCGTTCCCTGTATTAAGTATTCCCCTCCCGCAGCACAACTACAAATGTACACAGGTCGAGCAACAGCCACAACCACAGGCTCTCCGGTGTCAAAGTTTACCTGTGGCTAAGCGACGTTATTCTGACGCATTCCAACACTCGACATCTATACTTCCAGACATGAGTGCTTGGAAATAATTTGTTTTTCTTCCTTACAAACTGCATTAGTTGGGCTACAACTCTTCGAGTCATACTCCGTATAGTAGTCTCCAATGCGCTGCAACTTCACGTCATTCATTATCCTTTCCCCTGTCCTTCAGGGAAGTCCGCAAATAAACTGGTATTTCTTTCTGAAAATATGTAGATGAGACGATTATAAGACATTATTAATAAAGCTATACTAATTTCTTATTTCAAAATTTCTTATTCACTTATCTGTTATGTGTGAAATGCTGATACAGCAATCGCACAAGTATCGCAATTTGTATCCTGCGTTAAAACTCGTAGAATATTATACCAGTTTGCTGTTAGCAATTTTTCCTGCGGTTTATAATTCTTCCTTGTTTTGTTTCATTCACACTTATATGTCACAATATTTTAACAATACGCTAGTGTATCGGTACCGACACAACATTAAAATTTGTGCCCCCTTTGCTAAAACTATCGAAATGATGCTACTGTTGCATTGTCAAGATCATATAAACGAAAAAGTTTAAACATAATATACCGTTAGGGACACTCTTTAAAATGGTACACTTTTAAAACACTTTCAACTTGGAATGCAGATTGTACACGCCAAAATTTAAATTTCTACCGGAAAATACTGAGGTAAGCATAAACTTATACCAGAAATTACACTGTTAGACATTTCACGATAAAATTTGTTACCTTACTCTTTATCACAATACTGAAACACTTGTAAAATGAGTGTGATATTACTGAATAAATTTCAGACTTTAATGAATCGATTATGAACATTCCATGAGAGTAGAATATATATGAGTCGGTGACAATGTATTTTAACGTGTGAAGCACTAGTGGTGTATCTGAGTTCATGAGGGATGGAATGTCTTCATAAAAATTAAAGAGATTATTTTGATTTCTGATTTATTCACACATGTATTATTTACGGCATTAAATAATCTGTTTCCCCTATAACTCTTTTCTTTAACAGTGAGCGCATTATTTAATGTATATTTCAACTCTAATTAACTTCCTTCTTAATATCTCTGTTTGGTTACAGGCAATTAGCTCATACCCATACACGTGTTCGCTCGATCCGTAGTCATCATTTGTAATGTATTTCACTCACGCATCTAGTATAATAGTCCAGCCTGCCAGCCGCACTTTTCACTGCGTGATACTCGCAGTCTAAGATTTCACTTCCACTGGCTACTTCATTCGCCGCCTCGTATTCTATCACCTGTACCTCAACCACTTTTTCCATTCAACAACTCCAACTCCCGTCCCGGAGGCCTGTCACACAATTTCTACTCTGCTGGCATTGACCAGAAATTTTGATGCACTCCGAGTCATGCCGAAAGAATCTAGGGCAGTAAACAACTAGAAAATTCCTCAAATAGACGCAGAAACTCAAGACAAATAGGGTCAGTAGCGCACACCTCAAATGGATAATCGTGTCGCTGCGCTTTTTGTTACAGATACTCTTTCACCGGCCTATCGCTCGCCTATCATTCAAAACATTCCATTGACTTGCTACCGCCACTATCACATAACTGCGGTTTTTCACTTCCACTCGCTTGCACGGGATGCGAAGCAGCGAGCACGTAACACTGCTCCCTCCTCAAGTTTGTTCGTTCTGAAACGACACTGCAAAATCCGAACCATTGTAGAGTGCAAGTCGGTAGATGTGGACAACCTTGGTCTTCATCCGAGAGCCTTCCCGACAAATCTGAAACACCACATTATTCATCTTATTCAGAATCCCATAGGGGCCTTCTCAACATTTCAAATGCTTCTGGCAGTACCCTTTTCTCCTCTTTGCGGTGCACAGTCACATCAGTTGTTCTTCTTGATATACTTCTCCAGACTTTCTCCTATCATACAGAGTCTTCATCCTGTCAGTATTTATTCTGAGGTTCTGTCGAGCAAAATCATGAATGCCAAGTCTTTTATCAGATTCGCTGGCATAATCAAGGGTTGCAGCTTCCTCTTCTGTCGGTCGGCCAAACAACAGGTCACCAGGGAGGCATAGCTGTCATCCAAACAGCATCCTTGATGGTTTTCCCCTCGTGAACTCGTGAACTGCTTAGCAGTCAGTAAGAAGAAACAATGGCATATTTGAATCCCAGTACTTTTTGATGTCTGCCACAAAGATCGACAGGTACTGCCCAAGATTTCAGTTAAGCCTCTCGACCATTCCATCCACCTGAGGGTGTAATGCTGTAGTCCGAGATTTTTCATCCCCAGAATTTTCGCCACCTCCTGGAAGACCACAGATTCAAAGGTACATCTCTGATCAGAATGGAGATCTAGTAGCACTCCAAAACTCGAGAAGACGTGCTCTATAAAGAAATCGGCCTCAGAATCGTGATTCTTGGTTTGGGAGTGGAATAAACTCAGGCGACTTTGTAAAGTAATCTTGGGCCACCAGTAGATACCGATTACCTCTCTCTGTGACAGACTAGGAGTCCAGAATATCTACTGCTATCCTCTCGAAAGGGGCTTCAACATTGTATTTCTGTAGGTGACCTTGCCCTCTGCTCCTTGGGCCCTTCCTCGCAGGGCAGGTGTTGCAAAATCGGCGCCACTCATCAATATTCTCCTGACAATAAAGTCAGAGGAATCTCAGTCTAACTCTGTTGAGGGTCTTATTAAATCAAAGTGCCNGGAGGTGACCTTGCCTTCTGCTCCTTGGGCCCTTCCTCGCAGGGCAGGTGTTGCAAAATCGGCACCACTCATCAATATTCTCCTGACAATAAAGTCAGAGGAATCTCAGTCTAACTCTGTTGAGGGTCTTATTAAATCAAAGTGCCCACTCGTTGCCGCATTATGCNCTCTCTCTGTGACAGACTAGGAGTCCAGAATATCTACTGCTATCCTCTCGAAAGGGGCTTCAACATTGTATTTCTGTAGGTGACCTTGCCCTCTGCTTCTTGGGCCCTTCCTCGCAGGGCAGGTGTTGCAAAATCGGCGCCACTCATCAATATTCTCCTGACAATTAAGTCAGAGGAATCTCAGTCTAACTCTGTTGAGGGTCTTATTTAATCAAAGTGCCCACTCGTTGCCGCATTATGCAGTTCCATTAAGACTTCTGGAAACCTGCATTCTGGAAGGACCATTTATAAGTTGGTGTGTTTTTTCCTTCATTGCTTTCCCAGTTTCTGTAAAGTACGCAATTCTTCTGTATGAGGGAATTCCATTGTGGTCAGTATGCTTTGACTGATATGCTCAGGCTAGAGATCTCTTCAAATTTTGGCTGACACCCAACTTTTTCCACTTTAATAATGTCTGCAAATTGGGATCATTCAGCTGATCTTTCCTAATAACCTCATCACTCCAGGTACGAAACCCATCAGAAGATAAAAGAACCTTGAATTCTTGTCATCCATACCTTCAGTGATTCGCCATTATTTTCATTCTGCCATGCATAGTGATGACAAAATGGCTCACGTGGCCTTTGAGACACTGCATCTGCATTGCTGTGAAGGCATACAGATCTGTGCTGCATTTCAAAGTCATATTCTCGAAGATGTTGTATCCACCAGGCTATTTGACCAACAGGATTCTCAAAATTTCGTCGCCAGCATAATGAAGCATTGGCGTTTCTTAGAATAAAATGTCTACCAAAAAAATAGGGATGGAAGTGTGACATTGCCTTCACCATGGCCACCCCTGTGTGTAACACAGTAATTTTTGTCAGGCTTATGCAATACCTTACTGAAGTAATTGAGTGGTATTTCCTTCCCATATTGAACCTGAGATAACACTGCTCCAATGCCTACATTACTAGCATCCGTGTCCAAAATGAATACACCCTTACTTTTCGGGAAACCCAGGACTGGTGGAGATATCAGAATTTTCTTAAATTTACTAAAAGCATCTTGACACTCAGTCGTCCAATGAAATCTACTTTTCGCCTCAGTCAGTTAATGTAGTGGCTTGGCAATCGCGGTGAACCCAGGTACAAATCAATGGTAGAAGGTTACCTAATCCCAGAAAACTCCGCACTTTGGTTTTGTCAGTTGGCGTCGGCCAATTTATTATCGATTTGGTCTTCTCGGGGCCTGCTTCAATCCCACGGGCCGACAATTCATGTCCCAAGAAATTTATTTTCTTTTGAAAAAGGTGATACTTCTAAGGAACCAGTTCCAAGTTTGCTGAAGACAATTTCTGGAATGCAGAGTCTTAGCTAGATAGATACTCTTTACATGTCTTTTCTGTTACAACAATCTCATCTAGGTAAACCTGACATATCTAAAGGCAGGACTTTTGCCATTAATCATTCGAAGGTAGCAGGGGCATTAAATAGTTTAAATTGTATAACTTTGAACTGCTGGGTTCCTTTCCCTTGGACACAAAATGCAGTCGTGTCTTAGTTCTCTGGGACCACCTCGCACTTTCAGTACCCGCTTTCCATGTCCATTGTAGGAAACCACTGCGAACAAGCTAAAATGTTCAATGTGTCATCAATACTTGGAAGCAGATACGATTTTTTCTTAGTCACATTATTAAGCTGATAATAATCTACACAAAACCTCAGTGAGCATTCTTTCTTCTTAACAAGTACAATGGGTGACGACTATGGACACACTGATGATTCTATTACTACTAACTCGCTCATTTCTTTCAGAATCCACTCCACTGCCTCGTGCCATGCTAGTGGCAGTCGTCTTGCTGGCTGCTTTATTGTCCTGGCATCTCCTGTATCAAAGTGATAGCAGGTCAAGTTAGTCCTTCCAAGGTAATTTGGTCCACATGAGATGGCATCCATATTTTCTTCAGTAATTCAGAGATAGCCTTCTCCTGTCTCCAGTTAAGATTTCCCTTTGTTCTTACTAGCATTTCCTCCAGTATTTCTGGTTGAGGACATTATATTTGTTCTACTGTAGAACCTTCTTGAACATTTGGAAGCACCAGTGNCTCCAGTTAAGATTTCCCTTTGTTCTTACTAGCATTTCCTCCAGTGTTTCTGGTTGAGGACATTATATTTGTTCTACTGTAGAACCTTCTTGAACATTTGGAAGCACCAGTTTGACCTGTTTGCAAACACATAACATGGCCACTCCTCAAGACGAATGGGACTATAGGACAAATTTATCATTCTAACTGGAAAACTGTCAGAATTAGAAGAGAACATAGNTTGCAAACACATAACATGGCCAGTCCTCAAGACGAATGGGACTATAGGACAAATTTATCATTCTAACTGGAAAACTGTCAGAATTAGAAGAGACCATAGTCCTTCCTACAACAACTTTACCTGACAGGACACCAATCCTCTTTTCTGGCTCAATCATACCTAAACATCTGATACATTTTTCTTCACACCTACATGTTATGACAATTTCACTACAAACGGGCAGCACAGTGGGTTGACCACATGACACTGGGCAGCTAATTGGGGAGGGCAAATCATGCCATGTTGACATCACCGACTCTGCACTGCCTACCTGTAGTACACTAAAGTCTAGTATCGATACAGCACCCCAGCCTACATAGTACATCAAGCACCAAATTACATCCATACTATATTTCTGCTATGTAAATGTCGTTCTCTATGCTNTTCATCCTATATTTCTGCTATGTAAATGTCGTTCTCTATGCTAAGGTCACGAAGATTCAAGATCACTTTTCTTTACCACTAANTCCATACTATATTTCTGCTATGTAAATGTCGTTCTCTATGCTAAGGTCACGAAGATTCAAGATCACTTTTCTTTACCACTAACTGGTGTGGTCTCGCCTGTTACTGTAGTCAAATAGCACCGTTCCTAGCTGTCGTCGGGTGATCGCTGGGGGGGAAGGTGAGGTTTCGCAGCTTAGCATGGGGGGTATGTCACAGGTAGGGGTCCCCAAAACGTAGCTCCATGGCCGACACAAGAGTGGGGTACTCCAGTCGATGTCACTCTGGCAGAGATTGTAGTATGCTCAGTGCGGGGCCTCTCAGTACAGCAGCAGTAAGGTAGTAAGCCCGCTGTTCGCTTGTCCAGCCATTTAGGGTGGCGACTATTTCGAACTGGTGTTGGTACGCCCTCCAAGAGGTGTAGCCATTGTAAGCGGTGGTCTTGATCAAGACGCCCTTCCCCACTCATGTCTGCGCGACGCCAATGCCACAGATCTTCTTGCTCCACTCCGAGGTTGCTGTATTGGTTTCGTCTTGCATTGCTTCTTCACCTTTCTCGACTGTCGATGTGGTGGTAGTCGAACTCCGCTGCTGAAGAAATTCCTGCCATCCATTTTGTAATACACTCAATTTCTGTTTCATTTCATTCTTGACACCGTCCATCCTATCATATACACTGTTCACTATTTTATTTACACTGACCATTATTTCATTTACACTGACAATTTTCTTGTCCACACAGTCAACTCTTGTATATTCGAACTTGCAAATGCCTTCTATTTTCCTGTCTACATTTTCGTTTACACTATTTACAGTGTCTATTACAGAAATAATTTGGTTATTAGAGTTTCATTTTCATTCTTTTATACTAATAATATTGTTACCAAGGCTCTTCACACTCGCGCCCACCTTAACCATTTGGCTACCTTGACCCTCAGTTAATGCTCGCGGTGCTTCCAGTTCTGTAGACATTTTTCTAGTGAACATTCACTGCGAAGTTTGTGCAAACGAGTGTTAATATTTTAGCCTACAGCTTTCACAATTGTTTAATTTATCCTAATATCACTAATTACTAAGCCATTGCTTAACATGATATATAATTGATTAATTAATATTTGCCTCCATCCCACTTCTGACACAAGTTTTTTATGGGAGGCCTGAGAGCCGTATCTGAGTTCGTGAGGGAATGGGGATCTTAACAAAAATTAAATAACAAAATTTGATTCATAATTTGTTCAGACAGCTCTTATTTAGATCATTAAATTATCAGTATCCACTATTATTCTTTTTATTTATAAGTGAGCGCAATATTTAATGTCTATTTCAATTCGNTATCCACTATTATTCTTTTTATTTATAAGTGAGCGCAATATTTAATGTCTATTTCAATTCGAATTGACATCCTATATTTGGTTAGAGTCAATTAACTGATACTCATCATTAATACGTGTTCGGTATATCTGTTGCCATAATTTGTAATGTCTTTAAATCACGCATCTAGTCCAATAGTCTAGCCTGCCAGCCGCACTTTTCACTGTTTGATACTCGCATTCGCATATTTCCCNATCACGCATCTAGTCCAATAGTCTAGCCTGCCAGCCGCACTTTTTACTGTTTGATACTCGCATTCGCATATTTCCCTTCTGTTGGTCACTTCTCTTACCGCTCGTCTTCAATCGCTCGGAACGCAACCACTCATCCATGCAAAAACTACAAATTATGGCCCGGAGGCCCGATGTACAATTTACACTCTGCTGACCTTGACCTGAAAAGTTCGACGCACCCCCAGTCATGCGTACAGAATCAAGGGCAGTAAACAACTAGAATATTCCTCAGATAGACGCAGAAACGCTATACAACCAGGGTCAGTAGCGCACGCTGCAAAACGGATTATCGTGTCAGCTCAATTTCTTCGCTCGTCTGTCATTCAAAACAATCCATTGACGTGCTGCAGCCGCTATCGTATAACTGCTGTCCTTCACTTCCACTCACTCGCGCGGAATGTGAAGCTGCGAGCGCATAACAGTTTTTTTAATGAGGCAAAACCAGAACCTTGCACAGGCGCTAGGTGTCGACTGGGCACCATATTCTGACGTCTCCCGACCGCCATCTTGGATCCAGGTGACCTTGACCCTGACCCATTACCTTCACCTTGACGCTTTGACCATAACCGTGGATAACCTTAAACCCAAAAAANGGTGACCTTGACCCTGACCCATTACCTTCACCTTGACGCTTTGACCATAACCGTGGATAACCTTAAACCCAAAAAAATTTCAAAAATACATATATATAAATTCCGAAAACTAATTTAAAAAAATTGTAATGAATTTTTAAAAAATTTGAAAAATTTATCTAAAAAATCTTTAAATATGTACATGTAGGAGGTCTGGTTTTTGATGTTAGGTGGATCGACTAAGCTTCCGACACTACCGACCCTCGCTAGATTGCCGGTGTCCATCTTGTCAGCCATCTTAGATGTCGATGGCTTTGACCCATGACCTTTACCCATAACTTTGATCCATTACCATGATATTAATCTCATTGGCGTGACCTTCGATGATCTTTAAACAAAACAATTTCAAAAATCCCAATGCATTTGAAAAAATCTTAAAAAAATTAAATCTACGAAAAAATTACATCGATGACACCGACCACTATGTTTGATGCCAGTCACCTTGTCTCCAATAACCTTAAAAGCCAAATTCGAAAAAAAATTGTAAAAATAGAATAAATTCTTAAAAATCGGCGAGCATATTACATAACTGACTACGACCCCATGTTATATGTCGGTCACCTTGATATTTGAACTTGAACTGGTTGACCTTAAACCCAAAAATTCCAAAAAATCTGAAACACTCCCAAAACATTTCTGAAACATTCTGAAATTATAAAAATGTTTATTAGGAAATTATTGGAAATTTTTTTTTAATTTATATTATAAATGTATTAAAAAAAATTTCATTTCCAATGTTTGGGTTTATAGGGGACAAGAGACTGGAACAGACCAGCCTCCATGGTATAATTTCACCGAACCACCATACTGAATCTAAGTGACCATGAACTTGATCTTTGACATTGACTCTGGTGACCTTTGACCTTAAACCCAAAATAAGAAATTTCTCCAAAAAAAATTTTAACGTCCAAACATTTATAAAAAATTACAAACAAAATTATATAAATATGTATTTTTAAAATTATAAAACACTTAAATTAATGATCTTACATTTCCAGATGTTCCCTCAGCTTCATGTCCAGGAGACGACTGNCAGAGATTGTAGTATGCTCAGTGCGGGGCCTCTCAGTACAGCAGCAGTAAGGTAGTAAGCCCGCTGTTCGCTTGTCCAGCCATTTAGGGTGGCGACTATTTCGAACTGGTGTTGGTACGCCCTCCAAGAGGTGTAGCCATTGTAAGCGGTGGTCTTGATCAAGACGCCCTTCCCCACTCATGTCTGCGCGACGCCAATGCCACAGATCTTCTTGCTCCACTCCGAGGTTGCTGTATTGGTTTCGTCTTGCATTGCTNTGTCTGCGCGACGCCAATGCCACAGATCTTCTTGCTCCACTCCGAGGTTGCTGTATTGGTTTCGTCTTGCATTGCTTCTTCACCTTTCTCGACTGTCGATGTGGTGGTAGTCGAACTCCGCTGCTGAAGAAATTCCTGCCATCCATTTTGTAATACACTCAATTTCTGTTTCATTTCATTCTTGACACCGTCCATCCTATCATNAGAAATTCCTGCCATCCATTTTGTAATACACTCAATTTCTGTTTCATTTCATTCTTGACACCGTCCATCCTATCATTTACACAGTTCACTATTTTATTTACACTGACCATTATTTCATTTACACTGACAATTTTCTTGTCCACACAGTCAACTCTTGTATATTCAAACTTGCAAATCCCTTCTATTTTCCTGTCTACATTTTCGTTTACATTATTTACAGTGTCTATTACAGAAATAATTTGGTTATTAGAGTTTCATTTTCATTCTTTTATACTAATAATATTGTTACCAAGGCTCTTCACATTCGCGCTCACANACAGTTCACTATTTTATTTACACTGACCATTATTTCATTTACACTGACAATTTTCTTGTCCACACAGTCAACTCTTGTATATTCAAACTTGCAAATGCCTTCTATTTTCCTGTCTACATTTTCGTTTACACTATTTACAGTGTCTATTACAGAAATAATTTGGTTATTAGAGTTTCATTTTCATTCTTTTATACTAATAATATTGTTACCAAGGCTCTTCACACTCGCGCCCACCTTAACCATTTGGCTACCTTGACCCTCAGTTAATGCTCGCGGTGCTTCCAGTTCTGTAGACATTTTTCTAGTGAACATTCACTGCGAAGTTTGTGCAAACGAGTGTTAATATTTAAGCCTACAGCTTTCACAATTGTTTAATTTATCCTAATATCACTAATTACTAAGCCATTGCTTAACATGATATATAATTGATTAATTAATATTTGCCTCCATCCCACTTCTGACACAAGTTTTATATGGGAGGCCTGAGAGCTGTATCTGAGTTCGTGAGGGAATGGAGATCTTAACAAAAATTAAATAACAAAATTTGATTCATAATTTGTTCAGACAGCTCTTATTTAGATCATTAAATTATCAGTCTCCACTATTATTCTTTTTATTTATAAGTGAGCGCAATATTTAATGTCTATTTCAATTCGAATTGACATCCTCTATTTGGTTAGAGTCAATTAACTGATACTCATCATTAATACGTGTTCGGTATATCTGTTGCCATAATTTGTAATGTCTTTAAATCACGCATCTAGTCCAATAGTCTAGCCTGCCAGCCGCACTTTTCACTGTTTGATACTCGCATTCGCATATTTCCCTTCTGTTGGTCACTTCTCTTACCGCTCGTCTTCAATCGCTCGGAACGCAACCACTCATCCATGCAAAAACTACAAATTATGGCCCGGAGGCCCGATGTACAATTTACACTCTGCTGACCTTGACCTGAAAAGTTCGACGCACCCCCAGTCATGCGTACAGAATCAAGGGCAGTAAACAACTAGAATATTCCTCAGATAGACGCAGAAACGCTATACAACCAGGGTCAGTAGCGCACGCTGCAAAACGGATTATCGTGTCAGCTCAATTTCTTTGCTCGTCTGTCATTCAAAACAATCCATTGACGTGCTGCAGCCGCTATCGTATAACTGCTGTCCTTCACTTCCACTCACTCGCGCGGAATGTGAAGCTGCGAGCGCATAACAGTTTTTTTAATGAGGCAAAACCAGAACCTTGCACAGGCGCTAGGTGTCGACTGGGCACCATATTCTGACGTCTCCCGACCGCCATCTTGGATCCAGGTGACCTTGACCCTGACCCATTACCTTCACCTTGACGCTTTGACCATAACCGTGGATAACCTTAAACCCAAAAAATTTCAAAAATACATATATATAAATTCCGAAAACTAATTTCAAAAAATTGTAATGAATTTTTAAAAAATTTGAAAAATTTATCTAAAAAATCTTTAAATATGTACATGTAGGAGGTCTGGTTTTTGATGTTAGGTGGATCGACTAAGCTTCCGACACTACCGACCCTCGCTAGATTGCCAGTGTCCATCTTGTCAGCCATCTTAGATGTCGATGGCTTTGACCCATGACCTTTACCCATAACTTTGATCCATTACCATGATATTAATCTCATTGGCGTGACCTTCAATGATCTTTAAACAAAACAATTTCAAAAATCCCAATGCATTTGAAAAACTCTTAAAAAAATTCAATCTAGGAAAAAATTACATCGATGACACCGACCACTATGATTGATGCCAGTCACCTTGTCTCAAATAACCTTGAAAGCCAAATTCGAGAAAAAATTGTAAAAATAGAATAAATTCTTAAAAATCGGCGAGCATATTACATTACTGACTACGACCGCATGTTATATGTCGGTCACCTTGATATTTGAACTTGAACTGGTTGACCTTAAACCCAAAAATTCCAAAAAATCTGAAACACTCCCAAAACATTTCTGAAACATTCAGAAATTATAAAAATGTTTATAAAGAAATTATTGGAAATTTTTTTTTAATTTATATTATAAATGTATTTAAAAAAATTTCATTTCCAATGTTTGGGTTTATAGGGGACAAGAGACTGGAACAGACCAGCCTCCATGGTATAATTTCACCGAACCACCATACTGAATCTAAGTGACCATGAACTTGATCTTTGACATTGACTCTGGTAACCTTTGACCTTAAACCCAAAAATAAGAAATTTCTCTAAAAAAAATTTTAACGTCCAAACATTTATAAAAAATTACAAACAAAATTATATAAATATGTATTTTAAAAATTATAAAACACTTAAATTAATGATCTTACATTTCCAGATGTTCCCTCAGCTTCATGTCCAGGAGACGACTGACCCCTGACAATCATTCAAATTGTATTAACATTACCGTACCCTTGCCACCTCACATTTTTTAATTCTGACGAATGCACTCCAACCACCTATATTCGTTCTAGTCTTGGGCTCAGTCAGTCTTGTCAGGTACCAATATTAGGTGGAGTTATTTTTAGTTTGATTTATTCTTGGGTGTAGTCAGTCTGCTGCTAGTATGTTGAGTCGGCATGGTTCCTTGTTGTGACCAGTTATTAATGAACAATTGTATGGACTGTGATTTTTCTCGATATTTCAAGTTCACTGTCCTTGGGGATCAAGGCCAAGGTCGACAACAACAAACATGGTGGATAAGCCGGCGCTCATATGGCGGCCAAATCGATAATTAATTCACTAGCATCACCTAGTCGATGAAAAATAAACAAACCACCAACGAAAAAACTAATATGGTGGGTGGATTTCATTGGTCAGAATGAGCATATGTGAAGAGGTAGAGAAAATGTTTGCATTTTTTTAATTTAGTAAAATTTTTTGGAGAAATGGATAATTTTTTGGGTTTAATGTCAAAGGTCACCCAGGTCAAGGTCAAATATCAAAATCATTGTCACTTGGATTCAATATGGTTTTTTGGTGACATCAGAACACATTGGATGGTCAGTTCCAGTCTCCTGTCCCCTCTAAGTCCAAACATTCAAAATTTTATTATTTTTGTAAATATATAAAATGTGTTTTTAAAACACAATTTTAAATAATTTTTATAGATATTTTTATAATATATTTAATGTTTAAAAAAAAATTAGGAATATTTTAGAATTTTTTGGTTTCAAGGTACTTTGAGGTCAAAGGTAAAGCTGACCGACATCCAACATGGAGGTCAGTAACAAAATATGCTCCCTGACTTTTATGAATTTATTCGATTTTTACCATTTGTTTCGAGTTTTTGTTCAAAAGGTTATTGGAGACAATATCACTGGAAACCGACATGGTGGTCGGAGTCATCGATGTAATTATTTCTTCAATTGATTTTCTTCTATTTTTAAAATTTTTCGGATTTTTTGGAATTTTTTGGTTTAAAGGTCATCTAAGGTCATGGGAATGGGGTCAAGGGCATGATGGCCAACATCCAACATGGGGAGGGGGGTCGTAGTCAGTAACGTAAAATGCTCGACGAATCATGAATTTATTCGATTTGTTAACATTGTTTCTCAATTTTTTGTTTTAGAGGTCATTGGGGACAAGGTCACTGGGATCCAACATGGTAATTGGAATCATCGATGCAAATTTTTCCTTAATTTTATTTTTTTTCGATTTTATTTAAATTTTCAGATTTTTTTTTGTTTTAAGGTCATCCAAGGTCATTGTAATGTCTCAAGGTCGAGGTCGCAGGTGTCAAGCTTACCTAAATAAAACGAAGCTGACGAGATAGACACCGGCTGACCTGGCGAGGATCGGTAGTGTGCGAAGCTTAGTCGATCCATTTGTCATCGAACCACAGACCTCCTACATGTTCATCTTGAAATAATTTTTATTTATTGTAATTTTTTCAAAACTTTTTAAATTTTTTTATTAATTGTACTGGCTACTTTTTTTTACAAGATTTTGGGATTTTTTGGAATATTTCAGTTCAACATCATACAATATCATAGTCATAGGGTCAAAGTCAAGATCACCTGGATCCAATATGGTGGACGGATGACGTCACAACATGGCGGCCGGTTTGTTCCTGGTGCATATGCTGGGTGCCAGTTTTTCCCCATTATAATACGTTGTCCCCGACTCATCATATAATTTTTCTCATGATCATAATTTCGCTTAATTTGATGCAAGTGTTAGCAAAAACTCCCCCTATTGCAGCCTTGTACATTTTCACCTCTCCTACGACACATGTTTGTCATAAAGCTCACAAAAAAATCAATTTAACTTATTTGCAACACCGAGCGGTTATTATTCTAGCATAATTGACAAAACTGAAAAAATAATTTGGAGTTCGTGTGCGTTACTGTCGTTCTATTGCTCTATATGTTTTTTTTTGCCAAGTTTGTTGAAATAAGTTCGTAGGTATCAAATAAAGGGAGTAGTAGAGTTTGGGGAAGTTTGGCGCAAAGGAGTTGGGGTGTCGGAGCATCGGAGATGTTCATGCACAGTCATTCCGGTCCCCCGGCGTCCATATTGTCGGCCATGTTGGATTTCAGTGACCTCGACCTTCCCGGATGACCATTGACATTGAAAACTCAAAATTCCCAAAAAAAATTATAAAAATCTTTTAAATAATTATGTTAAAAATTATAATTTTTTAAAGTATTAAAAATGTATTAAAAATGTTATTTAAAAAACTGATAAAATTAAAATTTAGCATGTTTGTCTCTGAGGGGTTGCGGAGACGGAGCCGACTGGCTGCCATGTTGGATGTCAATGACCTTGACCTTTGTGGACTGAATGCAGTACTGATTGCAGTGCTCATTAGTGGAAATATTGCGATATTGATAGAAATATTGATAGAAAATCAAGTCTTTAATAATTTTTAAATTTTCTTAATTTTTGTTAGGAATTTTTTATTCTTTATAAAAAGTTTTTAGAATTGTTTTTGTGGTCAAGGTTATCCAAGGTCATGGGCATGGGGTCACGGTCACAGGTGTTATGTCAATGTGAAGGTCATCCAGATCTAACATTTTGGTCGGAGTCATCAGTGCAACCTAGGTGTTAAAAATGTAAACAAATAAAAAACGAAAAAAAAACAATATGGTGGGCAGTTGTCAGCTGGACGTGGTTCTGTGAAAAACCTTTAGAAGTATGTAAAAAACATTAAAAATAAATTTCTTATACTAATTTTATTAAATTTAATAAATTATTTTTAAAAAATTTAAATTTTAGACAATTTGTTGAGTTCAAGTTCAAAAGTTACTGGGTTAAGTTCAAAGTACAATGTCACCTGGATCCATAATGGCGGTAGTAGTCAGAAATGTGATATGCTCGACTTTTATAAATTTTTTAAATTTCACCATTTTTCTCAAGTTTTTTTTTTTAAGATCATCTAATGTTACGATATAGGGTTAAGGTTATGGGTCAAGGTCAAGGTTGCCTGGGTCCAACATGGTGGTTGGGTGACGTTATAACATGATGGCTTGTCGATTCCAGTCCCTTGTCCCCTCCAAACCAAAAAATTCGAATCTTTAATTTTTTATAAATATTTTCAATTAAATTTTAATAATTTGTGTTCATGTTTTTTAATAATTTTTAGCAGTTTTTATAAATTGTTGGTTTTTGTAGAACAATTTAGCAAATTCTTGGGTCCAAGGTCATCCAAGGCCATGGTCATGGAGTCATGCTCAAAATAATGTGATTCGAAATGCAGTATGAGCAAAATCTTAAATTGTGACAGTAAGTAAAAATGTGATAAAACTAATACAGCGGATTAAACATGTGTTTATTATAACAAATTACAAACAATTTTCATGATTATGACCCTCTTGTTCAATACAAATGCGGCATCGCCGGAATAAATTCTTTTGCACGCGTCGAAACGCCATTCGATTGTTTTTTTATGGTGACTTCGGCATCGTGCGGTTATCTTGTTAGTTACTCCAAATTGCGGCATTCTGTGGAGTAAAGAAGCTCTTTCTAATATCCCCACACAAAGAAGTCAATCGGGTTCAGGTCGTGGGACCTTGGACGCCAGGCTATGAGTCCGCCACGACCAATCCATTTTCCTGGGAACCATCGGTTTAGAAAATTTCTTACGCACAATGCGTAGTCACACGGTGCACCATAATTTTGAAATGTCATGTTTCTGCGTGTCTCCATATCAGCATCCTCTAGCAGTCCACGGCATATCGTTAATTACAAATTGCAAAAAGGATTTGCCATTCAAGCGATCTGGTAGTTAAATTAGCTGATTAACTAGCCATTTAGTATGCCCCACCACAGATTAACACTAAACTGTTCTTGAAAATTTGATCCGCATGTCAAGTGTGGGTTTTCGATACACCATCAATGGTAGTTATGGACATTAAAAACCCCGTTGCGCTTAAAACGGGACTCATTCGTCCACAAAATTAGTCCGAATAACATCTCGTTGGCATCTTGTCTTCGTAACACATCTTGACAAAACTGCACTCTTCTGTTGCATTCCTCTGGTCGCAATTGTTGGATATGCCTGACATGGTAGAGATGATATCCAACTGCTTGGAGTGTGTAATGCACCTCTGATTTTGAGATGCCGNATTCTGTGGAGTAAAGAAGCTCTTTCTAATATCCCCACACAAAGAAGTCAATCGGGTTCAGGTCGTGGGACCTTGGAGGCCAGGCTATGAGTCCGCCACGACCAATCCATTTTCCTGGGAACCATCGGTTTAGAAAATTTCTTACGCACAATGCGTAGTCACACGGTGCACCATAATTTTGAAATGTCATGTTTTTTGCGTGTCTCCATATCAGCATCCTCTAGCAGTCCACGGCAGATCGTTAATTACAAATTGTAAAAAGGATTTGCCATTCAAGCGATCTGGTAGTTAAATTAGCTGATTAACTAGCCATTTAGTATGCCCCACCACAGATTAACATTAAACTGTTCTTGAAAATTGGATCCGCATGTCAAGTGTGGGTTTTCGATACACCCTCAATGGTAGTTATGGACATTAAACACCCCGTTGCGCTTAAAACGGGACTCATTCGTCCACAAAATTAGTCCGAATAACATCTCGTTGGCCTCTTGTCTTCGTAACACATCTTCACAAAACTGCACTCTTCTGTCGCATTCCTCTGGTCGCAATTGTTGGATATGCCTGACATGGCAGAGATGATATCCAACTGCTTGGAGTGTGTAATGCACCTCTGATTTTGAGATGCCGGTACGGCAACTCACCATTCCGACACTCATCGATGGGTCTCTCTCCATTCCTTAAACAACCGAATCTACCACATCTGGATCCCTCATGGTGGGTGTACAGCCAGATCTCGTCCCTGGTACGTGACCTTCCATGTGGGCATTATGAACTTTAAGAATCATACGGTGGTCAGGGAACCGCTTGGGGTGAGGCCCAGCTCTACGTTCTACATGTTCTCTGTAGAGTCTTGCTGCATGTAAGCGTTTCCCCTCGCATAACCGTAAAAGTAATGCATTTCTGCGTAGTCACGCGATAAAAACGCGATGGTCACTCACATGCAAATTAAATGCTGGTATAAACTTGGTACTTTACTTTCCCTGGTAATTACACCACGCCAATTTGTTATGCAATTCTCAGGTCAGTGCATTATGCCACGTTTCCAGTTCTCTTATTAACACATATTCGCTTCGTTGCGCACTTCAGCGTCTGCGGAATAATTATTAAACAGTGCTGTAACCGTAATAGCAGATGGTAAGCAAGCGACTGACTGCAACACAAGGACTGGTAAACAATAGTACCTGTCTGTGTCTAACGTATATGTAAATGTCAATGCAATCATCACAAACAATCGAATGGGGTTTAGATACTTGCAAGAGAAATTTTGTAATTCACAATACACCCATTTACAAATGTTTTTACTTTGTTTTTATCACGTTTTCACTTACTCTCACAAATTGCAATTTCGCACGTACTGAATTTCGAATCACATTCATAGATTGAAGCTGTGGAAGTAGCGCAATGAAATTTGTAGGGTTCGTAGCTGATAAAACGAGGACGTATTTGAAGTAAGTAAGGAACGCGTTTGATGTGAACTTTTTGAAACGTCACCAAATATTATGAACAAACTACGCTTTCCGATTTTTCCTATTTTTCGATATTTTTATCGGCGGCATGCGAACACAGATGAACGTAAATGTTGTTGCGCCAGATTGACCATTAATTCAGCTAATCAAATACAAATATCCAAGCGTCTATCACATTTATTCATGTCACTATACCAAAATTTCTCGTGGAACTACAAGTAAGGCACAAAACATGGAAAAATATGCACAGCCACTGAACTATCAACAATCGCTTAATATATATAGGGGTGTTTCGGGTAGGTTTCGGATAGGTCTGCCTCCTTGCTTCGGCTTACACTACTGCCTGGGACAACGTGTATATATACCGAGTACTCTCACCACACAATTGGATCGGTATGTCAGATGCTCCAATATCTTTATATGGATAAAATGCATATTTCAAAAACTAATAATTTTTTTTAGTCTTATAAGACTGATTAGAGTGGTCGGGAATACTGAAAAGACCCGTTATTACATGTCGAATTATTTATATAAAAATGTAGGTTTTGTATATACGATGAATGAAACTTAAGGTGGTTCTTTGGCACGAAATTAGAAAACATTTTATTGACGTCAAAATAAAAAATTAAATTACAGCTTCACGAACAGAAACGAATCCAAGCTCATTTTGGAGGTATCATGCCAGTTGGTATCAATAATTTCTTTATTTTCTGGTAGTTTTGCAAGAGTTGCATTGTGTATCACGATATCACTTTACAATGTTAGCAATAAAAAAAGATGTTCATTGACCGTACTAATATAAGTCCGTAATTTGTAGCGGAATAAATATAGCTAGAAGTGCAAACAATTTATTGTATAGCTAAGAAGTCCAAATTGATTGTATAGAGAAGTAGACAAAATGTTAGAAAAACATTTATTTATAATTTTGTTAGTCCAGTCATCAGCTGATACCGTAAGAGTTATAAGGTTGTATGATATAAATTGAAGTAAAAAATTTGCATAAAAATATTATATACGAAGATTTTGTATTAAACTGTTTGGAACACCGAATTACATTTTTGATACATTTTTGTCTACGTATTTTATATTCTCAAATTGTTCTTTCAAGTTCATGATGTTAACTTTACTCGTGGTAGACGATAATCGCAGTGTAAATAAAAATGTGAAAATGTTTAGGATTAATTTTACAACAGAAAATAAAAATCACCTATATATAAAAGGACAAATAGAACATCCAAATACTACACTTACTTATTTGTTTATATTAATTCAACATTAAATGTATGCGATATTAAAAAAATACAAGACATTGGAAGGCTTACGTATTGTCCGATGGAAACACGTGCCTGCAACAATGTCTGTGCCAATGTTTTTTCATTCAAAAAATTATATTGAAACCTCCTTACTTTGTTTGACACCATACCTCTAAACACGGCAAAGCTGCCTTCCGAATGGCTGCTTTCGTTCCACAGACGTAAAAAGTGTTGAGAGTACTCGGTATATGTAGGTTACTCTACTCTCTCATGTGTCTGTGTCCTCCACTGCCCTCTTTTTTCACAATTTGAGTGCTGTTTGTATAGTGCGACAATACCTGGGTGAGGATCAGTTGCTTCTCACGCATCACCGATTAAATCACGCAGTCACACCCGTGGCCTAAAGGATAAGACATTGGTATTCTAAACCGGGGATTGTGGGTACGAGCCCCACCAGGTGTGCAAAGCTACTTATGGTTTTTTTTTTTTTGAGGTTGTTTACTAGATAATAATTTTATGATGGTTTTCCAAATATAATCTAAAATCTGAAACGAACACAGTTTCCTAATAAAATTTATGATGAACTGATTTATATGCTTACAACAAATAAAGTGTTACAGTGTAATGGAACTGGGGACCACTACATAACATTTAACTCTAATCTGCCTTAAAGTTACATTTTAAAAACAATAAACCTTTAAATAATTGTAAAAAAGGTCATGCTTGTATGAAAAATTTCAAGCAACATTAACAAAATGAACTTCATATTCAGGAATATTTCAACAGGAAATAAACCTTTGCTATGAAATGTCTTGCATGGAGACCATAATTCAACAGTATAATATTTGACAATTAACGTGCAGTGATATTTTCAAATTATATTTAATGCCTCGATATTCAATGTAGTTCTAAAACGAAATTGTATTTTCGGCTTTGTATAATACATTGTAAAGGTATTTTGGCGCTCTCTCGTTACAGTAATGTGAACTCTCAGTTTCGCTTATTTACCTTTATAATACTGTCTTACATCCCGACGCAAAATCTCAACGACAGCTGAAGAAGCACTGATAGGTAGAAATAACAAAGTGGCTATTTTCGATGAATATCAGTTATTCCCCATGACGTTACGTAGAACGTTCTATTGTAATTTTCACGTTTACCTTGAGCTGAACTGAACCAGTGTCAAAGAAATGCCAATACCTCTTCAATAGTGCATAATAATATTATTCCCTTAAAATTTAAAATGTGGTTCGTCTTATTCATAATGCTCTGATAAATGTAAAAATTAGAAAAATGTAAAGCGATAAATCTCTAATTTTCATAATTATTCCAACTGTAACATTACATTTGAAATATTTGAAATTATTTTAATAATTAAAACTTAGTCCAGAAGTTGTTGACCTAAAAAACTAGACCAATCTGTAAAGTTTGGCTTGGTTGAAGTTTTATATCTGAGCACAGCGATTTGCTGTAAGTAGCTGGAAGAGATTGATGTAATGCTGTGTATCAAAAACTATTTCAATTAAATTCTCAGAAAACCCTCACGTAGTAGCAATACAGGCCACATCTCTTGTAGGTAAATTATAATAGAGGCCATTAATTGTGGTCATCCTGCGGAAAGGACTTCCATTGATACTGCTCAGTCAGGCTGGATTTAGAGTCAGGGTCAAAGAACTGGCCAATCCAGGCCCACACAGCCAACGAGCTAGAATTTTGATAATTGTCCTGACCAGAGGATTTCAAAAATGCCTTGGAGAGTGTTGGCTAAAGTTTTTCGACACCGCGTATTTCAAGTAATGCACAGGATCTCTCTCCTAAATTACGCCGCTATTATTCACGCACTTTCAAACACTGATGAACGTCTTTAGTCCTTTGTGTGTTCTTCATTGCACTCTTCTGTGGCGTGTAAAACTGCGTGTCTACTGCACCTGGTGTTTGTCAGGCAGCATATAAGGAGACGATAACAGCGCAACCTTGATGCCCCTTCATTCTCTCCAAACGGACGGAAATTCAACCACACAATTGTCATTACTGACTGAAATTAATATCTAACAATATCATTTGTTAAATTAAATTTACTGATAAAAGAAAAATTTAGATGCGCGAGCACTTTTGGCCCAATGGTTAAGGCATTAGTCTTCTAAAACGATCCCCTCTCAAGACCTCTTTCTTAAGAGCCGCACAAATCTCTCAACTGAACTCAATTATGAACCAAGGATTGTGGCTCGGAGTCCAGCCAGTAGTACTCGAATTGGAGAGATGCAGAAAATTTCAAACTCTCAGTTCTTCTAAAATACAATAAATATTATTATCACTATGCAGAAAATACTTAAAATGTTTGATATAGATTTTTCAGTTGAGTCATTCAACACAAACTCCAAAAATGTATTCCTCATATCCAAAATGTTACCATAACAATGAAAAAAAATTGCTAAGAAATGAGTTCAGAATATGGTAAAATATGCGGAAACCAGAACTAGATTAGCATTTTCACTATATTTGTAATAAAATGTTGCTGATGTACAATGAAGGTTGCCTTAAGATTCGCTGACGTTCATCGTAAACGAATGTAGAAAAAGCACGTGGCAGCACTGATTTGGAAGAACATATGCTATTTTCAATCGTAATCAAGTAAGCGTTCCGAACAAATTTTCTGAACACAATACTCCCAATAGACTGTTACATAATTGTTGATAATTTTCATCGCTGTATAACATTGCCTTGAAAATCAATGTTATAATTTTTTACTTCACAGTGCTGTCAATATGAGAAACCTCAGAGAGAATATTATTGTGTAAACTATTTCATAATCAAAGAGAATTATGTAAGCCATAATGAACAACGTTAATGAACAGAATATTGTCATAGCAATTTTCATTCCCATATTATTTCATTTCAAACGTTGTAAATTCAATAAACAGCTGTAGCTTAATAAAGAACACCTGGAACTTCAGCAGCTCGGTCAAGATATTTGCTGGTTTTGGGCCTATCCCGTCACTATGGAGAACATCTGCTTCTGGAGACTCACTGATTTCAGCGTTCGTTCTGTATCATTTCTGCTAGCAACTTTGATAAGAAACTGTCAGCAACAAAAGTGCGGTTCAAAGTTCAAAATGTAGAGAATTATAATAAAACTCTCTTAATGATTTTTATTATAAAACCACACTGAAAATATCATGTAAGTTTTTAAAAATGTCCTTATATTTTTAATTTATATTATTGGTCCTTTAAGATAAGTAACCCCAAATTATTTCCCAGGAAATATTGGCTGCTTTATATGTGCGCACCGAATTGTCACACTTTATTTTACTGCAAAATTTATGTCTTACCTGTTCCTAACGATTGGTTCAAAAAGCCAATTACGATGGGAAAACCCTCAGGCGAGGTTCAAACTCACGACCATACGATTATGGAACATACGCGCTGCCGGCTACGCTACCTTGTTTTATGACTGCGTGTATTTTGACTATACGATACGGGAAGTACAATAGTGAACAGAGGCTCAAGTGCGCATGCCCTTACTCTGGTTACATACTTGTTGCAAATGAATTGGTTACGAAATACACACAAACAGGGAAACACTTTAAAAGAAAAACAAATAATGCTCATATTTTTTGTTCAGTGTTTTATCTTTCACGATCAGACACCTCGCCCTAGGCAGTCTATCAACAAATTCACATAAGGGGAAAGGGGTCGGTGTATTGAGAGTAAAGTCATATTCATGAGTAGCCAGACCACCGCTCTCCGTTTGACCGTAGGGAATGTTGTCAAATAAAGGAAGCAGAGTGTCTCCTCAGGTAGGTCGTCAGTCACCACGTTAAGACTTTGTGCAACGTGACGTATACACCATTTACATAAGGGACGGGAATAGATACAACTGGTAACCCGATGAAGTGCTGTATCACGTTGGTCACATATCACGCATCGGTCAGCAATGTCTAGGAAAATATATTTACGTCAAAACTTAGTGGGTGTTAAGTCGTTGATAAAGGAATATGTAGACGATCGGAGGGCCGTTGGTCGTTCTACATCTGCTTTATTTTTCCATATTGTTTCCCAGTGCAAATTGGCCCATTTGAGTTGCAGCCTCGGAACTAAATTCGCCATTCTTCGATGATGTTTGTATAATAGACTCGTAGCATTTACACGGTCCGGTAATTCACTTATAGTGTGTTGCGCGAATTGAAGTGGCTGTACGTAATTTCGAGGGAGAATATGATCATTTGTTTATAGTTCGTGATGAAGCATTGTGACGTCACGGTTTTCAGACATGAACTGTTGTATTAAAGTTTTCTCAAAAACGCCCTAGCTTTCAGTTTCAGATCCCCAAGGGCCAAGCCTCCTCTGTCTGCCGGAAGAAGTAATTGCTCCCTATTCGCCCGGAATAGATACCCACGCCACATGAACCATCCTACGTATAGCCGTATTTGTGCCTCGGTTGCTTTTGGCGGCATGGAGAACAGGTGCGCTACATACAATAGCTGTGACAATAGGTAAGTATTTACAATATATGCTCTATGTATAATATTCATGTTACGAAGACGAGCGGTTAGAAGGCTGCCACGTACTTCGTGCACCACTGAGTCCCAGTTGCATTTAATAATTTGCTCAGGAATTTGCATAAATTCTATTCCCAACTTACAAAGTATATCAGTCTTTGCATATGGGGATACATGTCACAGTGTATGTGGCTCAGGGTTCAGGTCTAGTAATTTTGTCTTCGCAGGTTTAACTCGGGCAGTTGCCGCGCGGGTGAAGTCGGATAGTGTGTCATTAATATGAGCTACTTCTTCTTCACTGCGCACTATACACGTGACGTCATTCGCGTATCCAAAGCATTTTAGTTTACTTGCCCCAAAACTGATATCATTGAGTTTTGAGTGCTGGGTTCTTATGAGGGGTTCAATATAGAGTACGAATTGGGACATGGATAAGGGACAACCTTGGCGTACGGAAGATTGAATAGTAAAACTTTCTAACAATATATCTGTGTTTTTTGCACCTCTTCTCAGAGTTTCGAAAATGGGGATGGTTGGTTGTGGGAAACCTACATGTAGCATAATTCTGTCAAGGAGATTCCAGTTCACTCGTTAGAAGACATTGTCAAGGTCAATATTCAATAAAGACACAGGTCCCGGTGTTGATTTGGATATTATCTGAACATTTCACAATACTGCGACACCTTGAATCATAGATGTGTTTCGGGCTGCGCAACATTGTTCAAGTTCTATAACGTCACATAAGACGTGCATCAGACGATTTGCGAAGAGGCACGCAATAATCTTATAGTCCATGCAGAGCAGAGTTATAGGCGTGTAATCAGTTATGTTGAGCATGTTATTATTCTTAGGGATCAGTACCAAATTACCTTCAGTTTGAGATCGACAAAGTGCATTTCTGTTGGTGACTGTTCGCACCATGTTGCAAAATTCCGTCTGAATGATAGGCCAATAATGCTGATAAAATTCGTACGGAATGCCATAAATTCCCTGCGATTTCTTTTAAGGAGTGTGTTGTACGATCACTGTAACCATTTCGTCCGTGATTTCGTGCTGGAGTAGATCACTCGAATCTTTACTGAGACGGTTTGTAATGCTGCGCACAAAGGGAGCTCTGGCGTCTGTACCGATTGTCTGTTCTGAGTCGAGGCGGGAGTATTGGTCACGGAAGGCAGCCGCATTTGTCACTGGGTCTCGTAAAGATGATCCAGGTGCAGTTCGTATGGCATCAACATGTTTTTTTGGCACACGTTTTCTGTTCTATCACAAGGGTCCGAATGCTTAGCCGCTCTTGCTGTACAGTAGTGTAAGTATGTCAAAATTGCTTGCGCTGTTCCATATTATTGCGATGTTTGTGCAGAAGCTTGTCTTTAAGTCGACGCGCTGTCTCCTTCACATTCGTCCCTGTCGACGCCGTGGCGTCAAGGTCGCCCAACACTCACTCGTATAAATATGACACTGAAGCTTGCTCACGCTGGCAACGTGCTTCGTGGAACTGAAACATGCCGCTGGACGCCCGGTATGATGCAGCGTTCCCACCAGTCGGCCGCATCAGCATAGCGCGGTTTCTGTCGAACCCAATACAGCCTGCGCTGTCTGAAGTCAGAGTCCACTTCGTTTTGTCCTATAAGTCTCGTCTGTAGCCGCCAATAATTCCGCCCACACACCGGAGTTCTTGGAGGACAGTCAATAGTGCACAGCACGAGAGAATGGTCGGTAAAGGCAGCGGGAATTGCATCATAACTACTTACCGATTGTCTGCTATTTCTGGATATATAAAATCTGTCTGGCCTCGTATTTGATGAATGCGCATGAAACGTGTGGTGGTGTCCTGGTATGATGAGAATGCCAACCACATCTTCCAACTGGGTCGCAGTCATGAGATCTTGCATGGCGTTGTTCGTCGGACGGACGGAGCATTAACATTTACACAGAGGGCCAGTTCAACAGTTTCAGTGGCTGGCGGCTTGGGCAGCTTGAGTAAAGTTCCCGAGATTATGCTGCGTGATGGGTGTGTCCGAACGTTAGCCAACTGGTATCAATTTCGGGTAATGATACGCGTTCCTCGAATATGCGTTCTTACATTCGTGTACGCGTTGCAGTTTTTAAAATACGGGAAGTGGGGTTAAGTAACTTCTTATAAAAATAAACTGTATATTGCATGGGCGTAGGCGTAGTCATACAGAGCGTGAATTTTGTACGCTGCTCAATAGCATAAATGTTAGCTGTTACTATCGTGATCACACTAGACATAACGGAGAGCATACACTGCGATGTAAAACAGTAGTTCTCTGTCGTGAGTGTGCCGTGTGACGCGGTTTTACATTGTTCAATTTATCGTCGAGTGATCACCAGTTAATGTGCACGTTGTGATAGTGAGCTCTCCGGAACGACTACGTCTCGTCATGAACTGCGGCCATTATGGCGGGGCTTCTTTTCCTTACGCTCGTGGTTAAGCGGTTCTGCGCTTCCTTTTTTTTCCTTCTACTTTAATTGTCGAGTTATGTGTGTGTGGTTACCCCAGTCATATCATCATCCCCTAGCATGTCATCTGCGTCGATTCGATGTCGTGGGCTTGCCAAAAAAATGGTCCATCCAAGTCGGGAGGTTTGCGATACATCGGATGTCTCTGGTGATGTGTGTTTCTGAAACGATACTAACGTCTCCTAACCATCCGCTGTATCGTCATGCATTCGGGTCTGAGCCGGTGACTTGGGCACAGAACTGTTGCTTCCTGCTGGAGTGCGAGTGTCAGTTGGGTCCGTCTTGCCGGCAGTTGTCACGGTGTGTTGACCGGCCGCGAGTTGTCTGCACCCAGGTCCACGTGGCCGGAGCGGCGCCCTGCATTAAAGTGGGGCAGTTGTCGCGCATGCGTCCTGCTGCGTTACAAACACTGCATGACTGTGGTTATCCGTCATACATGGCGACTCCTGTGTGCCCTTACACTGTTATTGTCGATGGTACGTCTTTGGTCAGTTTGATTTTGAGAATGCGTACCCCCGTTTTAACTTTGAATCCGTAATTAGCAGCCCACATTTCGTCTGTCAGGCGTGCAATTTTTTTTATTTCTTAACTTCCACCGGTATGTTTATAACGCGTACAGTTTTAGGGTTGTCGAACTCAATGTCTGTGTTGACATTGACACTGATCGACTCACCAGGGGATGTGCGGATCTGCGATGTACCAGCTGGCAGTATCATGATGCGTTCACAGTGAAGTATCGATGTCAGCTTGTTGAAGATGCATTGTTGGCGACCGTCCATCAGGACAGCAACTAGTTCATCTTCTTATACGCGCAGAGTCTCGTCCAGCCAGTTGTTTCCGTCTAAAGCTAGGGACTTCGTGCGTAGCTTTACTCGAAAAGTTTTCATTCGTGTGGTTGGTTTGTGTGCCTCCTTGTCGGAAGATGATGTGCAAGGTTGTTGGATTATTTAGGTCAGTAAGGCTAGACATGTTTGTAAGAATCCATTCACGCGGCGCGGAAGGCACTAGCTTGTATCGACGCACTGACTTGCAATATAAATCCGCGCGCCTCGGAATCTCAAGGCAGACTACCGAGGCTGTGAGTCGTCTAATGTTTAAATTGCTTTACCAACTTTATAATTCAAACAGCAATAATAAAATTATTTTGCAGTAAAACAACACACACTAATGCAATTACACCTGCCACTAGAACAGAATATCTACCACACAAATAGTAAATCTATGTAGTTATATCATAGAGATAGAGATTGCCACAAATTTTACAAATGCTTTACATGCCTGAAATACATTTTGTTAACACCAAAACATAAAATACATGTGCCCAACTGCTGCACTTGTGTTTATCGCTCCATCAGAGCTAGATACAAATGCACATTGTGCAGTACACAAGGCAACAAATAGCCCATGTTTGCTGTTTAAAAGAATGACACTTTTCTATGTTGTTAGAACTTCCATCCCTCAGCACAGTACATAAAGGCGACTCTTTTAAGTTATTGTTATTTACTGTACATGAATACATTTAATTCAATAGAATCGGTGTAATCTTATAATTTATACATAAATATTATATATAATATAAATTATATATAATAAATATAAAATGAAATGTATGTAGTAGAATGATTAAGGCAAGTTGGGACAATTGGCATATGGCATTGGAGCTCGGAGCAGTTCATGCTCTCTATTCCGATCTACTGGTGGCCATTTGTCCGCCATGTTGGATATAGGTGACCTCGATCTTGACTTTTGACCTTGATCTGGTAACATTTGACATTCAAAATCTCAAAAAGACATAAAAAATCCCAAAACTTAATATAAAATTACTAAAAAAAAAACGTATTATATAAAATTATAAAAAAATTCAACAAATTTATTTTTTTGAAAATAAGATTATAAAATTTACATTTTCAGAGGTTCCTCCAGCGCCACGTTCAGCAGACGACTGACCCCCATGACAACCCTTTCCTATATATTTAATTGCCCCACCAATTAATCGAATTCGTTCGATCCCCTCCAATGATTCTCATTGGCTTATTACTCATCCTCGTTCGACCAATTAGTTGGCAGGCTGCACCCCCATTAATGATTCTCAATGGGTAATTACTCATATTCTTTCGACCAATTATATGGCAGCCCACCACCTATCAATGATTCTCATTGGTCAATTACCCATCTTCGCTTGGCCATTTACTTGTGTCAGTTTGACCCCCTCCACCCCACCACCGTCTGACCCCACCATCCCCACCAATGTTTCTCATTGGCTAATTACTCACCTTCGTTCGACCAAATAGTCGTATCCACACTACCCCCTTTCAATATATTTATTTGCTCCAAAAATTACACACATTCGTTCGGCCAATTAGTCAGAAGGCCTTCACTCCCAACCAATGATTCTCATTGGGTAATTACCCACCATCGCTTGGCCAATTACTCGAATTTGCTTAACCCCCTACACCCTCAATACCAATTGCTGACATTCGTTCGCACCCCTTATCCTTAACCTTTGATCAGTACGTCACATGCAGCCATATTGGTTTTTCCGTTCGTCATTTGTTTAGTTTTTAAACACCTAGGTGGCACTGATGGCTCTGACCACCATGTTGATCTGTGTGACATTCATCTTGACCTCATATTTGTGACCTTGACCTTGTGTCTATGACCTTTGGATAACCTTGAAAAGAAAAACCATTTCTGAAGAATTTTATCAAGTCCAACAAATTCCAAAATAATATGAAATAATTGTCCAAAATAATAAAATAATTGCTATTCGGCCAATTTTTCGATCAAGCTTGCAATCTTTCCATCAATCAGCACCATAATCACCACTGCAATCATAACCGCAATCAGTAATGCAATTGGCACTGCAAATTTAATTGCAATCAGGATGGCAGTTAACACCACAATCAGCAATCCACACACAAACTCACACATCAATCCACACACAATCACACCAATCCACACACCAATCCAAACCAATCCCCACACCAATCCGCACCAATCCGCACACCAATCCCCACACTCATCACACGAATCCACACAAATCCACAGACCAATCCACACACCAAACCCACACCAATCCACACCAAACCCACACCAATCCACACTAATCCACACACTAAACCCGCACCAATCCATAACAATCCATACCAAGCCACACCAATGCTTCGCAATCCTCCTCCACAATCCACAGCAACTCACGCCAATCCCTCGATAGATCCCAATCATTGGATCAATCCCAATCCTTCGATCAATCCCAATCCTTCGATCAATCCCAATCCTTCGATCAATCTCAATCCTTCTAATAACCCCAATCCTTGGGTCAATCCCAATCCTGAGCAATCCTCCTCTGCATTCCACAGCAACCCACGCCAATCCAAGATATTCCTATATTTTATTTATGTACTTATGAGATGGTATCTGCATGTTTTCTTCTGGGGTGGACGAGTATGTGGGCTTTCTCAGAGTGCTCCCATATTTTTTACATACAAATGTTATAGTAGAAGGCCTATTGTGGGCACAAACTAGGCTCTTTACCGTAAAATGAATCGCATTTATTAAGAAATATGTGTCAGTTGTCGTTCTGACAACATGAGGTGAAAATCTATTTGGAAGTTCTCTCTCATCATACCACGAAGATGAATTGTGAATACGAAGGCCTGCCTTTGACCTCAATGGCCATGGTATCGGGGACTGCATTATCACTAACTGGTTGTCGTAAGTGCCAATTCTGGGATAGAGTTTTCCCCTACGATCAAAATGCTCGTCGGCATGAGAGAACGGCCTGTACGAAGAGTTTTTTCGTGCGAAGAAGCATTACGACATTAGTTCCATGCATTATTCAAGGCGATACTTAGAAATAATGTGCCTTAATCTGCAAGTATTCGTCTGCTGGGAGTTCGCAAGTGTTGCCAGCAATATCTCTTCCTGAATAGATGAGTACTGATTCGACAGGCGATTATAATGAGACAGTTAATGCTGAAAACGGAATGAATGAAGTATATTCGGTTTGTGTGGAATGTACACTTGCAAGACTTTCGCGTGAAGTCGACGAACTTCAAAATAAACGGTCGTCGGCTCTAAATAATGATGACTAAACAACTCCTGCTACAAATAAAAGCAAATTTAATATAGAATACAAAACCTAAGGTGATGATGACCACGAAGATAGCATATATGAAGATGAACATGAAGACAGTGACAGTGCTGAAGACGATGGTTATTTTCTTTATTCACTGACAGATCCGTCCAACACATTTGCTGCAACAAGCGACATGAAGAAGGCAGAAGACGCTGAGAATACTGGCTACCTATTTCCCGAACACTTGAATTAACTTGTTGATAGACTGACATTTAATCATTTTCCGAAAAGGTAGAGATTTCTCGCACATTAATTATATATCTTGAATCATTAGTAAACTGAAGGTCAGGAATTATTTCAAATGATGTGATTAACTGCTTTCTTCTGCAATTGTAATTTTTAGAATAGTTTTTTCAGTAACAATTGTGTTTTATTTTTTTGTGGTTATCCTTTTATCCCTCGTAACTTTAAAGTGGTGCTATGAGCCCTTAACTATAAAGGGAAATATGTGCAGACAGAATATTAATAAAGATTTGAGTATAAAAATGCATGGATAGTGGGCTGAATACAAAACATTAATTCTGACAACATGCACAAATTTGGAGAGAATTAGCGAACGAATGTAATTTCTATACATATGGGTGGTGGACAAACCGAAGGATTCATCGAAGGTTCGATCGAAAGATTGACATAGATGGCTGTGGATTGCGGAGGGGGATTGCTTAGGATTAGGATTGATCGAAGGATTAGGATTGATAAAATGATTGGTATTGATCGAAGATTGGTCTTGATCAAAGGATTGGTCTTGATGGAAGGATTGGTCTTGATCGAAGGATAAGTGTGGGTTGCTGTGGATTGTGGAGGAGGATTGCTAAGGATTGAGATCTGTCAAAGGATTGGGATTGATCAAAGTATTGGGCTTGATCGAAGGATTGAAATTCATCGAAGGATTGGGATTGATCCATGGATTGAGATTCATCGAAGGATTGGGATTGATCCAAGGATTGGCATGGGTTACTGTGGATTGTGGAGGAGGATTGAGAAGTATTGGTGTGGATTGGTATGGATTGGTTTGGATTGGTGTGTAAATTAGTGTGGTGTGTTGATTGGTATAGATTGGTGTGTTGATTGGTGTGTGCATTGGTGTGAATTTGTGTGTGGATTGGTGAATGGATTGATGTGTGGTTTGCTGTGCATTCGTGTGTGCATTCGTGTGTGGATTCGTGTGTGGATTGCTGATTGCGATGCTGATTTCAGTGCTTATTGATTGAATATTGCGAGATTGATCGAAATATTGATGGAAAGATAGGTGTTTAATTATTTTATAAAATATTTTATAATTAACTTTTGTGGTTAAGGTTACCCAAAGTAATGGGCACGGGGTCAAGGTCACAGATGTGAGGTTAAGGTGAAGGTCAACCACATGAACATGGTGGTCGGAGTCATCAGTGCCACCTAGGTGTTCAAAATGTGGACAACTGACAAACGAAAAAAAAAAATGGCTGCATACGACGGAATGAGCAAAGTTGGGGGGTAAGGGGATCGAATAAATTTGAGTAATCGGTGTTGGTGGTGGAGGGGTCGAGCGAATACGAGTAATTGGTCAAGCGAAGGTGGGAAGTGGTGGGGGACAGTTGTCTACCGAATGTTGTGCTGGGGACATCCAAAAATGTAAGTTTTATTTTAAATATTTTTTTATTCTATTAATAGAATAAACATTTTAACAATAAATTTTTTTGGTATTTTTATTATTTTTAATTTTTATTTTTTATTGTAAACTTTTTATATTTCATTTTTATTTTTTTTTATTTTTAGGGAATTTCATGGTCAAAGTTACATGGTTAGGGACAAATATCAAGGTCAAAGGTCAAGGTCACCGATATCCAACATTGCTGACAATATGGCTGCCGGACGACCGGAATAACGAGCATGAACAGCTCCGAGCTCCGACGCCAGATGCCAATTGTCCAACTCGGCTAAACCATTCTAAAATCTATAAGATTTTGTAATACCACAGTGAAAAAATTACATTTATAAAACTTTTGAAATTATAAAAGATGAATATTATTACTAGATAACACTTTAATTTTAATTTCATGAAATTCTGTTTGAGACTCCCGTAGTTATTAGGTAAGGCTATTTGGGACCCACAGAAATATTCTTGCAGAGAGCTGCATTAATTTTATGTTTTTGAAAGGTGCTTAGGCTATTAAAATTTTTCTTTTCTTAACATAAATGACAGTAATAAATTATTTATATTTCTGTACATATAATGGTTTGAGTATAATTATATATTTTTTATAGTTTTAGCATATTTTGCACGAAATTTAATTATGTGAAAATTAAATTACTGCATTGGCTGAAGTTCTGGCTATAAAACGTACAGTAATTTTAATTAATGTTAATTCTTAATTAATTCCTATTATTGTTTATTCTACAATACGACCTAAATGAAGCCTATAGACGCATTATTAATTAGATAATAATCATGACAGTTAAATAATATTTGAATCAATGACAGCGTTGGAACTTCCGGAATGCATTATAAGTGAATTTATTTTTCCGCTTCTGCAATATACGTATATTACAGTAACTCCTTGGTCTTCCCTGCTATAATTATACATTAAAAACAATAACTTACCTCCGTAATAGGGTTTTTGTTTACATTCTTACGTACATTTTTCCTCCATTTCCCTCTTTTGTCGAATGATGAACAGCTGAAAGTGCCGTACTTGATGATTATCAGGCAGTATACAGCGTGACAAGTCCTGGGTGAGGAGCGGTCCTTTCCGGGTTCAACAACAAATCTCTCATGAGGCCTTAAACCGCACAAGCCATGATATTAACACCTTTTATGCCACTTTAGAAACATACAAGCTGTAAGCTCCTGTGGCCTAATGGATAAGGCATCGGTCTTCTAAACCGAGGATTGTGGGTTCGAGTCCCACCAGGAGTGCAAAAAATTTGTTCTAACATTTTGGGCGTATTTTTAACGTGGTGTTGAAGACATCTACATTAATTAAGATTATGTTATACGAAGCCCTAAGAAATGACACAAGATATCTGCTTATAAAGCATGTACAGAGTGGATTTAACACTTTCAATACAACCGTAAAGTGTCACACTTTATTGGAAGTGATGCAAAAATACAAAAATCTTAATACTTGTAGTATAATAGTTTGTGGGAGTCTGAGGCAAAAGCACGGAACACCGGAACCGAAGACGACCAGCCGCCATGTTGTGACGTCACATAACCGCAATATTGGATCCGGGTGACCTTGACCCCACATAATCATTAAGTCGAAAATCAAAAAAATCACACAAATTCATTAAAAAAAATTAAAAACTGGGAAATTTAAATTAAATAATCCTACCTTCATATTGAATTTATGTAACCTTGACCTTAGGATGACCTGGAAATCTAAAAGCTAGAAAAACACAAAATATGTCTCAAATATAGTACAAATTAGAGGGTAAATAATATTATATACCTCAACTTCCGTGTTGGACATCCGTGAACTTGATCTATGGACAACCACAAACCTAAATATCAAGGAAAATCAAAAAAAAATTTTAAAAAATTTCAAAAAAGAAGAACATTAATATTAGCCCTCGAAAATTATCATAAAAATATGTGACTTCAACCTCAGCCCCAGGCGAACTTAAACCCGAAAAATTTCGAAAAAATGTTTTAAAAATCGGGAACGGTTTTCCTTTTGTTTTTAAATCTATTTATAATGTTAAATTCAAACAATTTTGTAAATAATTTTTCAACGACTTACACGAACGAGGTTTAGGGTTTGAAACAAAGGTGGTGGAGATCATTACTTCCAGCACAATGACCAGAAAATGACTGGCCACGACCAACAAACTATCTCATTTTTATTTGTTATTTAATCAACTCCCTCCTCCCACTATATTCAATTGACTATCTAATCGACCCACCCAAATACCCACTACAATTAATCATGGGCTTATGTCACACACCATTATTACTCGCATTTTCTTGACTCGTCACCCCCCTCATTACCATCCCTCTATTTATACACTCAGCCCCCACCACTATCACTAGACTGGATTGGTCATTTTACGACGACATCACTTTGCTCGCTCGTGATTGGTTGTTGGTCACATGATATCTCGTCATCTACAGATAATAAATGTCGTCTAAGGCGTGCTACATCAGAGTTATTCGTCTGATGCTCTCTGATCCCTGAAGTTTTCAGCATTCAGTCCATTAAGTTACTTTATGTTAATCGCGTCCATCAAATTTTGCAGGGTATTATTCAACGTGCATCGCAATTTCACATGCACTTCTCCGACCAAAAATGTCTAATACCAGTTCGGACTAGCGAGCTATTGAATTGTAGATATAAAGATGAAGCATTCGACATTGCGACTTCGTCTTTGGTGGTATCATAGTAGACTTCAGCTCAACTGCTTACGTTATCGTCGATAATATCCACAAATCCCTTGAAACATGCAATGTATGAGCCCAATTCGGGTGACAGATAATCTCATCCCCCGTGCTCTTCACAGCCATCAATCCACCATAACATTAACATTTCAATATTTCAATAAATCATTCAAAATTTGCATACTAGCATACCAACCTAAGGTTCATGCCGAACACCCAGATTAAAAGACCAGACCAATCAATCAGATGTCAATCATACCTCAAACATCATAGCTCATAAACATACCTCAAAAACATACCTCAAAATCACACCTCAAAAATAAACATCATGAGGTAGACTTAAAAAATTATACCTTAAAAGTCATACCTCAAAAATTATTCCTCAAAAATCATTTCTGAAAAAACATTCTTCAGTTCACACGTTCGTCATATAAAACTCAGCCGAATTTAAACGACGTGACAAAGTCGTACTTCGGATTGAACCATAGCCCTCCTCGTGGGCTTGCTTTTAAAATTCGTAAAGTACCGGTTGCGTATTTCTTCCTTAATTTCGGATTGGCTGTTTGAGATGCTGCTCGGGTAGCTTGCATTTCGCTCTCTAGAACTGTCTGACAGTTTTATACATTGCTGCCCAACCTGTCTGATTCATAAAGAAAAGTGGGATAGTTTTGCAGCAAATACTGAGCAATATTTTAAACAATAGGAGAACACAAGGTTAATACTGTATTTCTAGTCACAAAGGTTTTTTTTTAAATATAGTTGTATTTATTCTGCAGGGTTTTAATTTACCTATCTCTGGGTCGACAGTCTTTTTGATCTTCTGAACCTACATTTGGAGTCAGAAAATTAATATTTGACACCTGATTTTTTTGAGGTTATAAAATTGGATTTGATAGTAAAGGACTTATTAACGTCCCCCGCTGTTATGCCTGGAGGCTTATACGTAGGTGGCTTACAAACTATCTTATTATCTAACTTAAACTAACAACCATTCCTTACCTCGGATTCGAATCAAGAACCTCCCGCACACCGGACCGGCGGTGCATCAACCGACTGCGCCACGGGAGCTCGGCTGAAGTGATAAAACATTCTATAAAAATTAATTTTATGTAATTGATAAAATTAAATTTTAGATAATAACATTCTCTTGTAGTGGGTGCCATATATGTTAGCTCAGCAGTGAACACGAGGTCCCGGACAAAGGAAAATTGGTGATCCAAACAAATATGCTGACCGGAGTGGTTCATATACCACTGATGTGCCAAATTCAGACATGAATATTGCATTCACTCTGTGAGCAGTTAGTCCTCTGGCGGCACGAATAGAAAAATTTGCAGCCCACTCAGGAGCTACTCGTGTGTACAAAAATATTCTGAGATGTAGAGCGCAAAGTAGTATTTCCTGATCACAAACTAGAACTTAACTGCTAGGTCACACACGTTCTCAGATAATTGTGCTCTCGTCTTAATTGCTTAGCGGAGTATACGACCAGCTGAGCATTAAGTTAATACCTTGCATCACAGGTCCGGCAAATGCGACAGTCAACAGAAAACTCCCCACTCGTGAATTGAACGAGAACATTATAAAGATAAAACCTGCGATACCCAGCAATCCCGAACTCACCAAACGAGAAATCGTCGCGGATAACCTGCGGATACCATGGAAAAAAAATTATCCCTCTACAACCGAAATATAGTGTGTCCAGAGAAATTACATAGATAACATATGTATACCATTTCTTGAGGTTCGGGCAGCGCTAACTAGTGGTGACCGCCAATGGCATTGATGGCCTTGAAGACAACTCTGCCTCGGACATTCTGATTGCTCGGATCATGGTCAGCAGATTTCGTATTACAAATACGTGTTGGGCAGTTGTCTTGAGATCAGAGATTCATGTCTTAATATATTTTTTTATGTCACCTGAAATTTTTGTCTTGTTGGACAGTATAACGATAAAATAAACTGATCCACAGTAAAATCAATACTCTTTCATAATGTAAATAATGAATGTTGATTTATCTTTCATAAGTTAATTAACGAATGTCAATTTCACAGTCGTGGCCTGCGAACATTTAAAAAAGTGCTATCGAACGATTTTGCTGTTTTTCGAAATTAAAATAAGTTTTCTTATTTTGAACGCTGATAAGTTTGGCATACAAAAGAAATTAACTGAAATTGATTTTATATAAATCTCATGTACAGTAAGATTTTTAAATTTATAAAAATTAAAACTTTTGACATTCTTTTTAAATAGTTACAAGAATTAAAAAATTAAGTATCTTAAAGTATAATTTTTGTAATTTTGTAATTTTCCACGATTTTAAAAACGTCTTCATTAGTGACGTTTTAAAATGAAAACTCTATTACTTACATAAAAACGATTTCAAAAACCTATAAGTTGCCGTCTGGTCAGACTGTAATACTTTTCTTTTAGCAAAAACTATTTCACTAGTAAAGTTTATCAAGACTTGTATTCCAATTAGTACAACAATAATTCAGGAAGTCCTTCAAAGTAGTCTCCGAGGTTGGTCACTGCGCAATAATGTGTGTTACCCCACGTCCAACTGCTGTTGCCGTTAGATGGGATATGAGTGCATCCGTCTGGCCGTGAGCACGTTCCTTATGGCAGTTGTCGGATGACAGCGGTGCGAAATGGACGTAACCAAAGTCGAGCAGCGTGCGTACATCAAGATGGCCGTACGCCGCGGCCGCAATGCACGCGAATGTCATGCAGAGGTACGGGAAGCATTGCGTAATCTATACTATACTATCGCACAGTGGCAAGGTGGGTATACGCCTTCAAATAGGGAAGAAAGTCAACAGCCGACCTACCTCGCAGTGGACGTGCTGTGTCAGCTGACCACGACGTACGAGTGGCTGTTGTCGATCAGTGCCTAATGGACGACACTCGCTAGACTGTTATGGAATTAGCCCAGCATACAGGTATTCCTGATCCATTGGTGCGCCGAATTCTGCGGCGGGACTCAAATGCACGGAAGATTTCTGCCAAGTCGGTGCCACATCACTTAACTGAGGTAGAGAAGTGGACCCGATATGAGACATGTCGTATCAATCTGGAACGATTTCACCATGAAGGTAGTGATTGGCATGCTGAACCGCATCAGTGTAATTGATGAAAATGGGCACTAGCATATTAACCCGAATTGAAACAACAGTCCAATTAATGTCATTATCCTGGATGACCACGGAGAAACAAGGTACGACAAAACCGTCACCCACAAAACTGATGATCATTTTGGAATATGTCAGTCGAAGTGTTTTAGTGTGTCATCCAGTTCGTGATGGCTGTACTGTATAATTTACAGCACTACTTGTCGTTTCTGCAGTTTTTTCTTCGTAGTGAAGTTCGAGAGAAACGTCCTGAACCGTTGGGCAATGCTAGTCTTACATGACAACGCTATAACTCATACAAGAGGTAGATTTACACGGTGTTTAAGGCATTGGAGATGGAAGGTGTTGCCACACCCTCCCTATTAACCAGATCTAAGTCCGTGTGGCTACGCTTTTATTCCGAATTTGCCAACAAACAAAATATCGTCACAGCATTTCGACGAGAGGTAGTGCACATTAACGGATCTCATGCAGCCAATGGTATTTCCCGTATGCCTCATTGCTGACAACGAGCCGTACAACCTCGGAGACTACATTGAAGGATGTTAAACAGCTCGTACACGTACGTTCAAATGAGTTTATACAGGTTGTACGAGAATAAACATACTTAACAGTGATGTCAAGCAACCATGTTTATCTGTGTTCCTTGTCGGTCATTTATGCATCCATACCCCATGTGGTGTCACCTTTTAATCGTAATTGTCGTACACTTTCAACTATACATAGTACATTTCCTGTGTTGGATGATTTTCGGGTGATAAACTATATTTTCCATGACTTCTTAATCAGCCCTCGTATATACATATATATATTTATATATGTATATATGTGTGTGTATTTTGGATTGCTAATTTATTTAAAATCTGCGCTATTTTTTTATTATTTTTGTTTGATTAAATATTTTAAAAGTTACTTAATTATTTTGGTTATAAGTGAATGTTGCTCCACCAGATGTGTACTTTTTTTTTTTTTTTTGTAGTTTTAACTGTAGTTAGAAACCTATGCCATGGGTTTTATTGTAGTGTCTTCTTGTAAAGAGTTTTTTTTTGCATACAAGTGTGTTTTCATATCCGGGCCAGATTACAAACAGTTACCCAATGTTTAATTTACTATGCCTATTAGCTATATCTCTTGTAACTCACGCAGTTTTTTATACCAACGTTTTTCGTAAATTGCATAATTTAAATTATACATTTGTTTAATTTTCCCTCCACTACTACACCACACTTTAAAATATCATACACTCCATTTAGTTTTATTGTATATGTGACCCGTATTTCTGAAACCTTATCTACTAATAATTATTTCTGAATTAGCACCTGTAAGTCAGATAATAAAAAACAAACAGATGAAGTATGAAAATAACGTGCTCCGGGTGAGGATCAAACTCACGACCTTATGATGATGAGACTTGTGCGCTGCTACGATGAGGGAAATGTGGCAAACGGGAAAGCCAGGCGTGTGTTTGCACAAGTTATTGTACGAGGCATTTATAATCTCATTTTCTGACAACCAAGCGCGTCAATACGTTACGTTAAATTTAATAATGGATCATCGAGTGAACAGGACATTTTTGTGAAATTAAAATAATCTCCAAACGGAGTGTTTTAAACTGTTGAATGTTGTGTATGGCAAAACTTATATTTCACATGCGTGAATATTTCAATGGTACAAACGATTTAGTAAAGATAGGAAGAACATGGAAGATGAAGCATATTTGGAAACCCTGTTACATAAAAACTTATGGAAATATTTAAAAGACACAGAAATTTTAAGAGTAAATAGAGGTATAAGCATTCGGTTGATTGCAGACATGGTAAATATGTAGATCAGTTGAACATGGCAAACATGGCCCTTGTGATCGAGAATCCCCCATATTCACCTTATCTAGCACCGTATGGCATCTACCCGTTATTCAATGTGAGAAGTGTAATGAAATAAACATATTTCCGGTGGGTTCCAGAGGATAAAGGAAAACGGAAGACCTATCGGAAAGGGAGACAGTTGGTGAGCTGCAGTATTGCCTTGAACATTGGAAGGTAGAGATTCCGTCGTTTACACAAAGGTTAGGGAAGTATTTTGAAGGATATTATAAGTACGTTGTAATATTTCAGCAATTATCCACAATTTTCTTGCAAATCCCGTTACTTAGTAGCCACTTTTCATATAAAGGAAAATAATGCGCATGGCTTGCTGAGAGGTTATACCATAAGACATTCATATTTGTACAAAAATTGAAATTGTTCGTGGATAACCACGCACGTGTCATTTACTCTGCACAACTAGGACATGAACGTATTTATTGCACGTTTATTCAGGCGATGGACGCAAATAACGTACTTGGCACAATTATTTTCGGTCGAACCATTGCCAACGACATATACCACATTGAAGCCTCATATGACATCCAACTTCACAGCCACCGTGGCAGTCATATGTCACAGACAACCTATGCAATCGCCGACGCACATAGGGGTATTTCGTCAATCTAGGTGGTCAAAAGTCTATTTCACAGAACTCAAAACAGGTAGAAAGAAACCGGTTTATGCGCAAGTTGAATAGACAAAGAACAATAGGCAACCCCTCCCCGTCTCTCAATGGCTGTGCCCACGCCGTAACTTTAGTCGAAACTAGATCGTCACTGTAAGTGTACGTAATGTTCTCGCCAGTCTAAGCGTAACCGTCTCAGTTCAACAGTGAATAATTTTTGCTGAGTGTTTTTTTTCAATAAAACAGTCATGCAGTTAGAAGAAGCCGGTAAGAACACATAATTTTTAAGTAGTTATTGTTTTATTTATTAAAATAAGAATTATATTTTAGCTGATCAAAAATGGGCTTCAGTTGTTTATATTTTTCAACCATATGTTTGTGTATTTTAAGGTTTTTGTAGTACTTCAGGGTGCGTCCCGGTTATTATTTTTATTACAGTTGAAAGAAAAGACCTCGTACAATAGAATCATTTTTAAATTAGTCACCGATACCCGCAGATTCTCTTCGAAAGACCCAATCATAATGATAAAAACAACGGAACTTTTGATTTTATATTTAAAGTATTTTAACTTGGTCTTTATTTTCTTTAAGTATCATCTGANTTAAAAACAACGGAACTTTTGATTTTATATTTAAAGTATTTTAACTTGGTCTTTATTTTCTTTAAGTATCATCTGACGGCTCGGGAGTTAGAGTAGTAACCCGAAGATCGTTGTATGATAAAATTCAACAGCAAAACTTACCCAATCTTAACGAAAAATTTAAATATTTGGAAGCATGTATTTTATTGTGCGAAAACTTCTCTGGAGATCAAATAAAGAACTTGTAGCAAAAGTTTCCGTATGTAAAATCTGAATTCAAGCGAAAGTGAAAGAAAGCAGATAAAATGGNATAAAGAACTTGTAGCAAAAGTTTCCGTATGTAAAATCTGAATTCAAGCGAAAGTGAAAGAAAGCAGATAAAATGGAAAAAAAATCCCTTAAAAGTAATGATGAATGGCTGCAGAAAACATTTGAAATACAGACAGTGCGGCAGCGTAGATGGGGTTGACCAACAAAATCATTCACAGAGTTGAGTGAAAGAAGTAAAAGAAGAAAACCGTAGAACNGCAGCGTAGATGGGGTTGACCAACAAAATCATTCACAGAGTTGAGTGAAAGAAGTAAAAGAAGAAAACCGTAGAACTCCATACTGCTACAGATGACGACATATTGATGCATGCTGCGCAGACAAAATTACAAACTTCTGGAAAGAGAGATGCTTCCAATATTCTGAAACTAATAATTAGTTCTCCAAAGCGAGCGTACGAAAAGTCTCAACAGGGCGATGAGAAACAATTAACACCGTTACGCGCTCTATCAATGTTTGTGGAAGCTGATATTTTTCGGCGACAATATGAGATAGTTAGGAGCACCAATAAAAAGTTATATCCAAGTTATAGCTTCCTTCAAAAAGCGAAAAATGACTGTCATCCACATAGAGTCATATTAAGTGTCTGAAACATGTGCTGAAGTAAATGTACAAAATTTTCTAAACCATATTGTCACAAGATGAACAACGTATTTGGAGGAGGTTTTATATGACTTAGGTCCAGAAGAACTTAACACGTTACAGCTGATTTGCAAGTGGGGTTGTGATGGGTCACAACAGGCGCAATTCAAACAAAAGATGCAAAATAATGCTACTGATGACAATATTTGTAAAGTGGCTTTATGCCCCTACAATTAGTTTGTGGTACAAAAAAAANGCAAAATAATGCTACTGATGACAATATTTGTAAAGTGGCTTTATGCCCCTACAATTAGTTTGTGGTACAAAAAAAATTAAGTTATATGTCAGAACCCAACCCCATTTTCGCCGCGATATTTTCGTCCTATTAGAATAAGATTTNAAAAAAAAATTAAGTTATATGTCAGAACCCAACCCCATTTTCGCCGCGATATTTTCGTCCTATTAGAATAAGATTTGTAAAGGAAACTGTGGACATTACTCAACAATAAATCGAATACATAGAAAACGCCATAAGTTCTTTACGTAACACCGAATTTACGCTGAAAGAACAATCATATTCTGGGAAAAATATTATGGCACTCACAATGGTAGATGCAAAAGTGTGTAATGCCGCCACACAAACAACTTCAGCAATGAGGTGCTACATTTGTGGAGCAACCACGAAGGATTTTAATGATTTAACAATTAAAAAGAATGTTGATGTAGACGCACTAACATTTGGCTTGTCTATTTTGCACGTCAGGATTCGTTTGTTCGGAAGCATATTACACCTTTCGTATAAACTCCGTGTGAAATAATGGCAGTTAAGAACAGGTGTTGACAAAGCCATTGCTAACGAGAGGAAAATAGAAATTCAGAGAAGAAACGGGTTTAAAAGTGAATGTGCCTAAAGCTGGATTTGGCAACACCAATGATAATTATACCAGCAGAAGATTTTTCACCAATCCGCAGGTAGATTCAGAAATCACTAATGTTGATTTTAATTTGATTTACAGACTTAAAGTCATTTTAGAAGTGATATCAAGTGGTCACAGAGTCCATTTACATAAATTTGCAGAGTGTACTTTTGAAACAGCAAAGCTTTATATACGTCTGTATCCATGGCATCCTATGACACCCACAATGCACAAAATTCTTGTTCACGGTGCAACTGTGATAGAAAAAGCATTATTGCCGATTGGGTTGCTTTCANCATAAATTTGCAGAGTGTACTTTTGAAACAGCAAAGCTTTATATACGTCTGTATCCATGGCATCCTATGACGCCCATAATGCACAAAATTCTTGTTCACGGTGCAACTGTGATAGAAAAAGCATTATACGGCTAACCCAACGAAAGTCTTCTAGCCGCTGAGGCACGGAATAAGCATTTTAGGCTCTACCGACAGAACTTCGCAAGAACATTTTCATGAGAGTTATGCTATAATAAACAGGCTATTGCTAAGCTCAGACCCACTCATAACCAGCTTGAGACCAAGACCCAAAAAGAAGTCGATGGCTTTTACAAAATATTCACTGGAATTGTTAATTACAACTGAGCCTAACTCTGACAACGACGACACCGATTCAGCGGAGGCTTCAGAAGAAGAGGAGCTTGAACAGGATGGTAAATANAGCCTAACTCTGACAACGACGACACCGATTCAGCGGAGGCTTCAGAAGAAGAGGAGCTTGAACAGGATGGTAAATATCCGTGGAATTCATAATAATCGTAATTTTCCAATTAACTAATTTAGAATTCAGTTCTTACAATATTAATAATTTAATCTAAATTCAAAGTTTTTTCATATATATACGTTCTAAACAACTTTACATAGAACAAGTCAATTGCTAAATATTTTAAGAGTAAAAAAACCAAATAAATAAATAATTTTGGACGCCGATATTGGTGAAATACCTCTATGTGTGACGGGAGAAAGGGTCGCAGAACAATTTTCCACCTTTACAGAACACAAACCGTGTGCTCGTGTTGTGAAGTACAGCCTCAGTGCCACTCACATCACGACGCGCAATTAGAACCTGAGTACGAATACATTACATACGACAATCTATTATGATAAAGGTGATCGGCATCTGTATGGCGACGAACCGACAGGTTTGAACAAAGCGTCCACAAATTGAACACAGACGACAGCACTGCTACGGACGACAACGTCTCGTGGTCTAAAAGATGTTCAGCGTGAATAAACAAAATCGTCGCATGAAACACTCTCAATGGAACACGTACTCACCTTCTAGAATAAGATATTTCCACTTGATAAACGTACCCTTGAGACACATCGCATATCAACTATAGTCAAAGCCAGTTCCGAATATCCATAACACTTTCGCCCACGCATACCGCCAGCGCGAGCGAACGTTTCGAAATATTTTAAACAAGCAATGAATGTAATACAGAAAGACGTGGGTTGCAAGAACCTGGATGTACCAAANGCGTTTCGAAATATTTTAAACAAGCAATGAATGTAATACAGAAAGACGTGGGTTGCAAGAACCTGGATGTACCAAAGTAATTCGTGACACAGTCTTCAAACTGGTGAAGCCTATGCATTAGTGTCAAAATAACAATAAATCTGCGATTTAGCTCAGCAAATCAGAAATGTTACAAAGTTATATTCAACCGGCATTTCTGATCATTGCGCTAACCGTAATGACACTTCAAATATGCTGTTACAACGCACTCACAGCTTACTGTATTAAAATTGTTCCCCTGAATGCAAGCCATTGATAGGTGTTTTTTTTTTAAATATTACTCTATTAGTCATCCAATTTTCCTCAATGTGCACACAAACATAGGAGATCGTGTACTCGTCACTGCAATAATCATATCCGAACAGGATTCGAATTACAGACCTCTGCCAACACGATTCCCAACGTCTTATATGCGGCTGTTTAGAAGCGTGTATGCGTCTTCTCAAGCTAGGGCTGATCGCAACAGGTTTTTTCACAAATGACATTTTGTCTTTTATATCGCCAAATTTTGAACAGTGTCTAATAGAAAGATAGTTTAATTGCGCCGTAAAGTTTGTAAATTGAATGAGTAAGTGAGTGAGCGAAGAGATATGGGCGGCTCTTAACATCGTGGTCTTGAGAGCCGATGAGGGTTAAGCGAGGTGAGATGGAGCAGCACCGGATTGAATGGGCGGGGGAAACGGGAGATCCCCACAAAACTCGCCGACTAGCGTCATCATCCGGCACNAGCAGCACCGGATTGAATGGGCGGGGGAAACGGGAGATCCCCACAAAACTCGCCGACTAGCGTCATCATCCGGCACTATTCCCACATGCGAAAATCCAGAGTGACCCGGCTGAAGATTGAACCCGGTTCGCTCAGGTGGAAGGCGAGCAGGCTAACAACCACTTAGCCACCACACTGCTTTGAAAATCGAATAATTAGCCCTTGCCCTGNAGCAGCACCGGATTGAATGGGCGGGGGAAACGGGAGATCCCCACAAAACTCGCCGACTAGCGTCATCATCCGGCACGATTCCCACATGCGAAAATCCAGAGTGACCCGGCTGAAGATTGAACCCGGTTCGCTTTGGTGGAAGGCGAGCAGGCTAACAACCACTTAGCCACCACACTGCTTTGAAAATCGAATAATTAGCCCTTGCCCTGCAAATTCTGCAATTGTCCAAGCCTACTGCTCTGTTGTAACTGCCCGATGCTTTTTCCGTGCTCGATACACCGCGTACACATTTTACGTACTTGGAAGTCCACAATAAAATCGATATGGTCAGATTCTATGTCACAAGCAATTTATGGGTCACTATAAATCATTTTGGCGTAATACTTGTACCTGTCATCGGTGATCACTTTGCTGTTGTTCTCACCTACTATAAATTCGCGCAAGTAAACTTGAATCATCCAGGACTTGTGGCGCATGAAAATGAAATTAACTTTTTAACGACGACGTAGTAAAATCAGACTTTCGTGTCAGTTGGAGCTTATGGTTCAGAAGAAAACATAACTCTACTCTGAGTCTCCATCCGTGTGGTGGGAACACTACATCACATCAAGTGCACGCGTACATATTGGCAAGTGTCATGGTAGCTATTCTCTCTCGTGGTGGCGACGCGAGGGGAGGCAAGCAAGAGAATGAAGTTGATGCACTCCCGTCCCCTCGTATAGCCTCGCCCCGCCTCGCTTGCGCTCCACCTGGTGTCGGTTTTTTGGCGCGAGTCAAAGGTCGCGGCAGCAGTCACTTCGACCACTTCCGTTGCGTCCAGAGAATACGTGAGCATAGGCGAGAATTTGATCGAATACTTCCTCGCCTCGCCTCGCCTAACATCGTCAAGCCTCTCCTCGCGTTGCCTCCACGAGAGTGAAGAGCTACATACCCGGCACTGTGATACCATATTTCAAGAGTTACAGTCGATAGTGAATCAAGGCGACCACTTGGCAATACCAATACGAAACATTAAAATAAATTACTGGCCGTCGACATAGCACACTAACAACAAAACATCCTATTTCAGGAGAAAAGTACATTATTTATAGTTACATTAAAAAATGTTTTTATTTTATTTATAAATTATAATTTTTGATTTGCAATTAATATGAGTAAAACAGTGAGAAATTATATGTGTTGGTAATACNTGCAATTAATATGACTAAAACAGTGAGAAATTATATGTGTTGGTAATACCCAGTAATAAATAGTTCTTATGAAAAATATGATTACACTGAGTGCGCAAGAATGCGGTGCTTTGTCCCTTCTGTAAAATTTTCAGGATAGAGTTAAGCTTTGTTTACACGAGGCAGAGGAAAACTCTTTAAGTAGAACTTTTACAAGGCTCTAGATAAGTGTGAAGCAACCGTGAATGGACTATATACCATAATTGCAAAAGAATGATGAGCAGCTTCACAGTGTGCCATACAGAAATCTTACAGGTTCTTTTGGGACAAGATCAATCGTGTAGAGGAAATTCGTTGCACCAATAATTAATCGAAGCTACATTATCAATTATTTCAGTTTAAGCCATGATTATAAAACTTGTTTGCAAATAAGCATACAGCTTCTAACAAAAAGTACAAAAAAAGTGTATTTATTATAAAGAATTATTGAATTACAGCTCTATATTTTTTAAGGCAAGGTGATTTTAATTATCNCAAAAAAGTGTATTTATTATAAAGAATTATTGAATTACAGCTCTATATTTTTTAAGGCAAGGTGATTTTAATTATCTCCATAAACTCCAGAAACAGATTGACATTTTGGCATGTTGTTAGGGAACAAAAATTCACTTAAATATATAGTTTGAAAACTGCGTTACATTATGTATAATATTATATGTGTATAATATTTAACGGGTGTTTCACATAATAAAACTAAATAAAATAATATATAGAAACAATATGTATTTAGTAGCTTCGNGACCACTTCCGTTGCGTCCAGAGAATACGTGAGCATAGGCGAGAATTTGATCGAATACTTCCTCGCCTCGCCTCGCGTAACATCGTCAAGCCTCTCCTCGCGTTGCCTCCACGAGAGTGAAGAGCTACATACCCGGCACTGTGATACCATATTTCAAGAGTTACAGTCGATAGTGAATCAAGGCGACCACTTGGCGATACCAATACGAAACATTAAAATAAATTACTGGCCCTCGACATAGCACACTAACAACAAACCATCCTATTGCAGGAGAAAAGTACATTATTTATAGTTACATTAAAAAATGTTTTTATTTTATTTATAAATTATAATTTTTGATTTGCAATTAATATGACTAAAACAGTGAGAAATTATATGTGTTGGTAATACCCAGTAATAAATAGTTCTTATGAAAAATATGATTACACTGAGTGCGCAAGAATGCGGTGCTTTGTCCCTTCTGTAAAATTTTCAGGATAGAGTTAAGCTTTGTTTACACGAGGCAGAGGAAAACTCTTTAAGTAGAACTTTTACAAGGCTCTAGATAAGTGTGAAGCAACCGTGAATGGACTATATACCATAATTGCAAAAGAATGATGAGCAGCTTCACAGTGTGCCATACAGAAATCTTACAGGTTCTTTTGGGACAAGATTAATCGTGTAGAGGAAATTCGTTGCACCAATAATTAATCGAAGCTACATTATCAATTATTTCAGTTTAAGCCATGATTATAAAACTTGTTTGCAAATAAACATACAGCTTCTAACAAAAAGTACAAAAAAGTGTATTTATTATAAAGAATTATTGAATTACAGCTCTATATTTTTTAAGGCAAGGTGATTTTAATTATCTCCATAAACTCCAGAAACATATTGACATTTTGGCATGTTGTTAGGGAACAAAAATTCACTTAAATATATAGTTTGAAAACTGCGTTACATTATGTATAATATTATATGTGTATAATATTTAACGAGTGTTTCACATAATAAAACTAAATAAAATAATATATAGAAACAATATGTATTTAGTAGCTTCGAAATTCACTAAAACCTCCTTAATTTCCCTTCATAGATAGCATATCAAAATGTATGCATATTTTTCGTTATTGTTGCTTNGTTATTCACTAAAACCTCCTTAATTTCCCTTCATAGATAGCATATCAAAATGTATGCATATTTTTCGTTATTGTTGCTTATTGCCATAAATTTTAACATCTCAGTGGGTTTTTGTAAAATCCAACTCAAAATTGTGAAACAGCCCAAGGGAGGAATATAAACGCCAAATTTTTACATGATTTATGACAGATGGCGTATTAATAAGAGTAAACACATCTCCCCGCCCTTGCATTCCGGCCCTTCAGGCATAACACCGGGGGACGTTAATAAGCCCTTTCCTATCTTTCTATCTATATATAAATCTATCTATCTACATGGCATTCCGGCATCTCACTTAACCCCCATTGGCTCTCAAGATCCCGATGTTAAAAGCCGCCAAAATCTCTCCACTCCACTACCGACGTAAAAGTCATTCAAAATACGAGGTAAAAGGAGAAAAAAAATTACATCAGCTTTAGGCCAAGAATAATGGTGACAAAAACGTTACGCGTCGACTATTTTAACAGAACAAGATAAATGATTTAGGTGAGATTGTTTTTACTGCTGATACTTGTACCTGGCAAGTACAGTTAACAATCCCAACGCGAATGTGAGAATATGGCATTTTTATTGCTGTGCAGCAAAGCCAGTTTCAACGAACCCAGCTGATGTGTATATTTGAAATACGCAGTGAATTTTGACAGATTTTCTGCCCATGTGTTGCAGTACCTGTTTCGGGTTCCGGTAATATGCAATGTAATGTTCCCCTAGCCTATCTGCGAGTGTTGCGAACCTAGTGAACACATGAACACAGGCAGGAAAGGCTGATCTTAAATATCATAATATATTTCCGCTTGAATAATTAATACTGGATGGTTAAGTGCCTTAGATAGATACATCATATCGCGCACAATAACAAAGGGGAAAGTCTCTTCGTTTACGTTAAGAATTTTAATTATGTTTCTACAATTCTTACTTCATAATGACGATTTNCACTTCGTTTACGTTAAGAATTTGAATTATGTTTCTACAATTCATACTTCATAATGACGATTTGTAACGTTGCCAATTATTTTTTAAGTGAAAACCTATTCAGCATGTGTTTTTCAGGCTGTTGGTGGTGATTACTCTGTGATGCACTATATCAATTTGTGAGAGTGGTTAAGTGTCAACATAAATAACTGATCATACTTATCTAGATGGCCTTACTATTGTAGCCTCGGAAGTGTTCTACCCTCATAGCTCAGAGTAAGAGTGGGCGACTTGCAGTCGGAGGGTCGGGAGTTCGCACCCCGGTTTCTGCGCGGCAGATTGTCAGTTCACATGTCGCGCGCATGTGTACTGCCAATTTGTCAACAGGTCGGTCTAACTTGAGCTCGTCAAACGTCACGTCCACACACTCACCAACGACACTCAGGCTCTGTACAATGGTACATGTATCGGTCAATAATAGGTAACTTTTAAATGAAAAGAAGGTAGCGCAGTAGGTAGCACGTAAGTCTTAAAGTCTAAAGGTCGTGAGTTCGGTTCTCACCCGGGTTTAAGTACTTTTTACTGTGAATATTCTTTATTGCACCAATTGCCAGGTAATCATAAAATACAAGTATCATTGGGTCAGTTTCAAGAAATGCGGGTTGCATATGCAAAAGAGCCAATTATTTAAAAAAACCGAGGGATTTCTGTTATTTTCATGTTCACTTTTTTATATGTACAAATTAATATTTGATACATATGAGATAGCAACCTACATGCTGATCCGGGGGTAATTTCCCGTACGGTATTTCCGGTTATTTTATATGCAAGCATATGTGATTCATGTTTTCACAAACAAATATCATCTGCCAATAATTATGCATACGTTTATTGGAGACATGTTCAAATGAACATATCATTCCATGGACTTCGCATAAAAAACTATTGAAATGTTAGCATAAGGCTTAATTTAGAGATAAGCAAAATTGAATTCATAAGACTTTTCGACTTCAAAATAACACAATTTTAAGCAATGTGACCAAGCTTGTGATGTACAGCGGATGGCAAGCTGGATTTGTTGCCACTGAATGTTGAAGAGCGAACAAACGCGTGAACGAAGTATCGTCGTGGTTGGCGTAACTGAACGAAGAAAGCAAGGAAAACAGTGCTACTTTTCCAAATGCTAGCATTTAATTTCTGCCTAAAATGGGCATGGCTCTGTAATACTGGTACACAATTAGCATTTCATTATGGCATTACAACGGAATCCTCGTATGTGACCGGCTGGACAAAATTCGGCAATGAATCATTTTTACCAATCACCGTTAAAACGAGGAATGTGTCACGGTCAACCTGACATTAATGCCTCTGGCATCTACTGCGTGTGGAAAACTATAGCCGTGCAATAAACTTTATTCCGTTTCTTTCTTCCTCTGTTCGCATGAGTCTTCCGGTTGCAAATTCTGCTCTACTACGATACGTCATGCCTGGCTTTTTGAAGACTTTAATTAGTAATTGGTTATGCAACGGTACTCAAACTTCATGTGAGTCAAATATTTAGTAATTTCACGCCGTCGCCTGCCTTACTTCTGTGGTCATTATTATGTGTTTATTTTATACCAGTGTATTTGCCTACCGGGAATTTAACTGAGCTAGTTAAAGGCGCCATTCGTAAAACGGAGGTTATGGAAACTTGAAAATGTGTCGTACTTTGCCTATAGCAGCAATAAACTAATTATGTTATTAATATTATGTATTCTCCTTTTATGACGCTACACTTTCCTCAGTGCTCTTCACTTACAGGAATGTATATGAGACTTTTTTACTTTGATGACACCAACGCAGAGAAAGGTCAACGTATGTCAGGACTGCTTTGGCGCGACGAAATACTGCTCCATCTAACTGTTTTGGTAATCCAAGAGGTGGTAAAGATTTTTCGAATGTGAGCATACTCTGAAGAGGCTCTCAAACTCTCGGTAATTTTATTTCGGTGACTTGACAAAGAAGTTGACGCTGGCGTCTGTGATAACGCTGTCATTGACTACGTCATCCTGCAGACAAGTAAAACATCCTATATTGCCAATTGCCGTTTCGCTTGCGTCCAACATTATTGACTGGAATTTTACCACTTCTTGAGTATTATTGAACTTTGTTATTCTTCAACGCGTGACAGTCTTGTAATGTCCTGCAATTTCCTGGAATTTTAAATCCATTCGTAGTGCACNCCACCACCTTCTGCTCCATCTCTTCTTTTCCACAGCGTAACTGCCACTGCTGTGGTTCGCAGAGACATGCTAGCTGCATAAGGGCCCATTCATGACTGTGCACATACAGGAACGTAAGCGTGCAACTGCNCTACCACCTTCTGCTCCTTCTCTTCTTTTCCACAGCGTAACTGCCACTGCTGCGGTTCGCAGAGACATGCTAGCTGCATAAGGGCCCATTCATGACTGTGCACATACAGGAACGTAAGCGTGCAACTGCGCAACAATGCTTGCGGCGCTGCTCGCGTTCGTGCACGTGTTCGTGCATGCGCTTGCGATGACGTTGCATTATACTGCGTAGCTCAGACGTGTACTTACCTTAATATGTCTGCAATTTTTCGGAGGAGACGTACAAATCACACTGTGAGAACTTTCTTCCTGGTAAATAAACAGGGCGTTGTTAACATTCTTACAATACCGGAAAAAATAGCGCACATAGAAGGATGCATCGGGTAGTACTGAAACTTTATAGAGGTAGTGATAAAGATGAGTAACACACAAGATCACAAAACCAGAGCTGCAAGACACTTAGATATGGTTCTGTGGTACGTCGTCCAGTCATCTTCAATAGTTGCACCGACTCCCACTACGTCACACGCTGTAACACGGTCTAGCATGGAGTCCAGCAGACGCCGGCTGTTGTCCTGAGGCAAACGGGCTCACATTTGTTGGACGATGTGTTATAAATCCCGTATACTGGTACGATGGCACCTGGCGTTTCAATTGTTCCCACACATTCTCGATTGAGTAGGCATGCCATGGTAGTGTATGGACATGACGGAGGTACTTCTGCACGATCCGTGTCGTGCGCGATCTGGTGTTATCCTGCTGGAATATCAGTCCTGGAATCCCTCTCAGAAATGGGATCAGATGAGGACGTAAGGTCTCATCCACATGCACTGCTGTGCTGTCAATGTTTCACGTAATAAGACGAGAGCGAATATGCAATCACTAGCTACAGCTGCCCAGAACATAATGCCTGCTGTGGGGGAAGTGTACCACTCGGTAACGAGACTGGGTTTGTGACATTATCGCAATGAACACCACACATCGCTAGTCTGTGGCGTTCCACATTGCTCTAGCTTGGCATCACTGCTAAATAAACCGCCCCTGTTGTAGATTTTATGGCAGCACATATAATGGGCCCTCGGATCGTAAACTCACCTCTTCGGGGTGTCAGTAGACAGTTCGTGGGCACACAGGAGCCCCAACACTGGCCATTATCGTGGATCGGGTTGCCTGAGATCCCTCTGTGCCTTGCTCACGATCCGTCGATCCTCAGCCAACCTGGGTCGGTTCTCCATGTGTGGATGCCTTCGCGTATCCACTACTTGCAACAGCATTGGCAGTATGGTCCGAACGATCCACATGACGAGCTATACGGCAATACGACCACCCTGTCGTTTTCAGCCGGATTGTGTGAACTTTCTCGAAGTTCATCAATTGCGTAAAATGATGTTTTTGGCGTCTTTCCGGCATTGTCCTTTACTATATAAACTTTCTTGGCACTGTCTGGTGTTTCTCGCGGCAATACGGCTTTGCTACACACCAGTGCCTACGATCGCTGGCCGGTGTTTGCAGCGATACTGCCGGGTGTTGGTAAAATGCAAATACACAAACATAGGGCCATGTCCATATCAGCCCGTACTATCGCTATTTACATCATTTCGTAGTTGTAGCAAGGATTCTTCGTGGCGCACTATTTTCATTCTCCGGCAGTGAAATTGAAAGACGAGTGTGTTAGTTCGGTTATTTTTCGGAAAAAGAGAACTTAAATGCAATATACGAGTACATAAGTTATGATAAAATGGTGACTAGATCCAATGTCAATTTGGTTGCATTTTGCCATTCGGCTACGCCAGTTCTGCTACACGCTATATGACCTAAAACTAGGCTACGTGTAGCCAAATATGGCTACGATTGACAACACTGCAACTTGACGACAGGAAAACTTGCTAAATTGGTCAACACGCACCCAGTAAAGTAATGCTGCAAAGTGCCACCTGCTTTTATGCTATGTAAAGAATGCTCAACGCGTCAAAATGCCGGCAGTCTGTGTCAATGCGAGAAGAACAATGTAATTTTATAGTGAAAAACTTATTAAACATGTGTACTTGGCTGATATTAAATGTTATGTTATTTAAATTTTGCATAGTGATTTACAGAAGTGGATTTCCAGGAAACCTGATATGCGTTACATTTCCTAATACATGTTTCATTCAAAAATTAAATTTTATCTTAGCAGATTTTAGTGACAGTTATGATCCCTCTTTTTAAATAACCAGTAGTAATATGACATGAAATCACACCACAGCAACTATCCTCAGAACAGCAAGCAGGTCTGACAGTTATAGACAATGAATGTTGCCTGTACGGCGAGTGTTATGAATAATGCTATAAAATATATTAAAGGTGGGATGCAAAGAATATTAATGTCATTCCTTTTACTTCACTACCAGAAACGGTTGCTTTCGTGGGTTTCTCGTTTCCATTTCTGCCAGCTGATGTCGAGAAGGCACTAGCAGAATATCATGGAAATATAAACGAGGTCCATTTATCCGAGCGGTGAAAACTTTTACCCTACGCTCATGCAAATCATGCCACACCCTTGTGAAAATTAGGTTATATCACATGATGCAGAGTCTACATGTGTAGTTACAGTTCTGATAAAATTACAATCGAAATGTACTTTTGGATTTGTATGAGAATTTACGCCTGAAATTTTGAGACAAAGGCACCTAAACATCCAAATATTTTTCCACCCCTTCCTCCAAAATATTCAGTCGACTCTTTCGTAATCGTAACCTATGTTCATAAACCTTACTTTACCGCTAAATTTTTTAGTGGTTTCTCCTACAAATTGGCTAGGGGGAAAATCAAAGTAAGGAGTAAAATTAACATGCCCCGGGCGAGGATGGAAATCACAACCTAAAGATAATGACAATAAAAGGCTGTCTTGTGTGCTACTGAGGCTTTCGCAGTAAGTTTCTGAGATAATGTGGAATATAATTAAGTCATTGATGAAGTAACAATATTTATATAAATTGAATAACATGTTAACTAGTTTGAAATTGAAGGTAGTTTCCACCTAATATATTCGAATTAATATCTAACTGTATACATGTTGGGACCGCTGTACATATGTGCACTGAAGAGCCAAAAAAACTGGTAGACCTGCCTAATATCGTGTAGGGCCCACGCGAGCACGCAGAAGTGCCACAAGACGACGTGGCATGGAATCGACTAATGTCTAAAGGTATGCAGGAGGCAATTCACACCATGAATCCTGCAGGGCAGTCCTCAAATCCATAGGAGTGCGAGGCGGTGGAGATCTCTTCTGAACAGCACGTTGCAAGGCATCCCAGATATGTTCAATGATGTAAATGTCTAGTGATTTAGGTGGCCAATGGAAGTATCTAAAGTCATAAGAGTGTTCCTGGAGCCACTTGGTAGCAACTCTTCACGTGTGGGGTGTCGCACTGTCCTGCTGGAATTGTCCACGTCCATCGGAATGCACAATGGACATGAATGGGTGCAGGTTATCGGACAGGCTGCTTACGTATCTGTCACCTATCAGAGTCGTATATAGACGTATCAGGGGTCCCATTTCACGCCTACTGCACACGCCCCATATCATGACAGAGCCTCCACCAGCTTGAACAGTCCCTTGTTGACATGCGGGGTCCATGGATTAATGAGGATGTCTCCATACCCGTACACGCCCATCCACCCTATACAATTATAAACGAGGCTCGTCAGACCAGGCAACCTGTTTCCAGTTATCAACAGTCCAATGGTNGGTGCTTACGTATCTGTCACCTATCAGAGTCGTATATAGACGTATCAGGGGTCCCATTTCACGCCAACTGCACACGCCCCATATCATGACAGAGCCTCCACCAGCTTGAACAGTCCCTTGTTGACATGCGGGGTCCATGGATTAATGAGGATGTCTCCATACCCGTACACGTCCATCCACCCTATACAATTATAAACGAGGCTCGTCAGACCAGGCAACCTGTTTCCAGTTATCAACAGTCCAATGGTGGTGTTGGTGGGCCCAGGAGAGGCGTAAAGCTTTGTGTCGTGCAGTCAACAGCGGTAAACGAGTGGGCCTTCGGCTCCGAAAACCCATATCATTGATGGTCCGTTGAATAGTTCGCACACTGGCACTTGTTGATGCCCCAGCATTGAAATCGTCGCCAATTTGAGAAAGGTTTGCACGTCTATCACGTTTAATGATTCTCGTCAGTTGTCGTTTGTCCCATTCGTTCACGATCTTTTTCCGGCCGCAGCGATGTCGAAGATTTGATGTTTTACCGGATTCCCGATATTCACAGTACACTCGTGAAATGGTCGTACTCTAAAATCCAAATTTTATCGCCACCTTGGAGATGATATGTCCTATCTCTCGCGCGCCGACTATAACACCACGTTCAAACTCACGGGTTACCGTGAATATCGGGAATCCGGTAAAACATCACATCTTCGACATCGCTGCAGCCGGAAAAAGATCGCGAACGAACGTGACAAACGACGACTGACGAGAATCATTAAACGTCACAGACGTGCAACCCTTTCTAAAATTGGCGCAGATTAGATTTGTGGACTTCCCTGCAGGATTCATGGTGTAAATTGCCTCCTGCATACCTTCAGACATTAGTTGAGTCCATACCACGTCGTCTTGCGGCACTTCTGCGTGCTCGGGGGGGCCCTACCCGATATTAGGCAGGTGTACCAGTTTTTTTGGCTCTTCAGTGTATATAATTAGGTAATTGGTGACATTTATAAATTTTAATCTTCCTCTTTCAACTTGTGGCTGACGATGGTGTCACTGAATAAGGCATCATTGGAGTTCACCATGTTTTAGACAGTTCCGCTTAAAGTTGAGCCCAGGTGAGCATTTTTTATCATGTGCGGTGTTTAAATTGTGTGTTTTTAAATATTACAGTACTTGGGAACATTTCCATACCGGACTTCCAGCTGTCGCCACCCTGACGATCCCTTGATTTGTTCCTGGGTATGAAGAGAGAGATAACCTCCAGTTGCACGGCTGTTGCGATAGCTCTGTCAGAGGTTATGCTTCTTTGGTATACCTTCGTGTCATTAATCCAGATGGCAAAAATATTAGTTCACATTATGATGGTAAAATCCAAGGTTGTGTCCATAAACAATGTCACCTTACCCTGGCTGGAGTTGTGTGTTGCCCTGCTTTTAGCGAAAGCTCTGCACAAGATCATATTGATGCTTCCTGGAATGTTGTCTATCGAGAAAGGCTATGCCTGGACTAACTAAACTATGGCTCTTCATTAGTTCTCATCCTCACCCCATTGCNTCTTTGGTATACCTTCGTGTCATTAATCCAGATGGCAAAAATATTAGTTCACATTATGATGGTAAAATCCAAGGTTGTGTCCATAAACAATGTCACCTTACCCTGGCTGGAGTTGTGTGTTGCCCTGCTTTTAGCGAAAGCTCTGCACAAGATCATATTGATGCTTCCTGGAAGGTTGTCTATCGAGAAAGGCTATGCCTGGACTAACTAAACTATGGCTCTTCATTAGTTCTCATCCTCACCCCATTGCTGGAAAACCTTTGTTGGCAATAGGGTGACCCAGATTCAAGACCTCGTTCTTGTGGCCCTATGAAATCATGTGACTTCCGATCAAAATCCAGCTGACTGTGCCTCACTAGACTTAGTTCCCCTAGACCAGATTGAACATAATCTTTGGTGGTCAGGACCACTGCGGTTGCAAGTGCCAGCTGAACAGTGGCCTTCCCCCACCACTACTGTTGTCGAACTGATAACAGAAGAAGAGCAGAAGACCGTGGTGCTTCATGCAACTGCTAAATACTGTCCGTTTAGCGATCTGATGAAAAGGTTTCCAAGCTTAAATAAAGTGCAACGAATCACTGCCTTGGGCGTAGGATTTTGAGAGAACTGTCGCTCAGATAAAAAATCTGTTGGACCTTTCATCCCAGTAGAAGTGTCACAAAGATCCTGGTGGCATTGATCAGATCTACTCAGCAAGCTTCCTTTGGAAATGAACTTGGCAGACTAGTTCGCAAACAACAATGTTCCCTCTTCAGTTGACATCCTTGGTCTTCTCAGGGTGGTGAGTCGATTGCATCAACCCAATTTGTCNTTCCCCCACCACTACTGTTGTCGAACTGATAACAGAAGAAGAGCAGAAGACCGTGGTGCTTCATGCAACTGCTAAAGACTGTCCGTTTAGCGATCTGATGAAAAGGTTTCCAAGCTTAAATAAAGTGCAACGAATCACTGCCTTGGGCGTAGGATTTTGACAGAACTGTCGCTCAGATAAAAAATCTGTTGGACCTTTCATCCCAGTAGAAGTGTCACAAAGATCCTGGTGGCATTGATCAGATCTACTCAGCAAGCTTCCTTTGGAAATGAACTTGGCAGACTAGTTCGCAACCAACAATGTTCCCTCTTCAGTTGACATCCTTGGTCTTCTCAGGGTGGTGAGTCGATTGCATCAACCCAATTTGTCNCCAACAATGTTCCCTCTTCAGTTGACATCCTTGGTCTTCTCAGGGTGGTGAGTCGATTGCATCAACCCAATTTGTCATTTCAGGAAAAACATCCTGTGTTCTTCTCCCAAAGAACTGTGGACTATACCAACTTTGTCAAAGCCAGCAGTGCCTCACTCCGTCGATATCATAATGCATTATTAGTTAGCAAACTATTCTACTTCAATTTCTATCGAATATAACTTTTGTGTAATCAGTAGCCCTATATATTTTTATAAACTGAACAATGCGCAACAACTAAAAAGTACTTTATGTCTCAACAAAGGCCGGAAGGAAACCAAAGAATCCCATACATATTATATTCACCGCTATCTACAATGCAACCTATTATCCCGTAGATTATTATAATTTTTTTTTTTTGCACATTGTGTTGGACCCATTAACAATGAAACGTTTCTGATATGGCTATTTTAAGAGCCTAGTTTTGGTCGCAATGGAATAGCAATGTTAATGGCAAATACCGACAACAATTAAAGGGTAAGGCACAAAACATTGGACATGTAAATTTACGATGGAAATTCACGTGGCTACTAATGCTAACTTTGTCAGTGCATCCACTTGGCATATATTTATAATGGAATTCGATAGCAAGAATTTACTATTTGATAATTTTGCTAAGAATTGCCTTACGTTTACATATTTTAAGCTCCACAATTAACAAAAAAAATACGTATGTTCTTTTGAATACTTTTGTATCACCTCATTCCAAGAGAGAAATTTGAAAGTTGCACAATTGGTTGCAGGAATATTATNTCTTTTGAATACTTTTGTATCACCTCATTCCAAGAGAGAAATTTGAAAGTTGCACAATTGGTTGCAGGAATATTATGAAATATTTTTTAATTTTCAAAAAATAGCTTTTTACATAATGTGTATTGCTAAATTAAATTTGATAGAAACAAATCCATTTTATCGATACATCTTCCACTGAATAAATAAATCTCTTACATCTCCGTTTATTACATTTGCGCATCTTCTAAAGTTATTCGCACTGCTATGGCCATAACAGATGATACAGCTATAGAGCGTTAACAAATATTCTCCAGCTTTCGGCAGTAATATTGATATTCCATTACGATACATAATTTGCCTTGATAATAAAAACAAACATTAAAATGATATTTATATAATACCACAATTCTGAATGCGAGTGAAAATTTTTTACATGCTTAAATTCAACTCAAATCTTTTATTCTTAGAAATAACAAATTGTTGCTTTATGAGTTTACTTTTTCTCCGGTATNTCTTTTGAATACTTTTGTATCACCTCATTCCAAGAGAGAAATTTGAAAGTTGCACAATTGGTTGCAGGAATATTATAAAATATTTTTTAATTTTCAAAACATAGCTTTTTACATAATGTGTATTGCTAAATTAAATTTGATAGAAACAAATCCATTTTATCGATACATCTTCCACTGAATAAATAAATCTCTTACATCTCCGTTTATTACATTTGCGCATCATCTAAAGTTATTCGCACTGCTATGGCCATAACAGATGATACAGCTATTGAGCGTTAACAAATATTCTCCAGTTTTCGGCAGTAATATTGATATTCCATTACGATACATAATTTGCCTTGATAATAAAAACAAACCTTAAAATGATATTTATATAACACCACAATTCTGAATGCGAGTGAAAATTTTTTACATACTTAAATTCAACTCAAATCTTTTATTCTTAGAAATAACAAATTGTTGCTTTATGAGTTTACTTTTTCTCCGGTATNGCTTAAATTCAACTCAAATCTTTTATTCTTAGAAATAACAAATTGTTGCTTTATGAGTTTACTTTTTCTCCGGTATGTTAGTCGATTGATGAGAAAATAGGTGGGGGAGGCAGTGCCTAACACAATAATTTATTTTTATTTTAACCTTAAACCATTATAACCATCACTGCCGTACGCGGTATTAAAACCCAGGGCCTCTTTTACCGTGAAAAAACTCCATTACAGAGACAAGAAAGATAAAAAANGCCGTACGCGGTATTAAAACCCAGGGCCTCTTTTACCGTGAAAAAACTCCATTACAGAGACAAGAAAGATAAAAAATACCACATTAACGAAGGAAGGCGGTTTATGTTGGTACTCAGTGTGGAGCACATTAAAAAACTACTGCGAGNAAAAAATACCACATTAACGAAGGAAGGCGGTTTATGTTGGTACTCAGTGTGGAGCACATTAAAAAACTACTGCGAGGTCTGCTTTAAACTTTTTTTTTTGTTAAGTTTCTGTGGCGAGCCGTGTGCTTCGCTCTCAGCTAAAAGTCTGGACGCAGGTGAGCTCAGCTGGGATTTGACCAGAGGCCAGTCAATCTCGTAGGAAATCAGGAGAATAAAGAAAGAGAATCCGAAAAACAAAGCGGAAATAAAATATATATCAAACGGACTGACGTGAAAGTTCCCTAGGCACATAAAGACCGCCGGACGAAGAAGAGCGATAACAGAGGATGGTCCAGTTGGTTGGTGAGGGTCGGTGAAGGTATGGAGGGGAAGAACGGATCCTGCTCACAGCAGTGACCGGCTGAGTTCTGCTCGCGGAGCTGGACATCAGGTTTTATGTGGAGGCGAAAACATCGCTTTGATCTTGATTGGATGGGGTCGGAAGATAAAGACGAATCGCACGGGAAATAGAATTTCGTTTTGTTCTTCCGTTCTCCTTCTTCCCTCGTGTTTTCATAAATCCTTGTTCCTCGGGGCACGGCTTGAGAAGAAATCGCATTTACAGCTTAGTGTCTTACACACTTGTCAAGATAGGCTACTTTAAACATATTACTTTAATGTGCTTACAAGAATAGTTCTTAAACTATTCATATGTTGATTGTTCATACATTTGTTTTCATGAGATACGATGTAATCCGAGTTAACGAACATTTTCTTTCCACACTGAGGTTGATCATATTGTTATAACTTAACGGAAAAAAATAAAGCAACATTAAGTTGATGTATTACGTCGTAACCTGAGACAGTCGGCATTTCAGATTCACCTCGAATAAAGTAACATAAGAAAACTTTCAGTCAACTTTTAGATAGAAAGAGTTTTAAATGAAAAGGCCACACTCTTCATCAGGTTACGATTCTCTTGGAATATAAGCACAACAGCGCCAAACGCTATAATAAAATAATTTCTTAAATTAAATATTGTCTATATACATACGAAAACAGCAAGAAGCTGTGCGAAAATAACAATAATAAAACATAATCGGCGCTATACATAATATAATTTCTAGGTTACATCTGTATTACTAATAATACACAAGTCAACTTAGTAATATAGGGTAACGTTGATGTACAAATTCTCATTCCAAACATTGCTTTCAATGTGTATTTTTCCTTACCCGTTAACCACACATAATAGAGGAACTACTGGCATCACGTCTGAACCTGACTTTCCATGTAAAGCAATGTATTGATTAAAATGTCTGCCTCACACGTTGCCTGCCGTTCTAGTTGTTAAGTGNCTGACTTTCCATGTAAAGCAATGTATTGATTAAAATGTCTGCCTCACACGTTGCCTGCCGTTCTAGTTGTTAAGTGTCACAAACGTTTGATAGCTTGGGAATAAAACTGGTATAAAAAATTGCAACTGCAAGCGTACTGTATGAGTTAATTTAAATAATTCTTGATATAATCACCCATTAACAGCAAGAATACTATGTTATATAATGATATATATTGTGTGCTACGAACAAAATTAAAACATCAATCTTACACAAGTTTTACGAAAGCTTATGTGAGTTAATTTTCAAAGTGTCTGAGTTATTATTTTTTTTTTTGCAAAGTATATTTTGGAGATCCTTAGGCACAAAATCATTCGTACAACATGACTGCATATGATAAAAATATTTGTTTATTCATTAACGGTGGCAGATCACGAAATACGGTTTTCTCTAAATTAAATTACGTACCGAGGAAAGTTATTTGCTACAAAGTGACTATTATAACACGTGCATGCACCGAAATAATTAAACCACATATGATTTTGTCCTCTGGAAACCTACACTTATTCCAAAGCATCTGAAGTTACGTGCAAAGAGGAATTCAGTGATATAGCGTATGCAATGGAAAGTAACACAAAAACACTAAGAAATAATGTGCAAATAGTATTAAGTTTGAGGGGGGCCGATAGCATGAGGCAGTGGAACTGTACTCACAGCTGTAAGCAAGCAACACGCGCCGTGACTCATCCTGGCGGGGCCGCTTCCTTACAGCAGCGCAGCACCAGACCCCGTTATCTGTTATGGTAAATGGTATTGCAGTGTGTGGCTGTACGTACGCAATGAAGTTCACGAATGAGGAAAAACTGGATGCTCTACTTATTTACGGCGAGTGTGGCAGAAATGCCAAGTAAGCCGTCCAAATGTATGGTGAAAGGTATCCTAATCGGACGCCCATCTCATGGAAAACGATGCGAAGAATTGACACACGTCTCTTGTCACAAAGTAATTGAATTCCATAACACGAGTGTGACGAAAGACTGCTACGGGCGATACGTATCAACACGATTTGTTGGCACGTGTTGATGCAGACCCCAACATGGGTACGCGATAACTTTCCAGTTTCGTAGGAATAAGTAAAACAAGTATGTTACGGATGCCGCGCCAACGTGAATTGCAACCATATCACGTGGCTCTTCATCAGGCATTTCATGAAGGTGATTTCCAGAAGCGCGTTCAGTAATGTAGGTTTGTTCTGATGTATGTAAGGGATGACAGCAATTTTCTGAGGAACATAATGTTTACCGATGAAGGTACCTTCACAAACCACGGGAGCGTAAATTTACGAAATATGCACTACTGGGCGACGGAGAATCCACGTTGGGTCCTGCACGTTGAGCACCAGCGACAGTGGAAAGTGAACGTGTGGTGTGGAATGTTTGAAGACTATGTCATAAGGCCATACTTTGTTCAAGGAACAATGACCGGCTGTACGTACGCCCATTTCCTCAGAGAGGCCTTACCGGAACTTCTGGAAGAAATACCGCTCGACATACGTTGTGATATGTTGTTTTAGCATGATGGTTGTCCTGCGCATTTTGCTTTGGTGGTGAGGTAAGTGTTAAATGAGTCGTTTCCAAACCATTGGTTAGGGCGTGGTGGTGTTGTGAGATAACCAGCTCGCTCCCACAATCTCACAACTCTCGTTTTTTTCCTGTGAGGAACACTGAAATATAGGGTGTACAAAACTGTTCCTACAACGCCAGAAGACATGCAGGAACGCATTGTGGCAGCTTGCAGAGGCGTTATGCTAGAAACACTTCAGGCCGCTCGTCACTCGCTACATGAGCGTTTACAGAGGTGTATTGCTGTCGATGGTAAACACATCGAGCACATACTGTAAAAAGACCTAATGTGAAGCGTTTCCACCATAACTGCCCACTTTTCTACTATGCATGCGGATGCGATTACCTTTCTCCTTAGGTTGGTTTGTTCTATTTTTATTGTGAATCTGTACGCTCTCTTTAAAAAGTACAATTAATGACAAGGAAATAAATCTCCTGAATTACGTTGGTATCTGAATAAAATATAATTTATTCATATCAGACATTCACTCACATTTCCAGTCTTCCCTCCACTGCGGTGTTCTCCTTTGCCCAATATCGCATTCCGTGCCCGTTGCCCCATTAAGGTAAGTGCTACGCTGCTATAAGGAAGCGGTCCTACCAGGATGAGTCACGGCGCGTGTTGCTTGCTTACAGCTGTGAGTACAGGTCCACTGCCTCATGCTGCCAGCTCATTGAACATAATCATATTTGCACATTATTTCTTGGCGTTACTGTTTTACTTTCCATTGCATATGCTATATCACTCTTTGCACGTAACTTCAGATGCTTTGGAATAAATGTATGTTTCCAGGGGAAAAAACATATGTGGTTTAATTATTTCTGTCTATACACGTATTATGAATAGTGACTTTGTGGCAAATTACTTGTCCCCGTACTTAATTTCATTTTGCGAAAATCGCATTTTGTGATNATTATGAATAGTGACTTTGTGGCAAATTACTTGTCCCCGTACTTAATTTCATTTTGCGAAAATCGCATTTTGTGATCTGCAACAGTTCCGGACATTTTGGGGGTGTTACTGTTATGCGCACCATCCTGTATATCACATATATATATAAATAATATATATTGTGTAAGAGAAAGAGAAAGAATGGGCTGTCACTTATTGACCAACCCTTATGTTTAACGACAGCAATACATAGCCAACTAAATAAGAAACGATTCGTAAGCAGGTTTGATGGGTATATTAGGTGAGATTTAACCACCCTGAAAACATCTGAACCATAGTTTCCATGTATATAAAACCGCGATACTTTGTAAAGGCGAAAATTTAGGCATTCGGCCCAAAGAGGCAGAGTATCTGTATCAATGCAGTTTGGAAATTGTTCGTCGACTGATGTGGTCAGAGTGTCCCGTGATGGCCTAAACGACACTACTGAGAATAAATGAAGTTGAAACTGCGGATCATCAGGTTCCATCGTAACGTGAGTATACATTGGCTGTGAGGATGTGTAATGGCCCACCAACACGCTACAGTTGAATCCTCACCGTCCAAAAGAGGTATGGAGTTGCCAGATGTGAGTCTGAAAGAATGGTACAACGAATTTTGTACACAGGGCTCCAAAACACACTGCTGATCACTGCACCCCTCCTGTCGCGATACACCAGCGGATATTTCTTAGAATTTCTTGATAGCGCCAGAACCGAACCTCTTTGAGGTTCATAGGCAGAAGCCGCTTCAATTTGCACAATTCCTGAACTGGACCTATTCTGATTGTTAAAGGACTGCCTTCTGCGATGAGTCACGTATTTTGGACGTTGGCCTATCAGGCGAGAAACCTCCGAAAACAATGATCCTGTAACCATTGTTAGAAGTACACAAGCTAGTGGCGACAGCGTTGTTGTCTGGGTAATTATTGGTTTGTGTCGTTTAGGTACACTCGTACATCTGAAAGATACATCCAGCCAATGCGATTATCTACCCATCCTTGTAGTCAAGATACATATTTAATATTTACGGNTGGAAGTACACAAGCTAGTGGCGACAGCGTTGTTGTCTGGGTAATTATTGGTTTGTGTCGTTTAGGTACACTCGTACATCTGAAAGATACATCCAGCCAATGCGATTATCTACCCATCCTTGTAGTCAAGATACATATTTAATATTTACGGTCTTTCCCGGGGCAGATGGGATCATCTAGGAGTGGAACGTGTCATGCTGTCAGAAGATTCTGGGAATGTTTGGCGGAGCANCCCCGGGGCAGATGGGATCATCTAGGAGTGGAACGTGTCATGCTGTCAGAAGATTCTGGGAATGTTTGGCGGAGCATAGCGAAGAATTCCAAGAACTTACTTTGCTCCCGTATTTCCAAATTTGAAACCAGTTGTGCATATTTGGGACCAATTCGCGTCACGTTAGCTATGTGGATCCTTTGTCACGCGCCCTTCAACACTGGTCAGATGCACTGCAGTTTTTGAGCCTTCCAATACCGTTGGAAAACTTTCAGCATTTTATTGAACCACTGCCATGCCATCCATCTGCTTTCCGTGCTGCAAAAGTAGTTCGATTAACATTCGTTAATTTCTCTANATTGAACCACTGCCATGCCATCCATCTGCTTTCCGTGCTGCAAAAGTAGTTCGATTAACATTCGTTAATTTCTCTAAATTGATGGCTTGTAGGGCAAAAATATAAGGCGATATTTTAGTTAACCATGTACGATCGATAACTGATCCGCAGGGAACAGCCCAAAAATTATTCTGGAGAGTTACATTTTTAAATGCACAAACGGGAGTTACAACTCCTCCTTATTTACGGAAGGGGATTGATATCAGCACCAAATTTTTTTGCGGTTTGCAATCGTTGCTGAACTATGCATTATCCAGAAACACATACATTTATTTTTAATTATGGCTGTGTTGCTAACAATAAATCTGTGATTCAGTTACACTTTCAAAAGTGGTTACACCCATCCTAAATAGACGTGGTCTATGCAATGGTGGCTAATTGAGNGTGATTCAGTTACACTTTCAAAAGTGGTTACACCCATCCTAAATAGACGTGGTCTATGCAATGGTGGCTAATTGAGGCTTTTGAGACTCACACACACATGCTTGCCATCGAGCATTCAGTTTCAGTGGTACGCGCAAATGTCAGTACATACTTCATACGCTGTCTACTTTTTTCAAAATTTCATGTTTATGCACTGTGTATATGTATCAGTACTGCATTATTAACAACGTACTTGATTTCAAGAATAATCTCATTCGATCCAGTGTGAACTCAAGCTCCAGGGGAGGGGCTCAAGCCCCCTTAGCCCTTCCTTGGATCTGCCATTGACCTATATGTCGTTTACATATTTACTACCTATTTTGTGATGAGGAATCACCTGTCGACTCTTATAGGTATAGTTCAGNCCTATATGTCGTTTACATATTTACTACCTATTTTGTGATGAGGAATCACCTGTCGACTCTTATAGGTATAGTTCAGAACCATCCTGTATATATGTATATGAATATAGCGCGATATACTGTAGTTAGGCACTGTGCTGTGAAGGGAATGGGAGNAACCATCCTGTATATATGTATATGAATATAGCGCGATATACTGTAGTTAGGCACTGTGCTGTGAAGGGAATGGGAGAAATCGCACAATAGTTTTCGTTTAATAAAACAGTTTTGCTTCAATATGTATACATTTATAAACAGTCTGTCTGAATTGGTATCATCTATGTAATAAATTCCTCGCGTTGGGATATAATTGTAACCTAAACGATACTATCTACAGAGTAGGAGATACTGTACGTATTTTATGTATTGTGTATTAAGTTAATAATTTTTTCCCGTTATGTTTTGCTGCTATTACTCGCTCTCAGAACATGTTATAACTGGTGAGATCATTAAAACTAAGAGCGCCTGGTTGTGGGAACGATATATATATATATAGTCAAAAGCACCTTTTTAATAGAAGTAGGCCTATGTATAGTGTATGCAAAAGAATATCAACGTTGCATATGGCAACAAGTAATGTATAAATTTCAGAATCATTACTTTATAGTAACGGAATTATTTTACGGCAGACTGTACTTTTTGACCCCATCGCTTCTGATAATAATTTCACATTACCTCATTTGAATGAGATATATTTTGAAGGTGTTTATACTCTGAGATCTTCAAGACCGATAGGGGTGAAGTGAGGTGGAGCTGGAGCAGAAATAGAATGCAATGTGTTATGATTTCGATATTTTGCTTATATTTATACTTAACGGGGATATAGGGGCGTAATAGGTTATTGATAAGAGTTATGTAATGAACACTATATAAAAGAGGTTTATTTAGCATTAAGGTTGTACAATATTATTTCAATATAAATATGATTGAATATGCACAAATATACTGAAATATGAAATGATATTATTTTATAAATATTTAACCAGCCACATTCTGATTAAAGCCTTATTAATCCCCATCTTGTTCATTATTCCGGAGGCTGATTAAGATGGTGCAAATCGACGGCCGGACACACCCATCTTCAGTGATCTTCTCGTTTCAATAGTCCGATGACAAAAAAGACAGCCCACGGACTGCACTGCCCTATATCGGCTGCGTTGCCCCCGTTTACTGGCCGGTGGAGGGGATATCTGTGGTGTGCGATTTCATAACTAATTTCAGCGATCACGGCCCGTGTCCTGGATAAATAAGTGAAGGTGTGATCAGGCAGGCCGCTCAGTTAAGGGCCTGACCACAACTCGTAACAAATGGTAGGGGAAGCTGGAGCAACCTGAGTATAGCCACCTACAATGGCAACATGCGCTAAATTTCCCGCATGCAAAATTTGTAAGTGACCCCAGCAGGAACCAAACCGGTTTCGCCATGAAGTAGGCGAGTAGCCCGACAAATTCGCCACCACGTTCCCCCCTCGATAACAAAACAACATTTGTATTCTTAAGTTAAATTAAGCTGCCAACATAACATTTATAAACCCAGTCGAGAAATGCCATCTTTCACAGTGTTCTGTAATTTTTACGAGGACCCAAAATAGGCTTATACTCGTATGTCATCATATATCATCATATAGGATTAATTCCTCAACAACAAATCTTGGCTGATGGAAATATGATCAAGTTACTGATGCCAATTACAGTTTACAGGTTACTTCAGCAACCAAGCAGGATATAATCTGCTGTGGTTCCTCAGTCCCAAGCTTTCGACATTATTGGCCTTTTTTTAATATTAATTTCGTTTCGACGCGACGTAATATTTGGGTAACCCAGCAGCATAAATTTACCCGATATTTTCCATGATTTTTCCTGCTCTAAGCACAGTCACGTTGTATAAATTCTCTGATTCGACAATCAAGAAACACAACATAAATTAATATACAGAGACTAAGGTTCCTCATGTGAACCACCGGGTTCACACTTAATAGTGTACGGCCTTACTCTCCGGGTCAACATTTGAAACCGGGTAACGCCACGTGCAGGTGATATCTCCCGCGTGTGTCGTTGTTGGCCTCGGTGTGACTCGTATGGCAGTGATTAATAGTCGGCAGCGAGTATCTTATCTCTCCCCAGGAAATCACTCCCTGTTGAACAGAAGAGTGCTGCACCTGGCACCGCTCTCTTCTCGGCCAAAGTGGACAGCGAAAAAAATGCTTCTCTGATATTTGTCACACTGTAAGATTCATCAGAATTTCACTCGCGGTTTCTGCGAAAATCCCTTCGGGCCTATAATCCTGTTCACACTTCTCAAAATTGAACGCTTAATTTCATAGATAATTAATTGCTTAGGTAGTAGCGAACTTTCGTTTAGCTAAATCAATGACAAAATTAAGATTACGTGTTCACACTTTTCCTGTTTACCAGCAAATGTCAGTGTAGAAATAATAAAACTATGTTATGCCAGCTGTCATATTGCGCTAAAAATATGCGGTGACAGTGCCGAAAACGTTTAAAATAAAAAGTGGGTGAATTCTCATGTCTAAGGTATGATGCCCCGCCTTACTTTGGTTTTCCGGACTGCTGCTGTGAGGCACATTAATTGCTAATCAATACAAACAAATCTCCTATGCAATAAACACATGTGACGTAATCAATATAATTGTTCTCCGTTGATTACACTCAAACGAAGTTTAATGGCCGGCATGTTGTTCCTCAAGAACGTCACAAGACCTATTATTTAGAACATACTGCAGTTCATTTCTAGAGTTTTGAAAACACTACAAGGGCACCATCGTTGTTATAAGTGACTCTAATAACTGAGCTTATAAAGTGGTAATGGCCATACTTGCATTTGTTTAATAATTACTTGTTTTATTGTCCTTTTCTGCGAAAAATTTAACGCATATCTATACAATACTTGTCCTAACGTGGCTTTAGTCATCGAGTTTACTGGCAGGACAGTTCCCTAAAATGTATCTATGTCATTTAGCTCTGAAATTACTGAAATTATAAATGCTCTTTTTCAGAATTATTGGATAGTTTTTAAATTATAAAAAATTTGAATGAGGTGACAATGTTAGATTCGTGTATTAAAAAGACACCACTGGGAAAACAGAGAGCTGTATTTCCTGACCACACAGTAGTATTTGCGCAAGCAAAATAAATATTTTGGTAGGTGACGGGAATTGGGAAAGTAGGGTTTGTAAGCCACAGCGTTAGAATCAATGAAGGAAATCCAATTAACGACAATACTGGCCGAAAAAATACCTAAGTGGTGTTAGATCTTTGCAGATGAAGAGATAATTCATAAGAAGTAAAGAAATTAAGCCTCACAGTTAGCGACATAATTGAAAGCAGTATAATTAATGAATATATTTTTATAAATTACTTGAGCCATATTTGTTGTTAAAAAGAATTTTGGTTTTATTCACAAAATCTGGTTGACAACAAAGAGGTTTTTAAATGTATACACAGTATGATCTAAAATAAAACAGAAAATTTTAAGACATTGAATGAATCGTGGTAGCACAAGACTATGACTCCTCAGTAGAATATAAATACAGTATCAACAATGTTCTGGTAACAACGTAGACGCGCACAAACTATTTGAAAATCTTTGTGACCGAGATTGGGAAAAAATGGATTAGGTACAGGATAAGTCTAAAAACATGAAAGGTTGTTGAAGAATATTGCATAAATATAAATGTGATTTAGACAAGAAGAAAGGGAACAGAAAATACGAAAAATAAATATACGACAAAATAATTACGAAAAGATGACAACGAAAACTTAAAATTTGAAAGAACCGTCAATGAAGATATATTTAATTACTTAAGTCTGATGAAAATTTATTTCATGAAACCTTATGAGACATTAAATCGTCAAGACGAAAACTGATTATAAATGTTATAGTTGACATAGAAATAGTTTATTTCTGATATATTTCCTCTTAATAAATTAAGTTCGCGAATTATACATATTTACGTTAACTGAAGAATTTTTTTCCCATTTGTAATTACGTTTCACGTCACAAAGAGGTATATATTTTTAATTCGAGACAAATAATTTAATATTATTTATTCCTTTGAATTCACTTCCTTAATAATTATTTTTCCTTGATCTAGCTTTGCGCACCTATAAAGGTCGGTTAACGAATTATTTTTATTAAACTTAACACCCCTGAACTTTAAGGGATACAAATCCGATGCTTTTCAAACCATCATCTCATTCGCTAAAATCTACAGTTCGCGATCCAAATCGAATACTAATAAATTAAAAATATATTAAGATACAAGTATAGTAATTATGCAGTGTTTTTTTTTTAAGAANATTAATTATGCAGTGTTTTTTTTTTAAGAATCGAATCCATTAGTAATGTATAACATTGTCTTCCGTATCTTGAAATTTAAATGATACAATGCATTTAAACAATTAAACTAATCAATAATTATGAATTCAATAAAACATGAAACAACTTCGTTGATACGTAGATTACAATATAATCAAAAAGCCACGTAGAAATGGCACTCAAATTGGAAATTTAAATACATGTAAACTGTAAAATAAAAATTCAATGTACATAAAATGTGTCATCTGTGAATTTACTGACACGTTTCATTCTATTGAATATCCTGAGAATTCTGAAGCTGTCCTGATAGCAGTGTCCATTCGCAAAATGATTTGTTCGCGTAAAGNGCTATTGAATATCCTGAGAATTCTGAAGCTGTCCTGATAGCAGTGTCCATTCGCAAAATGATTTGTTCGCGTAAAGTTTTCACTAAAAACAAAAGGTACTGGGAAGGGAGAGAAAAATCTCTCTATTTTTTATTCCTTCTCTTTTCCTCTCTCGCTTGTCTGAAACGGACGTGTGAGAAAGAACGGCTCGCGCAGAGGGAGTGGTAAAAAAAAAAGATACGAGCTGAGCCAAACCATGGGTCCAAAAACTTGAATATATAAAGTTCCATTAGGAAAATTACTCCATGTCATATTTATGGGGGGTAGCTGCCCCCTCCCCCCGGGGTGCGTCACGTTGCCGTAGCTGAGGCGCTCGCCGCCAGGTGGACGTGACGAAATCTCCGCGGGGAATCGCAAGCGAGGGGGTAGGCTGCTGCAGATGACGTCTGTCCTTGCCCCTGACAGGTTATGTGACGAACGCACCTTGCTCTCTTGACGTGTGGCCGCGCAGCCGCTTCCAAGGCGACCGGTCGCGTGATACTCAAAGTCCGTCCNGAACGCACCTTGCTCTCTTGACGTGTGGCCGCGCAGCCGCTTCCAAGGCGACCGGTCGCGTGATACTCAAAGTCCGTCCCGTCCGCCTCTCCTGCCTGGCAGACGTGAACTACACGTGACAGCCTTTTGACATACGTTTTACAGCACTGCTGGCTGAAAACGTTGGCTGAATTTCGCAAGTCACGACAAAGTCTGCTTCTGTTTTTCTACATGACTAATGCAGTGCAGTGATTTTAAAAACAGCAAAATATCTAAACTTTCGCAGCCAAATTACAGAAGGCTGTAGGATCTTGAGTAAACATAACCTGAGACGATACGCCGAAGACATTAAGACTGCGATATGGTAAAGAGAATTGAAAAAATATATAAAACGTCACACTGTTGCTACGTGAGGAATTATTTCGTATTTGCGGTGTTAGCCGTCGATGGCGTTGTGAAACCACATAGTTTATCAACATACATGTTTTACATCAAATTCTTTACATCACAAATATTTTAATCATCTATGTCTACAGAATCTGCTGTAATATGTGATGCAGTGCCGATGTAATCAGTAATTAATATTAATATTAGAGATACTTCAGAAATCACAACATCCGTAACAAATACTTATGTAGATTTCTCATTCACTACAATAGCGAAATATTGTATAAACTTCCATTTCATTCACATTATCAGCAATGATATTGAAAATGGCACGTCGCACATCCTTATTCAGTCAGCCTGATGAATAGTTGCTGCGTTATGGTAATGCATATTTCCCCTAAGAGAAAATATTAAAAACCATATTCTATTGAAATATTCTAAGTTGTAACATCTAAATGTGATTTTAGTGTTCCAAATTGGAATTTTCCAACAGTTTAAATTGCAATTGTGATTTTTTTGTTTTTATACAAGAGGCGAAGCCACAAAAATTGTTTGTTTTTATACAAGAGGTGGAGCCACAAAAAAATTGTTTCTATGGATAGTAAAATTTTCATAATAATATTCTATACTTTAAAAAATTAGAGACACCGACTATGTTTTCTATCCTTGATAACAAAATTTTCAAATAAATTAATTTTGAGTTAAATCAAGGGTAAACAGGAAAGNGCTGTAGGATCTTGAGTAAACATAACCTGAGACGATACGCCGAAGACATTAAGACTGCGATATGGTAAAGAGAATTGAAAAAATATATAAAACGTCACACTGTTGCTACGTGAGGATATATTTCGTATTTGCGGTGTTAGCCGTCGATGGCGTTGTGAAACCACATAGTTTATCAACATACATGTTTTACATCAAATTCTTTACATCACAAATATTTTAATCATCTATGTCTACAGAATCTGCTGTAATATGTGATGCAGTGCCGATGTAATCAGTAATTAATATTAATATTAGAGATACTTCAGAAATCACAACATCCGTAACAAATACTTATGTAGATTTCTCATTCACTACAATAGCGAAATATTGTATAAACTTCCATTTCATTCACATTATCAGCAATGATATTCAAAATGGCACGTCGCACATCCTTATTCAGTCAGCCTGATGAATAGTTGCTGCGTTATGGTAATGTATATTTCCCCTAAGAGAAAATATTAAAAACCATATTCTATTGAAATATTCTAAGTTGTAACATCTAAATGTGATTTTAGTGTTCCAAATTGGAATTTTCCAACAGTTTAAATTGCAATTGTGATTTTTTTGTTTTTATACAAGAGGCGAAGCCACAAAAATTGTTTGTTTTTATACAAGAGGTGGAGCCACAAAAAAATTGTTTCTATGGATAGTAAAATTTTCATAATCATATTCTATACTTTAAAAAATTAGAGACACCAACTATGTTTTCTATCCTTGATAACAAAATTTTCAAATAAATTAATTTTGAGTTAAATCAAGGGTAAACAGGAAAGNAACTATGTTTTCTATCCTTGATAACAAAATTTTCAAATAAATTAATTTTGAGTTAAATCAAGGGTAAACAGGAAAGAAAACAAAGGATACAAGCATTCGTAAACGTTATATGTTACTTTATTGTGACTGTAAAGGTAACCACGAGTTTGTGGTACCCACGTATCTGACGTCGCTTAAGCGTTTCTTTATGAATACTAGGCTTTGAATTCGAGCTCCGAGAAAGTCGCAGATATCTGTACGGATTTTAGAGTAGAGATTATCTTCCTTAAGCTCGCAAGCCATCCATTATCAGGCAACCGGAAAAATTGTGGTGTGTTAAAACCCAGGTAATAAAATTATATATTAGTTCAGTGTAACCATTTTTTTTGGTATCTTTTTTTATTTTAGATGTCTTTCAGGTTTTTTGCTTACTAAAATAAAATTTTAATCCGGTCAACGAACTTGCAAATAGCGCTAAATGAAAATAAATATATCAATTTTTGAATAACGTGACCAAAACAAATTATCTTGAATAAGTTCAAATTTAAAGAAAGAAATTTTAAATGTCAAAATATATACTTTCACACACTGGCAGCTGTTAAGTTGTTTATTTTATAGTGTGCTGCATTTAACATTTCAATTTTCCTTTCTGAGGTTTTAATACCGGAAANGCTGTTAAGTTGTTTATTTTATAGTGTGCTGCATTTAACATTTCAATTTTCCTTTCTGAGGTTTTAATACCGGAAAGTACCAGCAAGTCAATACAGTTTATAGTTAGTTATATTAATTTTTAAAAAGCCATGCTTTACCAGGGATTCACTCAAACTGGCTGCTTCGTAACCTGGCACACAATAGTTTTCCCGGGAAAAGACCAGGTATATGCATGTATTTTTCTTCTGCCCACGCGCATGCTTTCAAATTCAAGTGGAGGTGTGACCCGGATAGAAGGTAGAGATGTCGGCGGAATTCTTGACGATGTTAAGCGCGGGAATGACGCTGCTGAATAATGAGAAATGCGGCGGGGTTGAAGGGAGGGATGGGAGAGACCGCTTTGGCGCGGTGTTTGCAGGCTCGCCTAGGGTTCAAGTGGTCGGGGCCGACATCGGGCGGCGGAGTGGGAGGGGTTAGGGGGGTGGAGGTGAAATACGGTGCGCGTAAAACTGCGGACGACCGTGCCACACTCGGCGGCATCCGGAGGGCCGCATGCAGAACGCCAGGCTCCAGGTGCGCCGCGAGGCGTATTTCGGATCCGCGGATGATTTTTGGATTGCATTTTATGCATAGCTTTCAGTCCGCCAAGCTCGCTTCCCACCTCCACCATCAAATATTCTTTATCGCCAACCATCGGAAAGGATAAGGCGGGGAGGACACTAGGGACGTCCCCCCTCTCCCCGCCCCACTCGTTGTAAAAATGATTCCCCTATGGATGCGAAAGCAGAAGAGACCCTGGTATTGGAGGGGGGGGGTGTTGGTCGTCTGGCGTGGTGAGTGTGACCTAGGGGTGAGAAGGGGGGTATACGGTTAGAAGCCGGCAGTCTCGAGTGGTCATTGGCTGGCGGGCTGTTTCCACGACAAGCCGCAAGAGATCGCGCGGCCTCCGCCCTTCTACGAGGCTCCAGAGACGCGCGCGCGCCGCTGGACAAAATCGACATTCTAAAGTTTCACCCTGACTTTTATGGGTGTCGCATCGCACCCCTCCTTCTCCACCCCGCAATCCACAACCTCTCAACAGAACCCCCGCGCCCTCTCTTCCCCGCTACACCATGTTTCTCCGGCCCCTCCTGCGCTCTCCTCGATTCCTTGATGGACACGTACGGAATAATATCGACTCGAGTGTATATACGACTATATCGGGACGGCACGATCCACGGAGGGGTCGGGGACCAGGCTGAAGACACTGGGAGGGTCACTTTACGACGGTTTAAGTTTCGTCCTTCCCCGGGAGAGCGTGTTCACAAATTCAATATGGTAAAAATGCTTCCTCGTAAAATACGTAAAACGACGACTGCGGGCGACTGGAACACGAGTTGAAAGCCTCTGGGCCAGACGGGCGTCTCTCATGGTGCGCCAGCACTTCGCACGCATCGCATGTCCGAGGGATACGCGCAATGGGAGTATATTTATTCACGTTTCGTATGCGTAGTGACGATGTAGTGTTTTGGAAACGTACATTGCAGCACAAGCATTGCATGCAGATTCGACTTCTATATAGCTTGTTCAAGCTTAGTTGAGCATTCACGATATAATACTTTGAAAATTATCCCCGCTCGTAACAACACTGACTAACACAGTTACAGTAATGTTTGCAACTATTTTGCAAAAATGGTTCTATGTCCTGACATTTTATTAGAAATGTATTTAGTTCGTTTGGTACACATTATCGTTATAATCTGCATAATTTTAGCATATATTTGCAACTGACGACTTAACATTTCCATTTAATCAACACATTATACTTACCATTAGGATCACGGCTACCTTTTTTTTAATGTGACTGAATGGATTCATGATTGGAAGAATGAAGAATTTGGGTGTAGCCTCTGATAGTGTCCATTAATCGTGTACAGTTTGTAGAGTAAACAGTCTCATAACAGCAGAGTAAATAGTCTCATAACAGCAGAGTAAATAGTCTCATAACAGCAGAGTAAACATTCTCATGATAGCAGAGTAAACATTCTCNTAGTCTCATAACAGCAGAGTAAACATTCTCATGATAGCAGAGTAAACATTCTCTGTTCAAGTGAAAGTCAAAATAAAAACCGGAGAAATACTTCCAATCTACATATTCCACTTTGAGTAGCACAAGGGAAATTATAATAAACCAAACACACTCTCAGTTCATCGCCATAAGTTACTCGTATTTGTGTATATTTCCACATGAAACAAAAACCTTAAGCACACCCAAATCGCAATCGAATATGTAAATAATTGGAGCTTACATCTCCCGAAATTAGAAAGGGTGACTTCTAAACGATGTAGCTTAAATTTCTATCATCAGATGAAAATGTGTATGCATATTATTCTCTACCTGAAATCAGGACGTTTAGATATAATACTGTAAAAAATAAATATATATGTATATATACATACAAATGGTTGGTAATTTTACATTTTGAATTTGAAATTTGTAAAAACAACTACAGTACGTGTGAATTTACACAGTTGTTCTGAGTAATCCAGAGTGTACTATAAGTCGTTGGTGATAATACATGAATAGATAGCTTAGTAAATATTATGTTGGTATTAGTTTACACATTTTGAAGTTTGTGTAAAAACAAACCGACTCCCTGTTTTAAAACCTTAAACTGTGTATTTTTACTGCTGCACGTTTCTTGTATAAAGACCCAATTTCAGTGTAGTTGTACATCTTCCATTGCGTAATTTTACAATGACCGTGTGTGTGTAAACTTGCATTTTATTCTGGAGTTTCTGTAATCGTATACTTACACATACACATTTTCGGTAATTTTATGTATTTATGTGTAATTTGCTAAAACGGGTACAGTTTTTGTAATGTTACACTAATGTTCCTGGGAATCCAAATATAACTACAAGTTTTGTTAGAGAGAAATCCCCTACACTATTACAAGGAATCGTCTTGAAATAATGCTATAAGTGTTCATTAATGGGCCAGTTATGCACAAATTTATCTATTGAATAATTTTTAAAATAATATAATTATACAACGTAGTGTAACCTAACTTTACATACCCTAATCAAACTTAATCTTTTTTGCTTCTTTCATTGATCTGTGCATAAATCAAATGACATTGCATTACAACCCTGGGCTGTGTATTTTATTTTTTCAACTGACGTCAATTTCCAATACAGCATCGTCATTCTTCCCAATATTTCGCCTTGCAGCTACATTATTAGTACCAAAAGTTGGCATAGATGTTATTTCGACAAAGGCTGCCCAAAATCAAGTCACCACGAACGCGCGCGCCATTTCAAGACAGCCAGTGGCCTCAATTAGAGCATCAGTTTCATTTCGTTAGTGTCAACACTTTGAATAACTCGTCGAAAGACCAAGGGTCCCCCCCCCCTTACACCGTGCAGACATTTTAAGAAGCCGACAATAGGTTTACTCTACTCCGTGCCTGANCTATTTCGACAAAGGCTGCCCAAAATCAAGTCACCACGAACGCGCGCGCCATTTCAAGACAGCCAGTGGCCTCAATAAGAGCATCAGTTTCATTTCGTTAGTGTCAACACTTTGAATAACTCGTCGAAAGAGCAAGGGTCCCCCCCCCCTTACACCGTGCAGACATTTTAAGAAGCCGACAATAGGTTTACTCTACTCCGTGCCTGANCCAAGGGTCCCCCCCCCCTTACACCGTGCAGACATTTTAAGAAGCCGACAATAGGTTTACTCTACTCCGTGCCTGAAATAACTGTTACATTTGAGTAAGCTACGTTATTATTTTAAGCAAGATTTATTAATAACCACCAGAAGTATTATCTGTGCCTTATAAAATTTCCCCTACTTATCTTCTTAATTAGTGTAAGCAAGATTGTTTCCTGCACTAAGTAAAAGGTTTTGTTGAATAAAACAAAGTTTGTTTCGTGTAACCAAAATATTATTTGTATAGGGGCAATTAAATGTTTTGTTTCTGAAATGGAATTATTTTAATGTTTATATTTGGTTGCCACAATCTTGTAAGATTTAGTTGGTTCAATTAAGAATATGTATGGCACTGAGTACGTTTTAATTATTCGGTTATCGAAAAATCGACACGACAACCGAGTTTCTAACCAGAAAAATTCGTTCTTGAACTCTACGTCCACCTTACAAACCTCGACTAACGTGACTACTGACTGAGCTTGAATGTTTGTATGCAGATAACACATCAATGTAGGACGTGTACGTTAATGAATGTTTTCAAAGCTTCTATTTTTGGTTTCCCGTTGAAATCGTTTCATTATTATAGATTATACCATTATTTATAACCATTGAATTCACAAACACTGTTGTTGTCCTAATTGTCACGAAAATTGCAAACAAACAATCAAATGGCATTTCTGGACGAAGACAATCAAAAAATCCGGTTACCCTGCAGCTAACCAAAGAAAGGCCAATTATGGACCAATATGATTTTGTAGCCGCAACAAATTTAGTAATAATCAAATTGTTCGAGGTAAATCCTTTATTCGCTTTAAACGAAACATTTGTTTTACTGAGCCGTGATATACATAATTTTCGTGGAAACCAAACCTATTAGTTGAACGCACTAGGAAAACAGTTGTGTATACTAAATACACATAGTTTAGATTGGAAGGAACAAGTAATTGTTCGGTTGAATTAATTATTTTATTATGATTAATTTATTGCAAAGGAACGAATGTAGACGGTCACTGCAAACGAATACTTTTATAACAAATTTATTTGGTACCTGCAACAAAATCTTTTTTTCAGTGTGTTGTTAAGCAGCCTGCGTCAATATTCCCTCGCTCTAGTAGAAGTAGTTGAGAATAATTCTACTCAGGTTAGGAACAAAACGAGTTTTCTTATCTGAGAGTTTGGCATAGGAAAAATTTCTGCCGCTATGTTCGCAGTGTTCCAAAATGGTTACTTTTAATTAACATTTTATAAGCTACGTGAATAATAAAAGAGAAACATTTTACTTATGTAGTTATCTTATATTTGATTTCTGATTATTGCAGTTATTTAGTTTAACAACGTGAACAGATAAAATCCGGTACACATGCGACACAAGTGCTTACGTAGTGGCGAAAATTTTTTGTTGCCAAACTAAAAGTATTTAGCTCCCCAACCTGAGTAGAATAAACCTTAACGCAGTCGTACAGTTGAGCTTATTTTTTATCCTTGGGCGATGTCGCAAGAGTGGCCACGTGCCGCGCCAAAGCGTCGCAAAGTGCAAAATCTTCTCCCGGCGTCACCCCCTCGTCAACCCCCACACCCTTTCACGAGCCAGGAAATCTGCACATCTTCGCGTTCCTTAATCGCGCTAATTAGATTTCATTCGGCGCGCACGCCGACTGGTAATTAAGGAAATTGCCGCGGATGGCGCTCGCATCCCCGCCCGCCATTACGGGTGGCGGGAATAATGAAGGACGGCGATGAGCAGGGAGGGAGAGAGGGGGAAAGAGGGGCAGACGCTACAAGAGCCCACCGATTCTTATCGCGCGCCGTATGATTAGGTGATGGCGCGCTGAAGGCTGCAGCGTCACGTCATACGGCCGTAAACAAGAGCCTGCCTGCTTTACAGCTCTCTAGCCGGCGCTAATGCCTGCTGTTTATACTCCTCGTTAACTTTACGTCCCGTGCATTCACGACCAATAATATGAATATTGGGGCCGCGGTGGTGTAGTGGTCAGACTACTCGCCTCCCGCCTAGGCGAACCGGGTACGATTTCCGGGTTTTCACATGTGGGAATCGTGCCGGACGATGCTGTTGGTCGGCGGGTTTTCTCGGGGATCTCTCGTTTCTCCCATACCTTCATTCCGGCGTTGCCCCGTACTCACTTCGCTTCGCCCTCATCGGCTTTCAAGACCTCGCTGTTAATAGCCGCCCAAATCTCTTCGCTCTTCAATATTAATAATAATGTGTACAAAGCGGTGCACGCTAGGGCGACATGACTCAAGCCAAGTAACGCTCTTTCGAGATACGTTTCGTCAGTGATTGTCGTCCCTGCATGGTACGATGTCCAATATTGAAACAATGAAGGAATGCTAGTATGGGGGAAAAAAACAACCCCTAGAAAACCACCGGCCAGCTATGTCAGGGCCGGTACTAAAATGTGGACAACTTGCGGCAGTGTGGTAACATGCCACGTTCGTATTTTGTAGGTTGCAGTTTCCATTCGTAGCGACGACGGCGCAAGCGGCCTTCCATTCAAATTACCGGCGAGTGCTGGTGCCCTTTCTTAGTATGATCCTCTTATTTCTGCAGGTGCGAAGAAAATAAGAAGTTTTACATATTTATATAACTGTCATTATTTCAAATACACTAATAAATTTTAATAACGTCAGTGATATGTTATTTCCTCCAGTTTCATTTCGTATATGAAAATCAACTTCATTTCAAAACATGTTTTTACAGTTAGTCATTGCCAACTTCATGTTACTATATAAAACCGAAAATGATCTTATTTCTAATTTCATAACTACCTGATAAATACACGTCAGTTCTTTAAGTTTGTTCTGATGTTTCACACTATCTAAAACTCATGTGACCCCCGTATTATAAAAACTTAAAATNTCAGTTCTTTAAGTTTGTTCTGATGTTTCACACTATCTAAAACTCATGTGACCCCCGTATTATAAAAACTTAAAATGTATTAACCAACTATATAAAAAAGTATATGGTCAAAATTGTGGGATATATTGTAGCTATCACTATTAAGAGACTAAGAAATGATTTAGTTATACCAAAATATTCAACTGACATTCACTTCAATGTTAAAATGTAAAAATCTATAAAAATTAAATTTTATGTATATATAGAATAAACTGATTATATCACGTCAAAATAATGTAATTGGTTAAAACGATAAAAAAAAAATGTAATACTGATAAAGAAACCAAGCAAAATATAAAATTTCGGTCAAATGATTTGTCGTGTTCTGTTTNAAAAAAAAATGTAATACTGATAAAGAAACCAAGCAAAATATAAAATTTCGGTCAAATGATTTGTCGTGTTCTGTTTATTTTTTTTATAGGATTTTGTCATAAGACGCCATAGTTCATTGGTAGTATTTGTTAACAAGTTTCGACCAAAATTAATTCCGATTGACAAAATAATGGAAACATTTTTCATGTCCAACTGCAATAACTCATTAAAAATAGGCATTAAAATAAATTATTAAAAAGAAATAAAATTATTCAAACCGTCAATACATATTTTATACAGTATCTAAAGTTACAAACATCTCATACTTCGTGGTATAATATTTTTGCAAATGATAGTTACGGTGTCATTTAAATATTATGTAAAAACCGTTTATGCAGAAATTTTAAACTTTTCTCAATGCTGTTTAACATTTAAATACGAAATTTAATTGAAATGAATGTAAAGAGAGACACACACATTCACAGATAAGAAAGATGTTCTTGCAAGATTTTCTTTCCCAATAGAAAAAATCATAAATGGAATGAGAAAGCGCTAATTAGGCATGCAAACTTTCTGTGAAATCAAATTAAGTGTAAATTGAAGAAGCTAGGGAGTGCAAAGGAGGAAACAGGATCACTCTGATGAAGCTCACAAATCTTCAGAAACGTTCATCGTGATTGTCACTTCCAGAAAATGTGAGCTTACATCGAACCTGGCTGTGACAATCTTGCACGTATTGACCGGATAACTGAAACCACCGAAACTTCCTTTTAGAAAAAAGAAGTGATAATGAGTGTTTAGGTGATATTTATCCACAGGTCTACGTGACACTTTTAATTCCTGTCACTTCTGTAAAACCACAAGACAGATAATTAAAAGTCGGCATTTAGTCCAGGAGCAGCTGGACAACATTAAACGTATCCAGCGTCCGCCTTTAAGAAGTGGCCTCTTGTCTGTGTTTTTCGACTTATATAGTGTTCCGTTGCTTGCGTAGCAAGCAGGGTTGAAGAAACCATCAGTTTGCCCATTTTCCTTCTGTGGAGAAAACCGTCTCTTGTTACTTCTGCAATAATATTTTCTGAATGGCTTGTTTTTTTTTTTTAATCAATTTGTGTAAATCTTAACAACTTCTGCTAAATATGTTTAAGATACTTAGGAAGATGAGTTTTGGCCAAGGTTGAATATATTTTATTTTAGTACTGGCAAACATAGTTTTATTGGTTACTGNCTTAGGAAGATGAGTTTTGGCCAAGGTTGAATATATTTTATTTTAGTACTGGCAAACATAGTTTTATTGGTTACTGTAAGTGTTGGCCTAAATATGCTTATATAACCGGCAAATGCAGAGACGCCTAGACATTAGCATAATATACTTCTGGATCCTTGGTTACATTATTACCCACATTATTTTCGTTTCATTGTACTTAAAGATCACGGATATGTGCACATATCTATGATGTGAATAATAAGTATATCAAAAAAAGGATCCTTCATACTGGTAAAATTAAAGCCAATGGAAACAGATATAATATAATTATTAAAACTTATGTTTAGGAAAATTGCAAAAAAAATTATCAAATTTTACTTTTAAAAATTACTTTAAAATTTTCATATTAAATAAATACTCGGTAATAGTTAATAGCAACATTTGTAACCTACGAACAGAGGCTATCATGGTTTCGATCTGTATTCACTTACAGTTTTCTGATTATCCAGCTAAAACTATTTCCATAATTATTCCTTTTTTTTTTAGTATAAATTATTCTAAGAAAATACGCCATTTACTCTCTATATTTAAGTTGGTTACATACGTTTTCTATTAGTGTCCTGCACACATTGAGATTTTTTATGAAAGCGAGGCACAGAGTAAGCGGAATATTAAGAGGATCTAAGATGAGCGGCGCATGTAATGTAATAACTCTTAATATGCAGTGCACTGAATAAGAGTGAATTTTTTTGCTATGAAGTGTGCATGTGAAGGAATCAAAGTACAAAGACCTGCATTTTATTGTTTAAAATGTATATCATCAAAGTTTAGTGCAGTCGTTTATCATAAATTCGCATGTCCCGAAGTAGTTTGTTTGCAGATAAAAATTTTAATCGGAAATGCTGGTTTTGTCTCTGTCGTGGAGTATCAGAATTAGAGTTCATAATATTCACGATGTTATGAATGTTGTATTGCTCAGTTAGATCAAGTATCGGTTCTTCTTGTAAACAAAAATGTAGGAAATATTTTCACTACTCTGGTGTGAAAAAGTGTATTCCAAGTGCGTTCAAACGCAGTTAACTGCTAGGTGAGCATGCACCTTGCAGTATCTTTGCCGAGAGGCTTCATTTAATTCACAAGTATTTCAGTGATTATTAAATAAGCTGCTGTTGTAACTTAGTGGTGGTGTTTTTATTGCGTCCGGAACTTTCATTGTGAAAATGTGAATTTGCATAGTTTTCAAAAACAGTAATTCGCTATCGGTAAATTATGTATGTGTATAGTTTTAAAAAGCTGCATTATAAGAATTATAATTCCAAGGATAGCTGCTGAATTCACAGAGAATAATTTGAACTCAAACACTACATAAGTGTGTCAGTGTGAGGTTCGAAACATCCTAAAATGTAGACTGCTTGACGCTTAATCAACTCAGGATGATGAACAATTTCCACTGTTTCGCAAAAAATGTTATCGCTTTACTCATAAATCAAGTTAAAACTGCATATAGATAAAGATAACTTCACTAGTGACGTCACAAATCACAAACATTTTGAGGCACTGAAAGGTTTATAACCGGCTCCATCTTTCTAAACCGAAGCGAAATTTAAAACTAGCGGAAAACAATACGCTAATAAGCGTATCTGATAGTTTTCTGAAATTCTCGCAAAATTATTCAAAGGAAACAAATTTCTCCAGCATATAGAGTGCAGAAACAAATTTGTTAGGTTTTACTTAAGACAGAGATAACACCAAACCGTTACTTTGAAACATATGTGATATCGACTTCAATTTTATACTCCTTTCATTTATTTAACAGTGTATGACTTTTGACTCTCTAGTATCTTAATATCGTCAAGGACTATGGAAAGTTATCTAACAGCGCATATTTTAAGAAAATAAATTTAAACATGTAATATGTATTTTGGTGGGGGTTATATTTNGAAAGTTATCTAACAGCGCATATTTTAAGAAAATAAATTTAAACATGTAATATGTATTTTGGTGGGGGTTATATTTATTGGCAATATATTTGAATGATGTTAACTCTCGTATACAACAACAGTTGTTCAGTTTCTAGTTTTGTTTTAAAAATTGTCATTGTTTGCCAAAATTTGGCAATACAAACCAACAGTATATAAAATATATGCCAAAGTATTTGTTTTACAATAATAAAATAATATCATATACAGGTCTATCTCTATAAAAATGCGATTTATATATCTTTAAGGAAAATAACTCTGTTAACTAATTTATTTAACAGATGCTTTAAAGTAAATAGAATATCTTAAATTCAGTTCTCTTAAATTTCACTATTAGAGAATTTTATATAATAATTTTTATATGTTTAAAAACTATTATTTTTGCGTACATACTGTTTTTGCGGTTTTTATAATTATTATTCCAAAAACAGTTAACAATTTTTATACATTGTGTAAATTGTTTCTGTATGCGATGTTTTTGTTGTATAGTCAATAAAATAACAACCATCGAAATTTATTAAGTAGTTAAGATCCTGTTCTTGAGTCTATTTTTCACCAATTCGCGCAAAGCGAGAACTTTGCGTAGCCCGCGAACTAATCAGCAATTGTAAAATCCTCAGAAAGCAAATTATCGTGACCGTTCCACACGAAAAATGCGAGTCGGTGCTGCTAGGGTGTCCCTGGAGGTTCGTGTACCACTGCGCAGGGAAGGCGAGTGTGTTGGGCGGGAAGGCTACCCAGCCAGGGGGAAAACCAACCCGTGGGTAAACAGGATTGCCCGCCCAACAATAGCTAACACCTGGCCAGGGTAAACACCTAACTCGTGTTTGACTCCGCGCGCGTCAGCCAACCTTCTGTGCCTCGCGAAAGTTGCCTGCTGTGTTGTCCTGAATCGGTAATCCACCTGCATTCCAGATGCACGCGTCGCTGGAGGCGTGTGTTGCCGGTCGGTTACCTCGCCGGTCTCCCTTCACGGCGACTGGGACTTCGCTCCCGAATGGGAACGAGGGTAGGTGGGAGGTTCGGCAGGTGGCGCTTGAAGCCTCGTCGATAGTGAGGATTAAATACGGAGCAGGTTGCTTAGGCAAGCAGGAGCGGCGAAGAAAATTCAGCCATGGCCATTCAGCCAAGGAACTACCCCAGCATTCACCTGGAGCATTTTTGGGAAATCATACGCACGTGAAGGAACAAGACGGGCGTTATCGGAAACGGTGGATGTTCTCGAGATGCTCCCGTCCCCTCCCTGCCGCATTCCTTTGACTCTCAATCTCCATCTCACATTGTCACAGCCATTCTTCCGTCCGGCTGGAGTGTCAGGTGTCTCCCACAGGTAAAGAATCCAGTATTTTACCTATCGCCTTCCTTACATGGGCATTGCACAACCCTACCTTTGTGCCATAGTAACCTATGGTCAGATAGCTTTCATGCATACACAACAAGAAGGATCCCAAGTATCGAAGAAGCATTTCTAATTTATTTCCCTGAATTCCCACGCGTGTATTCTTTTCAGCTTAACTCTCATATTTACATATTTTTTNAGCATTTCTAATTTATTTCCCTGAATTCCCACGCGTGTATTCTTTTCAGCTTAACTCTCATATTTACATATTTTTTTAAACGCCAAACACCAATTCTCATTTAACAATTAACGCTTTTCATCAAAAGAAGCAAATTAGTATGGTAATGTAACTGTTTTGGTTTGCGCTAACACTCACTTGGAACGAAGATGGAAAATTTCCTAGGAAAATTCATCTCCGTCGCAGCCCGGTAGCGAAAGAATACACGAACTCCTGAATGCAGGTCAGGTATGCAAAATCATGTCTAAAGACACTCGGAAAAATAACTATTTCGAACCAGGTGGTGGTTTCGATGGCCGGTGATGCTAAGGCGTTATCATCCAGCATCGAGTTTATATGTTCAAAAATCGAGTGTACCACAAATGTAAGTTGTATATGTTTTATATGTTAGTTGAGACTTGTTAACACATAAGGCACTCTCTGAAAAGCCTACTAGCATTAAAGTCTGGTATAAATAAGCCAAACTAACAACGAACCTAGGTTTTATAGCATCTTTTTTTGGCATGTAACCAACTATAACACGGCGTTATAATACAGAGGTTTCATGATGTACTTAAGTGAATTCTTACATCTAGTTATTTAATAAATTATGCTTATTAGTCTCTTAAAATATATAAATTAACGTGATTAAAAAAAAGGTTTAAGAAGAAGGTTTGCACCATTCTCGCACCAAATTTTACTTGAAGCGAAAGTGGAAAACATCAAAACTACTTTTGAAAATTAAACGTTTAGAAGTCTGAAGAGTAATTTTAAAATAATTATCTTGTAAAATACTCTTGTTATAAATTCAGGTATTATAAAATGTTGTAACTTCACTGTTGTATTTTTTAAGTTTCATGAAACGTTGGGGCATGCGATGTGACTGTAAGACATAAAAGGTTTCAATGTAACGCATTTTCTTCTTGAGCAAGATAAAAATCTTAGTTTATTAATATGACTGTAAAAATAAATGTCCACGATACATACACTATTACTTTATTCTTCACTTATTGCTTCCTTGACAGCTAGTACAGTGGGAGACTAAGATTACTATACTTATAAATTAACTTATCGATAATCCTTGCACATATCTTGTTTTCTTCTTTTAATTTATACTTTCTCACCCTGCAGTAGTGATTTCCTTGACTTACCTCAATAATTTATTTCACCAATAATTCATAGGAAGAGGAAAGTAATGGTGAACTTTGCACACTGGCAGTAGCGAGGCATATCTACTGCTTTATTCAACTAGCTCTGTAACTACGAACATTACAGGCGCGTTGATCACAAACGTTGTGATTTAAGATGACCGAACGTATGATTCGTTAGACTTTAACGTACGTGTGGAGGAAATAAATAATCCCATGTACTTTGACAACGGGCCAAATAGTGGCAAACGTGAATGACGTGGTAGAAATAAATNAAGGAAATAAATAATCCCATGTACTTTGACAACGGGCCAAATAGTGGCAAACGTGAATGACGTGGTAGAAATAAATTATGTTCTTAATGCGTTCCGGTTCTAATATCATTAATTAGGCAATCCACTCACGACCCTTGGAGAGGTTTTGAGTGACCTTCAAATTATAGGCAATGTAAACAGCCGCCCTGTGTTTGTTGTCTTAGAAGCCATCCTGCCATAGTGGTTGTGGTACTTGCTGGTTATAATCTGAAGCAAAGTAAACATTGTTGCTGGTGTCCATACAATTCTGCCCGTTATAAAATGTTGCTGTCCCCAGTACGACGTAATGTTGATAGATAACCCTTTCCCTTGGTGAACAAACAAAACAAGAGGGTACTCTGCTCTGTAAGACATTTTTCCTGGTAAACTTCCTAACATGTAATGGAAGTTTTTAACCTATACGTAGTGTGGGACANTGCTCTGTAAGACATTTTTCCTGGTAAACTTCCTAACATGTAATGGAAGTTTTTAACCTATACGTAGTGTGGGACAATTACCATACATTAATGTACAAATACGGGAGTGTTTAACACGACTGCTATATGTATTTGGTAATGATACTACCCATTTGGCATGTTTCATATACCTGCTCAGGAGCGCTACCACGTGTGTATAAGGAAAAATTTCACTTTAACAGTTTTCGTATCATTCCTACACTCTAGTGTGGTAAATTTCCGTACTATTTCTTAGAGTTTGTGCTTTACTGATGTTTCCACTATTTTGATTTTTTATTATAATCTAAATAGTGAGCGCTTTCTTCGCACTATTGTCTTCGCAATAAAACGTCTCAGAGAGCAAAATATATTATTTTTTGCTTTCATACAGATTCAACATGAAAACTTAAAATGTAGGTAAAGCGAATAAACTGCTACTAGAAAACAATATTTTTTAGGCCTGTTTTTTTTAAGTTAATTGGGCACCTTTGTAAATTCAATTAAGTTCAATTTTAAAATTTATAAACGGTGATTGTTTTCAACAGGTGGTGGTTAAAGTGGCGATTTTAATAAAGCTTACTTAATATTTTGTAACAAAATAATTTTCAGATACTGCATTTTACATTTTAAAAAGAGTCTTTTACCACAAATCACAAAATTATAATTGCACCAACATTGCAGAACTTTGAGAAGGTAAAACATTTGTTGGTTTATAAAACGCATCTTACAGCTGATATTAGTCAGTAATTTCAAGCAGAAAAGTCAGTTTCNTAAAACATTTGTTGGTTTATAAAACGCATCTTACAGCTGATATTAGTCAGTAATTTCAAGCAGAAAAGTCAGTTTCGTGGTTTTTCATTTTTTTAATCTGACTAGAGCTTCTGTTTCATTCTCTTATTTGTGGTAACATCCAATAAACTACAGGAAGATTTTTGTTTACTGCACTTTAGTCTCCAGACGAATTATTACCCGTCTGTTCTAAAATCAAAATATAATTCTATAATATTTTTTCCTTGAGTTCCTTCGGCACTTTGAATAACTTAATCTTTCTGCTTTCTTTTAAAATATTTTTACTCCATAACACTCTTTTGGGCCCACAATAAATACGAAATAGATGAGAAAAAAAAATGTTNCTTTTAAAATATTTTTACTCCATAACACTCTTTTGGGCCCACAATAAATACGAAATAGATGAGAAAAAAAAATGTTTAGATACCCTCGGTGACAAATTCTGCTCTAATGATTCTTAGAGATCCAGTGATTTATCTCTATGTATTACATAATCCGGCTTCAGTGACACATCCTGTTTGCACCTTGAAACTAACCAGTCGTGTACNATTTATCTCTATGTATTACATAATCCGGCTTCAGTGACACATCCTGTTTGCACCTTGAAACTAACCAGTCGTGTACGATAGTCTAAATCTAGTTCGTATTACTTATCTGAACTGTAAATAAGATATAATATCGAGTTATTGTTATCACTTTGTTGCTGATAAAAACTTCAACCTTTAAGTTATTTTTTACAATGCAAGCAGCCCGTGTTTTACTTTCCAGCACTCGAGTTTCTCCGCGAAGCACACAGAGGCTGGAAATACCCCGAGCTGCCGGGAGCACGAAGGGCATTCATCAAAGCCGCAGGGCGAGCACATAGGCGCCGGGTACGTGATGGGATTTCCTGGCCGGCAAGTTGCATTGCCACGAGCTATCCGTCTTTCCCCGCCCACCTCGTCTCACACTTCAATGATTGCGTATTGATTTGGAATCCATTCCCGTGATGCCTTTTTTAGCCGAAAACTTGAGAAATCCTTTTTTTTCCGGTGATATAAAAGGAATGCTGCGTGGAAAAGAAAAGTTTTCGGTGTATGCAGTGTAACGTCCCAGGAGTCGGGTTGCCGCAAACTTGATCGCGTTGGGAATTTTTTGAACAAATTTTATGAGCGGTATTTTTTAAATTGTTACGTTTTGAAATGCATATTTTGTATAAATATTTATATTTNAAACTTGATCGCGTTGGGAATTTTTTGAACAAATTTTATGAGCGGTATTTTTTAAATTGTTACGTTTTGAAATGCATATTTTGTATAAATATTTATATTTGTGTGCATTCGTATTTTACTTTTACGAATACTGTAATGGCTCTACATGTACATAATAAAGTGTGCTAATAAAATTACCCATGCTTGTATCTGTAAGATTTTTTTGTCAAATATTACTAGTTTTTCCTTAAACTTTAATAAATTATGCACTAAATGCTGGAAAAATATCAATTACTTCTTCATTACCAAATTAGTTACAGCCTTCAAAATACTATTCATTTTTAACCAATGTTTAAAGTATACGTGTGATACTAAATTGATTACCACGGAAAGCTATGAAGTTATTTTATACACAGTGTAGAGGATACACTGGTGTATCCATGTATTCGTGTTCACCGTGTTAGGCTGCCCCAACCTGCCCGTCAAGGAAATAAAGATCTGTAAAAATGTGAAAACCAAATAAAAATTTTCTCTACTATGGGGAAGTCCTAAACACATTTACAAACATCAGTAAAGCTTACCCTTTAGTGCCCCATATGTAATAAGAGAGCAAGATGTTCATAAGACTCAGCAACACAAAACCAAGCTGATCCTTCTTTTTTAACTTCAGATTTTCTGTCCAACAAGAATTTATTAGGTTCTTAAAATTTGTTCTGGAAATTGCCTACCTCATCTCAGATATCCAATCCATCTTACTATTGCTATACATAATGTCTAAATTTGTATGGTTGGCCGTGGTTGTGTAGGAGTTAGCGGGCATGCCCGCCAATACAACGGTCAATTGGCTATCCGTTCCCCATAATCATGTAAAATTAGAAGAAAGGACGCGTATAAAAGTCATAAATCTATCCATTTATTTCTTACTTTTTTTTCGCGGTAAAGGAAACGAAGTGTCATGTGGAGACAAGAAGGATTACAATGTATCACATCATAAAGAAATCGTTTTGTAGATGATTAAAAACTGAGCATAGACTCTAATCACCTGAAGTAAAACTCTGGCTCAAGTGCAGATGAAAACACAGCAAGACGGTTTTATTCTGGCCTAGAAAGAGGAACGAATGAAACTTGATTAGACAAAATAATATAATTAAATATTTCGTAATTTTTTTTATTTCCAGTGGGAACTTTGTCAATGTAAATAGTTTTTACTCAAACTGTTAAAATAATATTATAATATAATGTATGGCTCTNATAGACTCTAATCACCTGAAGTAAAACTCTGGCTCAAGTGCAGATGAAAACACAGCAAGACGGTTTTATTCTGGCCCAGAAAGAGGAACGAATGAAACTTGATTAGACAGAATAATATAATTAAATATTTCGTAAATTTTTTTATTTTCAGTGGGAACTTTGTCAATGTAAATAGTTTTTACTCAAACTGTTAAAATAATATTATAATATAATGTATGGCTCTNTTTGTCAATGTAAATAGTTTTTACTCAAACTGTTAAAATAATATTATAATATAATGTATGGCTCTAACTACCTCACACCCACTGTTTACAAAAATATACAGATCGGTGGATTAACTTTCTGCCACACGATGTTACCCATGAGATAGTAACACAGTGAGCATTGGAGGCTAGAAATAAGGCTACCAAAGAACCAAAAGATGACAGTAAATAATTAACAGCAGACTCTCAAAATAACTAGGTAGAAGATGAGGATGAAGTAAGAAGTGATACATTGGATGACTCCAAGTTTTAGATCATATAGTATAAATAAATGTTATTTTTTAAATGTTGTAAATATAAATTATTTGACTATAAATTAGTATTTACTATTATGTATCTTAGAAAGGTATGTGTTATTAACTGTAAATAAGTTTGAATAGTTTTGGGTCTTTCTATGTAAACTTATTCGTATTATGACATTTTTTTTAATATAAATTTTTTATACGACTAGTTAGAAAATAATTATATATGTTTTGTTTCATGATGCCAGAGGAGCGTATCCTTGTTAGTGAGGGATGCAGGTCTTAAGTGAAAAAATAAAAGAACTAAATTTGATTTTAATTTTATCACACAGCTATTATTTACAGCATTAATCCATCTATCTCAACTTTAATCATTCTTATTTCTTCGTGAGCGCAATATCTATTGTCTATTTCAATTCTAACTAACATCCTTCTTAATGTCTCTGTTTGGTTATATTCAGTAACTCAAACTCATCATTAACACACTTACTGTCTGTCTGTTGCCTTAATCTGCTATGTCATTCACTCACGCATCAAGTCCAATAGTCCAGGCTGCCAGTCGTACTCTTCAAAGCGGCGATGTTCGCATTCGCAGATTTTCCTCCCGCTGGTCATCTCTCTTGCCGCTCGTTTCTCCCGCTCGCCGTCTATCGCAAAACCTCCAGCCACTCAAAAACTCCCAGCTGGAGGCCCGTCGCACTTTTATACTATGCTGGTCTTGAGCTGGAAAGTTCGACGCTCCCCGAGTCATGTTAAGAGAAACTATGGCAGTAAAAACCTACAAAATTATTCAGATAAATCCAGAAACTCAAAACAACCGAGATCAGCAGTGAGCGCCCCAAAAAGTATTATCGTGTCGGCTCGCCTTCTCTAACTAATACGCAGTTCTTGGTTTATCACCCGCCTGTCATTCAAAACATTTTGAAGGTCCCTTATGACTCGTCGCCGCTATCATATAACTGCTCTCTCCTTCACTTCCACTCGCTCGCGCGAGACAAAGCAGCGAGCGCGTAACACTGCCCCCTCCTCAAGTATATTAGTCCCGAACAGACACTGAAATATCCGGACTTTCATAGAGAGCCAGTTGGTCAATGTTAGCCACCTTCGGCTTCGCTCGAGAGCCTTAACAACAAATCTGAAAGACCACATCATTGATCTTATTCAGAATCGTGTAGAGCACTTCCCAATATTTATTAAGCTTCGGGCAGTAGCCTTTTCACGTATGGGGCTTGAACGCCACAACAGTAGTCCTTCTTGAAATACCTCGTCCGGCATTCTCCTATCATACCACATCTTCATCCTGTCAGTATTTATTCTGAGGTGCTGTCGAGCAAAATCATGAATGCCAACAAGTATGTTGTGTAATTCGCTAGCATAATCAGGGGCTGCAGCTTCCTTTTCTATCGGTCGTCCAAAAAGCAGGTCACTAGAGAGGCGCAGCTCTCTTCCAAACAGCATCCTTAATAATGTTACCTTTGTGGACTCGTGAACTGCTGAGCAGTAAGCAAGAAGAAACAATGGTACCTTTGAATCCCATTTCTTTTGGTTGTCTGCCACAAAGATCGACAGGTATTGCTCAAGAGTGCGGTTAGGTCTCTCGACTATTCCATCCGACTGAGGGTGTAAGGCTGTAGTCCTAGTTTTTTTCATCCCTAGAATCTTTGTTCCCTCCTGGAACACCGCAGCCTCAAATTTCTTCCATGATCAGAATGGAGTTCTAGTGGCACACCAAACCTCGAGAAGACATGCTCTATGAGTGCCTCAGTCACCTGATTCGGGAGGGTAATGACCTCAGGCCACTTAGTAAAGTAATATTGTGAAACCGGTAGATACCGATTCCCTCTCTCTCTCTCTCTCTCTCTCTCTCTCTGTGAGAGGTAAGGGACCCATAATATCTACTGCCATCCTCTCGAATGGGGGTCCAATTTTATACTTCCTGGTGTGACCTTGAGCTCTGGTCCTTGGGCTCTTCCTCACAGTGCAGGTGTGGCACATTGGGCACGGCTTCTCAACATCCTCCCGACAATGAAGCCAGTAGAATCTCAGTTGACAGTCTAATTAACACCAAAGTGCCCACTGGCTGCTGCATTATGCAGTTCTTTTAATACTTCGAGAACCCTGCTGTCTAGAAGGACCAACTATAACTGTGTATGTTTTCCATCATAAATTTCCCAGTTTCTCTCNTTTATACTTCCTGGTGTGACCTTGAGCTCTGGTCCTTGGGCTCTTCCTCACAGTGCAGGTGTGGCACATTGGGCACGACTTCTCAACATCCTCCCGACAATGAAGCCAGTAGAATCTCAGTTGACAGTCTAATTAACCAAAGTGCCCACTGGCTGCTGCATTATGCAGTTCTTTTAATACTTCGAGAACCCTGCTGTCTAGAAGGACCAACTATAACTGTGTATGTTTTCCATCATAAATTTCCCAGTTTCTTTAAAATATGCCATTATTTAGTACAAGGGAATTTTATTGTGCTAATTATGCTTTGACGGCTGCACTCAGGCTAGATATCGCTTCCCATTTTGGCCGACAGCAAGCTTCTTTCAACTTTAGAAATGGTTGCAAAGTGGGATCATTCAGCTGATCGTTCCTAACACTCTCATCACTGCAGGTAGGTGTCCCATCATAAGATAGACAACCTTGAATTCTTGTCCTGTGTACCTTCAGTTGTTCACCACTTTTGTCTTAGTGGCGTTCACAATGACGACAGAATGGCTCACGTGGCCTTCTAGAAAGTGCATCTGCATTTCTGTGAAGGCATCCAGGTCTGTCCTCTATTTCAAAGTTATATTCTTGAAGATACTGTATAAACCAGGCTATTTGACCTTCGGAGTTCTTAAACTAGACAGCATAATGAAGCATGGTCGGTTCTTAGAATAAAATGTCCGCCATAAAGTTAGGAGTGTATGTGTGAAATTGACTTCACCATGGCCAGAAGCTCCCTTTGTGTAACACAGTAATTTCTCTCAGGCTTATGAAATGCCTTACTGAAGTGTATTCTGGTGGTTTTTCTTTCCCACCCTGAACCTGAGATAACACAGCTCCAATGCCTACATCACTAGCAACAGTGTCCAAGATGAGCATACCCACACTTTTTGGGAAACCCAGGACTGGTGGGGAGATCAGAATTTCTTTCAGCTTATAAAAAGGATCTTCATATTCAGTGGACCAATGAAATTTCCGTTTTGCCTCAATAAGTTCGTATAGTGGCTTGGCGATCGCGGCGAACCCAGGCTCTCAAATATATGGTAATAGGAACTTAATCCCAGAAAACTCAGCACTTCAGTTTTGTTAGTTGGTTACAGTCAATTTTTTATTTATTTCGTCTGTTCCTATTCCATAGGCCGAGACTACATGTCCCAAGGAATTTATTTTCTTTAGGACGAGGTTGTACTTCTTAGGNAAATATGCCATTATTTAGTACAAGGGAATTTTATTGTGCTAATTATGCTTTGACGGCTGCACTCAGGCTAGATATCGCTTCCCATTTTGGCCGACAGCAAGCTTCTTTCAACTTTAGAAATGGTTGCAAAGTGGGATCATTCAGCTGATCGTTCCTAACACTCTCATCACTGCAGGTAGGTGTCCCATCATAAGATAGACAACCTTGAATTCTTGTCCTGTGTACCTTCAGTTGTTCACCACTTTTGTCTTAGTGGCGTTCACAATGACGACAGAATGGCTCACGTGGCCTTCTAGAAAGTGCATCTGCATTTCTGTGAAGGCGTCCAAGTCTGTCCTCTATTTCAAAGTTATATTCTTGAAGATACTGTATAAACCAGGCTATTTGACCTTCGGAGTTCTTAAACTAGACAGCATAATGAAGCATGGTCGGTTCTTAGAATAAAATGTCCGCCATAAAGTTAGGAGTGTATGTGTGAAATTTACTTCACCATGGCCAGAAGCTCCCTTTGTGTAACACAGTAATTTCTCTCAGGCTTATGAAATGCCTTANTGAAATTTACTTCACCATGGCCAGAAGCTCCCTTTGTGTAACACAGTAATTTCTCTCAGGCTTATGAAATGCCTTAATGAAGTGTATTCTGGTGGTTTTTCTTTCCCACCCTGAACCTGAGATAAAACAGCTCCAATGCCTACATCACTAGCAACAGTGTCCAAGATGAGCATACCCACACTTTTTGGGAAACCCAGGACTGGTGGGGAGATCAGAATTTCTTTCAGCTTATAAAAAGGATCTTCATATTCAGTGGACCAATGAAATTTCTGTTTTGCCTCAATAAGTTCATATAGTGGCTTGGCGATCGCGGCGAACCCAGGCTCTCAAATATATGGTAATAGGAACTTAATCCCAGAAAACTCAGCACTTCAGTTTTGTTAGTTGGTTACAGTCAATTTTTTATTTATTTCGCCTGTTCCTATTCCATAGGCCGAGACTACATGTCCCAAGGAATTTATTTTCTTTAGGACGAGGTTGTACTTCTTAGGAACTAGTTTCAAGTTGGCTGCGGCCACTTTCTGGAATACACAGTCTAAGCATAATAGGTGTTCTTCAAATATCCTTCCTGTCACAATGTAATCTAGGTAAACCTGACAAATATCTAAAGGAATAATTTTTTCCATCAGGTATTCGAAGGTGGCAGGGGCATTACATAGCCCAAAAGGCATTAATTTGAACAGCCTGGTTCATTTCCCTTAGATACAAAATGCTATCTTCTCTTAGTCCTCTGGGGCCACCTCGCACTGCCAGTACCCATTCTTCATGTCCAAAGTAGGAAACCATAGCGAACCTGCCAAGCTGTTCAGTGTTATGTAATCCATCCTTGGAAGCAAATCAGAGTATTTCTTTGTCACATTATTAACNGACAAATATCTAAAGGAATAATTTTTTCCATAAGGTATTCGAAGGTGGCAGGGGCATTACATAGCCCAAAAGGCATAAATTTGAACAGCCGGGTTCATTTCCCTTAGATACAAAATGCTATCTTCTCTTAGTCCTCTGGGGCCACCTCGCACTGCCAGTACCCATTCTTCATGTCCAAAGTAGGAAACCATAGCGGACCTGCCAAGCTGTTCAGTGTTATGTAATCCATCCTTGGAAGCAAATCAGAGTATTTCTTTGTCACATTATTAACCTGTCGATAATCTATCCAAAACCTTATTGAGCCATCTTTCTTATTATCAAGTACAATGGGTGACGACCACGGAATAACTTGTGGTTCTATTTCATCTAACTCCCTCATTTCCTTCGGAATTCTCTCAACTGTCTCATGCGAAGCTAGTAGCAATCGTCTGGGTGGCTGCTTTACGGGTCTGGCATATCCTATATCGATGTGGTGGCAGATCTCGTTAATCCTTCCAAGGTGTGTTATGGTAGCCCCTGTGTCTACGAACATCTGGCAATGAACATAATTCAGCCTCCCCTCCACCAGCATTGCATCCCTATCATGTTTCACAGACCGCACATGTATGAATATTGGGGCCTTCCCTACAGCAGTCATCGACCTTCGCCCTTCAAGATCGGTGTTTACAAGTTTTCCGGATATGCTGTATTCTCACCTGCTTCTCGCTGCTTATTATCCCGCTGTTGTTTCTGTTGCTGCTCTGTTCTGGGCAGTATGGTCTCAGTTACCCCGGATGTCCACATGACCAATACTCAGGCAGTTTGGGTGTGGGGCGGCGAAGATCCGTAGCTCGAAACCTATAAGCTATGTCCCTGATGGCCGTCTTCATCTTCTTCAATGTCTTCTTGATGCCTTCGTCGTCTTCGTTCAGTGTCACTGCCTGTACCGGACGGCGGGTTCGGCCCCCTGTNTCAATGTCTTCTTGATGCCTTCGTCGTCTTCGTTCAGTGTCACTGCCTGTACCGGACGGCGGGTTCGGCCCCCTGTATTTCTGACTCCACCTCCAGTGCTCCGGCCAGGGCGTCTTGCAAGTTGTGGGGTGCAGCCAGACATACCGCTTGCCATACCTCTGTGTCGGCAATGGCATCGATGAATAATCCGACTGCGATGATGTCGCCTCCTCGGAGCACCCTTCCAGAGATAGTTGGTACAGCCACACGATGCCTGCTAGGCTCCCCTGGTCTCTGGGGGTGGCTTCGCAGCTGTGTATGGTGGGCATGTCGTAGGTACCGGTCGCCGAAACGTAGCTCCAAGGCCGACACCAATGTGTGGTACTATAGTAGATGTCGCTTTGGCGGAGATTGTAGTATGCTCAGTGCGGGGCCTCTCAGTAAAGCGGTGAGGTAGTAAGGCCGCGGCTCGGCTGACAAGTCATTCAGGGTGGCAACTATTTCAAACTGGTGTTGGTACTCCCGCCATGAAGTCTGGCCATCGTATAGGACGGGCTTAATTGATAGCCCCTTCCCCATTTATTGCTGCGTGACACAAGTGCTGCAGAGCTACTGGTTATCCTCCGAGGTTCCTGTGTTGGGTACGCCATGCACTGCTTCCCCACCTTTGTAGCCTGCCGGTGTGATGATAGTGAAACTCCGTTGTTGAAGAGATTCATGCAATTCCTTCTGTAGTGCACGGATCTTCAGTTTTAGTTCATTTTCGACGCTGTCCGTCCTTTCTCAGACACTGTCAACTACTTTAGTTACACTGTCCACATTTTAATTTACACTGTCAATCTTCTTGTCCATAGATTCAACTCTCGTATTCACCAACTCTCGAATGCCCTCTATTTTCCTCTACATTTTAATTTTCAGTGTCTATTTTCCTTTCTACATTTTCATCAACAAGGTCAATTTTCCTATCTAAATTCCCATCAACAGTCAATTTTCCTATTTACATTCTCATTAACACAAACCGTTTTTCCTATCTACATTCTGATTTACGGAGTAAATTTTCCTATCTACTAATTCAACTACATTATTCATCTGAGTATTTACATTCTCGTTTACACATTTTTTTATTTCAATAATTTGGCTACCTGCTTCCTCAATCAATGCTCGCAATGCTTCTTTTCCTGTAGACATTTTTCAAGTTAATATTCACAGTTACGATTGTATAAAACAGTCGTAATTGTTTTCACCTAGAGCTATTAATTTTATTAATTAGTCAAAACATCACTAATTCCTAACCTATTGCCTAACATGATTTACCACAGATTATTTCATAATTGCCTCCATTATACTTCTGACACCAGTGTCGAGGGGCGTATCCGAGTTCGTGAGGGATGGAGGTCTTATTAAAAAAATTAAAGAACTAAATTTGATTTTAGTTTATTTCCAAATATGTTATTTAAATAATTAATCGATCTCCACTGTTACTCTTTTCATTTCTTAGTAAGAGCGTACCAATATGGTTTTATACAACTAGTCAGGAAATAATGTTATAGGTGTAAATGATAACTTGCAGATTTCTAAACTACTGAAATATTACATTCTACTAGTAATAGTGACAAATATTGTCCTTTTTTATTTGAACTCTTTTAAAATACCCTTTTCTACATAGTATGATAGTAATAATTAATCAATTTGTTCTAATGTATCTAGGGAACTGGAATTTCAATGTCTCCTCCTACTCAAATCGTATGATTCTTTTCAATCATTGAAGTACGTCCAAAAGTTAGTTTCATTATGTTTATACACTACGCAATGTAATTGTAAACATTTATATCTAGAATAACAAATTCTTCACTTGACATTACAAATTTAAGTGTAGGTGTAGTGTATAAGTGTAAATAGCATTTACTCTTCCCACGCCCCTATGGACAGTGCATAATGAAACCTTCCGTGGAAAAGCTATACCTACGCCCACGGATATTTGGTTATAAATCTTATTCACAATACGTTGCAATAGTAAAGAGAGGATAATTTTCTCACTGTACCACGTGACTTGAAGAGTGTATTTTTAAGTAATTTGTATACCACGAATGATTACTACTATTAATTATTCTTGACATCTCTGTATCTGGAGATACTCTTAACTCCCTAGATTGTGGGACAGGAACTGTCACCTACACACTGAAAAATCAACTAGAAGAACCTTTTTTTCGCCTTCAATCATATTTACTTTATTAAATATTTATATGTCCATGTGAAGTGTTCTAAGCATCTTAAATAGTTTCCAGTACTTCCAGAACTGACAGTATGTAACACTCTTTGGTTCAGTAATACAAAATGTCCTTTTCCTTCAAATTAACCATTTTTATAAGTAAATCGTCAAAAATAGCATGAATATTGTTTTTCTCCGCTTTGCAAAAATGAGTTCACCACCCGCGAAACTGATGAAACACGACTCCCATATCGTACAGAACAGTTTGAAACTACCTACTTCTCTCACAACAATCCATGGTACTATACAAGACTATTCCTAATAACTGACTGATATAACATGAATATTTTGTAACGGCGTCGTCTTGTTGAAGAACAATAGCAATTTATACATCGTACTGCTTGACAGAAGGCAAATGTCAATTATTTGCAAAAGCTTGTGTCTTAAGCCTATTGTTGTTATGCTCAGAACCTACTTTACTCAGCCGGTTTTATTTCTTACTATTCATGTGGCACCATTTGGACATATTTATTGAGGATTTTCTGCTTATCATTTCGCCTCACTGTCGAGGTTCATACCATCATACAGCTGTTGCCACCATGTTGAGGCTTTGGGTTCAACTCTCTAGCAAAGTATGCGTCATAATGTGAGTTGGGTTTACTGAGGCACTAAAACGCCCCTGTCTTTCGCAAAAAAAAAAGAATAAAAAGTAGGCAATAACTATGAAAGCTAAAAAAAGTTATGATAATTACAAAGTATCTTCGCTATGCTTGTGTACACACTGAGCGTGTTCATTGATACATTTCATTTCCGGAAGTTAAATTCAAAGTACATTTGTAAGGTGTTTGCTTACTGTTTCCATGTAGGCATCATTGGAAGATTATTCATTACGTTGAATACACAAACTTTTACAATATTTGAACTAGCAAAAACTGNTCAATGTCTTCTTGATGCCTTCGTCGTCTTCGTTCAGTGTCACTGCCTGTACCGGACGGCGGGTTCGGCCCCCTGTCTTTCTGACTCCACCTCCAGTGCTCCGGCCAGGGCGTCTTGCAAGTTGTGGGGTGCAGCCAGACATACCGCATGCCATACCTCTGTGTCGGCAATGGCATCGATGAATAATCCGACTGCGATGATGTCGCCTCCTCGGAGCACCCTTCCAGAGATAGTTGGTACAGCCACACGATGCCTGCTAGGCTCCCCTGGTCTCTGGGGGTGGCTTCGCAGCTGTGTATGGTGGGCATGTCGTAGGTACCGGTCGCCGAAACGTAGCTCCAAGGCCGACACCAATGTGTGGTACTATAGTAGATGTCGCTTTGGCGGAGATTGTAGTATGCTCAGTGCGGGGCCTCTCAGTAAAGCGGTGAGGTAGTAAGGCCGCGGCTCGGCTGACAAGTCATTCAGGGTGGCAACTATTTCAAACTGGTGTTGGTACTCCCGCCATGAAGTCTGGCCATCGTATAGGACGGGCTTAATTGATAGCCCCTTCCCCATTTATGGCTGCGTGACACAAGTGCTGCAGAGCCACTGGTTATCCTCCGAGGTTCCTGTGTTGGGTACGCCATGCACTGCTTCCCCACCTTTGTAGCCTGCCGGTGTGATGATAGTGAAACTCCGTTGTTGAAGAGATTCATGCAATTCCTTCTGTAATGCACTGATCTTCAGTTTTAGTTCATTTTCGACGCTGTCCGTCCTTTCTCAGACACTGTCAACTTCTTTAGTTACACTGTCCACATTTTAATTTACACTGTCAATCTTCTTGTCCACAGATTCAACTCTCGTATTCACCAACTCTCGAATGCCCTCTATTTTCCTCTCTACATTTTAATTTTCAGTGTCTATTTTCCTTTCTACATTTTCATCAACAAGGTCAATTTTCCTATCCAAATTCCCATCAACAGTCAATTTTCCTATTTACATTCTCATTAACACAAACCGTTTTTTTCTATCTACATTCTGATTTACGGAGTAAATTTTCCTATCTACTAATTCAACTACATTATTCATCTGAGTATTTACATNCTATCTACATTCTGATTTACGGAGTAAATTTTCCTATCTACTAATTCAACTACATTATTCATCTGAGTATTTACATTCTCGTTTACACATTTTTTTATTTCAATAATTTGGCTACCTGCTTCCTCAATCAATGCTCGCAATGCTTCTTTTCCTGTAGACATTTTTCAAGTTAATATTCACAGTTACGATTGTATAAAACAGTCGTAATTGTTTTCACCTAGAGCTATTAATTTTATTAATTAGTCAAAACATCACTAATTCCTAACCTATTGCCTAACATGATTTACCACAGATTATTTCATAATTGCCTCCATTNTTAGTCAAAACATCACTAATTCCTAACCTATTGCCTAACATGATTTACCACAGATTATTTCATAATTGCCTCCATTCTACTTCTGACACCAGTGTCGAGGGGCGTATCCGAGTTCGTGAGGGATGGAGGTCTTATTAAAAAAAATTAAAGAACTAAATTTTATTTTAGTTTATTTCCAAATATGTTATTTAAATAATTAATCTATCTCCACTGTTACTCTTTTCATTTCTTAGTAAGAGCGTACCAATATGTTTTTATACAACTAGTCAGGAAATAATTTTATAGGTGTAAATGATAACTTGCAGATTTCTAAACTACTGAAATATTACATTCTACTAGTAATAGTGACAAATATTGTCCTTTTTTATTTGAACTCTTTTAAAATACCCTTTTCTACATAGTATGATAGTTATAATTAATCAATTTGTTCTAATGTATCTAGGGAACTGGAATTTCAATGTATCCTCGTACTCAAATCGTATGATTCTTTTCAATCATTGAAGTACGTCCAAAAGTTAGTTTCATTATTTTTATCCACTACGCAATGTAATTGTAAACATTTATATCTAGAATAACAAATTCTTCACTTGACATTACAAATTTAAGTGTAGGTGTAGTGTATAAGTATAAATAGCATTTACTCTTCCCACGCCCCTATGGACAGTGCATAATGAAACCTTCCGTGGAAAAGCTATACCTACGCCCACGGATATTTGGTTATAAATCTTATTCACAATACGTTGCAATAGTAAAGAGAGGATAATTTTCTACGCCATGATTACTCGATCCGTCCCACTGTACCACGTGACTTGAAGAGTGTATTTTTAAGTAATTTTTATACCACGAATGATGACTACTATTAATTATTCTTGACATCTGTGTATCTGGAGATACTCTTAACTCCCTAGATTGTGGGACAGGAACTTTCCCCTACACACTGAAAAATCAACTAGAAGAACCTTATTTTCGCCTTCAATCATATTTACTTTATTAAATATTTATATGTCCACGTGAAGTGTTCTAAGCATCTTAAATAGTTTCCAGTACTTCCAGAACTGACAGTATGTAACACTCTTTGCTTCAGTAATACAAAATGTCCTTTTCCTTAAAATTAACCATTTTTATAAGTAAATCGTCAAAAATAGCATGAATATTGTTGTTCTCCGCTTTGCAAAAATGAGTTCACCACCCGCGAAACTGATGAAACACGACTCCCTTATCGTACAGAACAGTTTGAAACTACCTACTTCTCTCACAACAATCCATGGTACTATACTAGACTATTCCTAATAACTGACTGATATAACATGAATATTTTGTAACGGCGTCGTCTTGTTGAAGAACAATAGCAATTTATACATCGTACTGCTTGACAGAAGGCAAATGTCAATTATTTGCAAAAGCTTGTGTCTTAAGCCTATTGTTGTTATGCTCAGAACCTACTTTACTCAGCCGGTTTTATTTCTTACTATTCATGTGGCACCATTTGGACATATTTATTGAGGATTTTCTGCTTATCATTTCGCCTCACTGTCGAGGTTCATACCATCATACAGCTGTTGCCACCATGTTGAGGCTATGGGTTCAACTCTCTAGCAAAATATGCGTCATAATGTGAGTTGAGTTTACTGAGGCACTAAAACGCCCCTGTCTTGCGCAAAAAAAAAAGAATAAAAAGTAGGGAATAACTATGAAAGCTAAAAAAAGTTATGATAATTACAAAGTATCTTCGCTATGCTTGTGTACACACTGAGCGTGTTCATTGATATATTTCATTTCCGGAAGTTAAATTCAAAGTACATTTGTAAGGTGTTTGCTTACTGTTTCGATGTAGGCATCATTGGAAGATTATTCATTACGTTGAATACACAAACTTTTACAATATTTGAACTAGCAAAAACTGNGATGTAGGCATCATTGGAAGATTATTCATTACGTTGAATACACAAACTTTTACAATATTTGAACTAGCAAAAACTGTCTTACATCCTGTATAGAATAATTCTGTATAGAATAAGACTTCAAATATCAAACTTTCCTTGTTGATTTTTATGTTACGAATGTATTTTAAAACCTTAACAGAATCTAACTATTATGCTTTATGTGAATTAGAAAAGTGACGAGTTTTACATACCATATATTTAAAATTCCCGATACTTTCAGGTCATACTTTGACCAGTTGTTTTGAAAGGTTATTTAAACCATTTTCATTTCAGCCTATACAATTTCACGAAACCAATTTTTATGTAAGACACATTGGTCTGTTGTTTTAAGGAGTCAGAAAATATAATCTTATGACTTCTAATTTTATCGTTACCCTTCCAGTGACACTATGCGCGAATCAGTCAATGAATTCTCGAGAAATATGTTTTTGCTATTCTGGTTAAGTACTGCATTATTTTTTCAACTAAACTCAGATATATTTCGTATATGTCATTCATAAATTAGTTTTTCACACCGAAAAATTTGTAATATCCAAAAAAAAATTTTATTTTCGTAAAAATTTAAATTTTTGTTTTTTCAAAATACCAATTTTAAAATTATTTAAAATCATATAAGTATTGGAAATTATTTTAGGCTTTTGATTGGCCATAAGTTATTACTTCAATACCAGTTCCACTTAAACGATATTTACGGAGATAATAATGACACATTCAAAGTTATATAAATATCTAGCTAAACAAGCGTCATTAAGGTTATCTGCAGCGTAACTATAAAATTATTTCTCAATTGTATTCACAAAGTCCAAGAAGTTATTAGGTATGGCACAGTAAGTAGTGTTTGGCGAAAGTAGTTTAAGTTTACTTGAATTGTAGTTTCCTAAGTGTCATTATCGCTGAGTGCACCGAAGTTTCGACAGGAAAAGCGGTACCACTTTCGTTGTAGAAGTTATCTCGGCAAAGACGTCACCTAGGTAACCACTGCCACGAAAATTATTACTGAAAAAGTCCACTGGAAACCCAAAAGCAAAATGCGTGTACGTATATCTAAATATTTTGCTGAAGTTTAGGTATGATGTATTATCCACAATAATCTAATGGAAGCATGATCTAAATTGTCGCTCGTGTTTTCTCTTAAGGTAGAATTAAAGTAGCTTCTCATGGAGCACTGCACTCGACTCTACAAGATGCAGAACTCATTCAAATGTAGTACATACACTACCATAAATTGTCGCGAAAGTAGGATTTACGTTGCTTATGGAAGAAGACTGCATATATCAAATAATAAGAGTATGTTTTTAGTGAAAATTTCCACATGTTTTCATTCAGGATTATTTATAAGAGAATTTTACAATTTTAGTTTAAGGAAGAATTTGGTAGTGTGTGTACTATTTTTGAATGAGTTCTGCATGTTGAACAGTTGGGTGAAGTGCTCCAATGGAAGCCGTAGTAACTCTACCATAGTTCCGCAGATAACAGAGAGCTGTGCCTACTGAGCTGCGGAGCAAGAGCGGTTTTCGAGGAGTCAAGTTAGATGAGACGCAGCCGTGCGCTACGAGAAAGGGTGGCGGAGTAAGCGGGAATCGTGGTGCCACAAACCAGTTTATCATCCGAGAGTTGGAGCCAACAAAACCTAGAAGAACTGGAGAGGAACCCGGAAAGCAGAGCCGAGACGCGAATAGAAAACGCGCTTTCTCGAATTGAGGCCGGTGCTGTTCTGCGCTCTGGTAACGAACGGCTTCCTCAGCTTGGTGCAGATGCTCTAGAGAGAGTTTAAATTTTGAGGTTAAGGTCGCGCAATCCTGTACAGAGCGGCTAAAGACGACGGTATATCCGAGATTACTGTGGACTCCGAACCACCAGGTGGCAAACCGGTGTTTATAAAATTAGTCATTCCGGCCTGATCTCCACGTGACGCATTAGTTCTCATGGCCAAAGACAACCAAGAAGATTTTCCAAGCAGTTCGTCTAGCGTCTGAAGGGCATAGCAAATGTGTATTAATTTCTCGATATAAAATCTAAAAATACACTCCTTAATGTTCGGCATAACGCAAAGTAANCATAGCAAATGTGTATTAATTTCTCGATATAAAATCTAAAAATACACTCCTTAATGTTCGGCATAACGCAAAGTAAGTACAATCATGACTGGTATTCCTCGCGGTACGAAACTAGCATGAATGGCGTCAGTACCTCCCTAAGAATAATGATGTTAGTCACTTCTGGTGTACCTTAGGTTTACAACAGCAAAAGAAAATGCTCTCGCATTTTAAATTCCAAAAACAAGTATGCATCTTTAATTGAGTTTGCAGGCTTTCGCGGCCTTTGAGCCTTCTTGGTTTTTGAGTTTCAGCCATATACCCAGGGCTGGAAAGGCGGTGCTTCCTGATTGGACAGTGTTTTTGGCCAATCAGCCCCGTCGATGTTGAAGAGTATCCCAGTGTTTCTGTAGCCATTGCAGTCGCCAACTTCAATACACAAGAAACTGTTACTAAAATGCAAGTGCAGTAAAACTTTGGGCAAAAGAGGAAAGGTAACATACGTAAAGTTTAAGTGAGGAAGTTTGGTATGTTCACAAACAGAAGGTGTTAATTATTTGTTTGTCGTTCAGTGTGTGAGTTCTTTACTTATTGTACGTGTTGCACTCCGTGTTGTTAATATAATTGTACAATACTGTTATTTGTGAAAATAAACTTATACTTTATCTTCCCTCTCCCACGAAATATTTAATGATGTTTAGATGAAAGATTTACAGTTTCTCGTCCCCGCTGCATCACAATCACCCTATGCTTGTTGTCTTATGACGAATAAGTGTGTGTTAAATATACAAATGTAGTTTTTATGCTTCTTTAATCTGTTTAAGTTTATGGATTTCCAAAAATATTCCGTTACGCTGCAGATTATTTTAATGTGAGCTGTTTATTCGGATAGTTATTTAACGTTGAATATGTCACGATTATGTCCGTAACAATAGTTTATCTGAGAGTATATAATAAGTCCTTGATAAGGACATATCTACAACAAATGATTATTATTTCTATTGGAGATGTGCTTTATTATAATTTACGTGACATCTCTCAAAATAGATGTGCATATAATATGAATCTGTGGTTTTACATGACGTTCAATTTTAGGCAGCATGATTTGTTTATAAACCATTAGTGTTCATAAATCCTTAGTGTTCATAAAACATGTGGCAACATATTTACAAACGATGAAATGTGATCAACATATATCTCGCGGCAAATTCTTTACTAAAATACTATCACTACCTTTCCACTTCTACATAAAAATTTCTAATGAAATTTGATAATTGCAGAAATATTTAGCCAGGTAAACAGTTTGCACTAATCACAAAGGCCAGCAGTATATGGTGGTAGCTACAAAAAAAATTTAAATAAAGTTATTTTATCATTATGATAACATATTTGCCAGGATGCGTATCATTAAAATAATATCATGACTGTAGTATTTCGATTATATGAAAATTACTTACAACACCATAAAAAAAGTATTATAAAATATCTACAATTTTTAGTAATCTGTATGTTTGGCAAGTCACAAAATTATATTTTATTAATCTCTCATTTTTGTACAACCATAAAATGTTCAATTATGTCGCTATAGAAAAGAACCTACAATATGACTGGAAGTTATTTAATTGCAGATAGAGTTTCAAAGCACGACAAGACTTCCTCTGACGTTTGGAGAATTTATCTACTGATAATTACATTTATCTGATCGATAACCCGAGATTTGCGACAACAGTGGAAAGACATGTTTCATAAGTTCATTTTTTTAAATACAATGTTAAACTGAGATTTAAACTTCCATTTAATTTTATGTAGCATCACATAAATAGTTAATAAATGTTATTTATAAACTCTACCAGAGCACAAAAAAAGAAGTTCGCAAGCCATCATACAAAAGTGTAAATTTACCTCGTAAAATGGAATTTGCTACTTATCTTAAGTAATGAAGATTGTTTTTAAATTAAATTTGTTTAGTACAGTTACAGAACAATTTTACTCGTTGCATAAAAGCTTACATTTAACTTACTTCATGTTTAAGTATCTCTATTAAAACGTAAAGATTANAACATTGCACTAGAACTGCTGGGAACAATTGGTCTCTCATTCCAAATAACGTTGTTCGCGCCGCGTTTCAGACTCGCTGACATATCACGAACCAAAACCACCCCCTTCTCTTTTCCAATCTTCACTGGACTTCCCAGCCGCTATCATACACATAAAATTAGGTGGACCGATTTTTCGTCTTCTGCGCATGTGCCCAACATTGACCTACCTCACACCAATACAACTGTCAAAGTGACATGGTCGACAGTGATCGGGTGTGTTTGTTGTAACTTCATTTTCTAAAGATAAGTTCTTTTGTATGAACGAAATACTTTTACCAATTTGTTACCAAAAGTGTTTTAACCTCAGGTCCTATGCCGGTAGTTAATAATAGTCATATTAACAAAAAAAAACACAGTACAATATAGGGACACGAAGACTGGCTTTGCACAGGTAACGTGGCTTTATTCACTGTAGGACCGCCGCCGGCNCATAGCAAATGTGTATTAATTTCTCGATATAAAATCTAAAAATACACTCCTTAATGTTCGGCATAACGCAAAGTAAATACAATCATGACTGGTATTCCTCGCGGTACGAAACTAGCATGAATGGCGTCAGTACCTCCCTAAGAATAATGATGTTAGTCACTTCTGGTGTACCTTAGGTATACAATAACAAAAGAAAATGCTCTCGCATATTACATTCCAAAAACAAGTACGCATGTTTAATTGAGTTTGCAGGCTTTCGCGGCCTTTGAGCCTTCTTGGTTTTTGAGTTTCAGCCATATACCCAGGGCTGGAAAGGCGGTGCTTCCTGATTGGACAGTGTTTTTGGCCAATCAGCCCCGTCGATGTTGAAGAGTATCCCAGTGTTTCTGTAGCCATTGCAGTCGCCAACTTCAATACACAAGAAACTGTTACTAAAATGCAAGTGCAGTAAAACTTTGGGCAAAAGAGGAAAGGTAACATACGTAAAGTTTACGTGAGGAAGTTTGGTATGTTCACAAACAGAAGGTGTTAATTATTTGTTTGTCGTTCAGTGTGTGAGTTCTTTACTTATTGTACGTGTTGCACTCCGTGTTGTTAATATAATTGTACAATACTGTTATTTGTGAAAATAAACTTATACTTTATCTTCCCTCTCCCACGAAATATTTAATGATGTTTAGATGAAAGATTTACAGTTTCTCGTCCCCGCTGCATCACAATCACCCTATGCTTGTTGTCTTATGACAAATAAGTGTGTGTTAACTATACAAATGTAGTTTTTACGCTTCTTTAATCTGTTTAAGTTTATGAATTTCCAAAAATATTCCGTTACGCTGCAGATTATTTTAATGTGAGCTTTTTATTCGGATAGTTATTTAACGTTGACTATGTCACGATTATGCCTGTAATAATAGTTAATCTGAGAGTATATAATAAGTCCTTGATAAGGACATATCTACAACAAATGATTATTATTTCTATCAGAGATGTGCTTTATTATAATTTACGTGACATCTCTCAAAATAGATGTGCATATAATATGAATCTGTGGTTTTACATGACGTTGAATTTTAGGCAGCATGATTTGTTCATAAACCCTTAGTGTTCATAAAACATGTGGCAACATATTTACAAACGATGAAATGTGATCAACATATATCTCGCGGCAAATTCTCTACTAAAATACTATCACTACATTTCCACTTCTACATAAAAATTTCTAATGAAATTTGATAATTGCAGAAATATTTAGCCAGGTAAACAGTTTGCACTAATTACAAAGGCCAGCAGTATATGGTGGTAGCTACAAAAATAATTAAAATAAAGTTATTTTATCATTATGATAACATATTTGCCAGGATGCATATCATTAAAATAATATCATGACTGTAGTATTTCGATTATATGAAAATTACTTACAACACCATAAAAAAAGTATTATAAAAGATCTACAATTTTTAGTAATCTGTATGTTTGGNTATAAAATATCTACAATTTTTAGTAATCTGTATGTTTGGCAAGTCACAAAATTATATTTTATTAATCTCTCATTTTTGTACAACCATAAAATGTTCAATTATATCGCTATAGAAAAGAACCTACAATATGACTGGAAGTTATTTAACTGCAGATAGAGTTTCAAAGCACGACAAGACTTCCTATGACGTTTGGAGAATTTCTCTACTGATAATTCCATTTATCTGATCGATTACCCGAGATTTGCGACAACAGTGGAAAGACATGATTCATAAGTTCATTTTTTTAAATACAATGTTAAACTGAGATTTAAACTTCCATTTAATTTTATGTAGCATCACATNTTTCATAAGTTCATTTTTTTAAATACAATGTTAAACTGAGATTTAAACTTCCATTTAATTTTATGTAGCATCACATAAATAGTTAATAAATGTTATTTATAAACTCTACCAGAGCACAAAAAAAGAAGTTCGCAAGCCATCATACAAAAGTGTAAATTTACCTCGTAAAATGGAATTTGCTACTCATCTTAAGTAATGAACATTGTTTTAACATTAAATTTGTTTAGTACAGTTACAGAACAATTTTACTCGTTGCATAAAAGCTTACATTTAACTTACTTCATGTTTAAGTATCTCTATTAAAACGTAAAGATTACTAAAAATATTTCAACTCCGTCTCTTGTAGTAATTCAATTTCGATAAACGCTGCCCGCAATCATCAGGAATTTGCGAGCATTGCATTACAACTGCTGGGAACAATTGGTCTATCATTCCAAATAACGTTGGTCGCGCCGCGTGTCAGACTCGCTGACATATCACGAACCAAAACCACCCCCTTCTCTTTTCCAATCTTCACTGGACTTCCCAGCCGCTATCATACACATAAAATTAGGTGGACCGATTTTTCGTCTTCTGCGCATGTGCCCAACATTGACCTACCTCACACCAATACAGCTGTCAAAGTGACATGGTCGACAGTGATCGGGTGTGTTTGTTGTAACTTCATTTTCTAAAGATAAGTGCTTTTGTATGAACGAAATACTTTTACCAATTTGTTACCAAAAGTGTTTTAACCTCAGGTCCTATCCACGTAGTTAATAATAGTCGTATTGAAAATAAAAACACAGTACAATATAGGGACACGGAGACTGGCTTTGCACAGGTAGCGTGGCTTTATTCACTGTAGGACCGCCGCCGGCACGCTTCGCCGCGGACTGGCGGGAGTCAGGCGCTAGGTCGATGATTATACTGAAAGCGGGTGTAACCCAATTGCTAGTGAGGCATCTCGCCGACTGATAGCGCCTCGGGGACCGACCAAGGAGCGAGGTGCGTGCACTGCCACGGGCATTAGTGAGATTACTGTCGCGCGCTGCTCCCACCACCCGCCCGCCATCCCAACTATACACACCACACTCACGCCGGTATTTTTCTTTCCCGTCCCGGCTGACTGTTTTAACGAATTTCATCCCTCGCCTCGCGGCTTTCAATATTCTGAAGAACATTTTTACAATACTGTGGTGATCACGAAAATGTATTCCTTATTCACACTTATTACATATATATTTAATTATTTTATTTATTGTTGCAACATTTATATTAATATGCATTGCAAAACTTGCACGTTATTATATATTTAAAAAAAAATTATATTAGGTATTTTTATAGACCTGTTATTACCCATATATTAAGAGTTGAACTAGGATATATGCATACAATTAAAACAACAATGATATACAATTTAATGTTTTGGAAATAAGATGAAAGTATTTAAAAATGTTATTTAACTTTAAGGCACAGAACTAATGCAGATACCAGAGTACAACAGCAACATGTTATCAATTATTTTGTGAGTGACGTTTCAAAAGTGTGCGTTTCTGCAATTTCTTCTAACACAGTGGCGAAAGGTCACAAAATGTTCGACAATAATGAACACAAAAGTTTCTACTACGAAGAAGAGAATCTGTATTTACTTTCCTGAGGAAAGATCGGCTTAGTAGACCTCTTTATTGTATGTGTGTCTGTGTGCGTCTACACTAAAAAATTTGGAATGACACACAACATTTCACCAATCTCAGTAAACTTTTGGCTCTTAAGTAAGGACACCCGACCTTAATGGTCTTCGGCCAAGTTGAATGCTTATTTTCAAAATGGTGACAATTTCATACGTTACTATCCAAACGATGCATTAAACGCAGAAACTCCTTTATTCTTTATTTCGCCATTTTAATACATATTTTCACCTTAATAATTGAATTTTAAACCATATCTCAAGGACTACAAAATCGACTACCACCACATTAATTACACAATCAGTGCTGGGGTAGGCCACCTCAAATTTATCGTTAGGATACCAGGTGCATACTTTCACGATGACAACATCGTAGATAATTTTGGCTATTTAAAAAATATCTACCAAAATTTTTTAAACCTATTTCAACCAGACTTTTTACGCTGGTAATATTTACTGCCATCTTGAAAGACACTACCATCTTGAATATAAATTACATGGAAACTACTGTAAATAATACCAGCAAAGTTGGCACACACATTATAGCAAAGGAATTTTAAATGGATAAGGTATTTATAATCAAAACGGTGGCATTGTTATAAATTTTATTACATGGTGTATCTCTGGAACCATTGCGCCTATTTAAACCAAACTTGGTATGTCTGCAGTACTCATTTATCAATAAAACTGTAGACTTATTTATAACTTCCATAGTCCGATTTGTTGGAGAATAACGTCAACGGAAAATAAATCACTATCATATCTCATTTTCGCCTCAACTCAGATCCGCCTCATGTGACACACAAGTACTAACATGAGGACAGATAGAAATATAGTGAAGCTGTTACTTATACATTAAACGTATTCTCAAGCAATATGCCATATCTACGGAACCACTAAGTGTATTTTAATTAATCTTTCAGTGCTGAATTAACTAATGTGTGCTCTGAATTCTCTAAGTGAAAGCTTCGATTGTCCACCTTTCTGGGAGGATGCTCCGCATAATAAATGTTACGTTTGTTCGTCACTTTAGGAATTACTCTGTTTATTTCCAACTAACTTTGTGAAATTCTTTGTATTGAATCTATTTGTTGATACAAATTGTCTTGCCTAAGCTTTCGAGAAAAATATATCTAAGTTGTTTTAATATATAGAGGAAAGTAAGCTAATTTATTAAAACGGTAATGCCGTAATAAATTTAGTGTATTATTTTAAAAATTAAGATTACAGTTCGGGGTTTTGTCCCTATATTATGCAAAAATAAATGTTAAACACGAAGGAACATAAATAATGTAACAATTAATACACTATAACAGTAAATCGTTCTTTCCGTACACACAGCATAATTGCCGTCTCAAAATCCATACGATTTATTCTTATTCGCTGCATAATTTTTATTTGTTTTTCAGTACGGATAAGGAATTTTCCATGAAACGCTACGAGTTGTACCGAATACAATTATCACGATGTTTTTTTACAAATTGTGGCGGAGTGTGCGTGCGCTGGAAGAGAAGCGGTACGCTTTCTTAACCGCAGAAATCCCTAAGCACGAACAATGAAAGACATTCCGGGCATTTCGAGGAAGAGACGAAAAATCTCGCGTAAACAACTACAGACAATTCAAGGTTACTCCCAAATTTTCTGAAGCCCTGCTCAATTTTTACTTCCAGGATATCCCTCCGCCTCAAACTAATAAAGCTTAGAAAATTACACTAGAAAGCCGACGCACCGCATTCGTGCGCGGCCAGCATAAAAATATTCGTATATTATGTATTATTAATATTATTTTATTTATATTATTAAATTATTAAAGTGTTAGTTATAACTGAAATATTACAATTTACAAATCAAATATATGTAAAAGTTTAATCAAACCAAGAATAAGGTAATTTAATGTTAACGTGTGTACTTGTGATATTTGACATATTTTAAAAGCAACCAAACATGCCATGCACGCTGTATTTTCCAAAGGTTCTATTTCAAAAGTGTGAATAAACTGCGAATAGACTATATATCCCGAATAAAATGGTCGAGCACTGGGGAGAGTGGCGAGCATGAGTTGTCGGGCACAAAGTGCCGACGGAAGGTTCAACCAGAGCTCTCAAGGCATTTGTGCGAGACGATATTTTCTTCTACGTTGTTGTAACTCTTGGATTTGTAGCTCTTTCTAAACTCTAGTTTCAAACTTTACCTTAAATGCGGCCAACTCAAGATAAGTATTTAAGTAACTCAATCCAGCTTTGGTGTTTTATGTGAAAATAAAACAATATGATACAATAAAAAATCCCGTGAATTATACCAAGAGTCTAACCTCTACATTAGTCTCCTATTGTATCCAAAGACGATTATAAATATCAATGTTTTAAATCAATGAACTACATTGCAGTATCTCAAGATAAAGGCTGTTCACGTTAAATTGAGCAATTNGGCTGTTCACGTTAAAGTGAGCAATTTTGAGATCAATCTCTTAAAAATGTTACTGTCCTTTCTACGTATATTAACGAGCACACTGACTGACTTGCGCCAAGGAAAGTTGGTAACGACGAGAGAAAACTGTGCTATGTTTTAACATTAAATCAAAAGTGTTAAGTAAGCATTTGTGAATACTAAAACATTTTCTTTTATTTTCCGTATTTTTAATGCATGTAAGTGTAAGAACAAGAGAAATAATAAAATATTTGCTTTTCTACTAACTTCACAGATGCCCTTGACCGACGCGCAAANATAAGAGAAATAATAAAATATTTGCTTTTCTACTAACTTCACAGATGCCCTTGACCGACGCGCAAATAAAGTGATCAGGTCTACGGCAATGTTGATTTTGCATATGGTGGAAAAATACACAATGTGCATACAAGTAGATTTTAAGCACGGCTTCCAAAAATGCTCAGTTTACCGTGAACATTCATAATATCAAATATATATAAACTATTCCTACTCTGGAGGCCGCAGTGGCTGAGTGGTTAGCCTGCTCGCCTCCTTTGCTCGGCGGCCACGCTTCAGCCGGCATCTTTTAACAGCCTTTAAAAATACGTGGGGCGTGTTGCCAGTACGATAATTTTTTTTTATGTTTGAAAGCACCCCAAAGGGCTTTCGCTGCAACGTGTCATCTCGTATTGTGAGTTTTATGAAGGAACGCGTCACTTTGCACTGCATTTTAGTGGTATTTGTGATGGTTTTTCAGTGCCAGCTAGAAGCCGTTTTTACTACCTACAATTTACAATAATCNTTTTTCAGTGCCAGCTAGAAGCCGTTTTTACTACCTACAATTTACAATAATCATTTTCGTTGGTTTCATTATACATTGGCTGGTTCATATAAAGATAATTTTCGTTGTCAAATATTCAACTGTAAACTTTCGCCAATTTTAGAAAGCCGGCTTTAGTTTTGAAAAATTATTTACTCTCTCTTTACAGAAAGCTCGTGAAAATATAATGTACGAGTCGATTCGTATTTCCCTTTTTTCGTTACACATATTTATAAAAAATTGCAAATATCCCACAATATTATTCCTTAAATTTTACTATCTGCTTTTATATTCAAAACTTTTTACTATAGTTCTGTCTTTGCATACGAGATTATCTTAAGGTACACAGTCGCTGAGTATGTTTCTGGTAATATTTTGTTAATTTTTCTATATTTCAAATGCAGCGTGTTTTAATTTTATATTAATGTTACTACTTGTTAACTATATTTAATTTTATACGTTTTGCATACTGTGTTTAAAACAGAAGAAGGTTCGCTCTCCTTTCAGTAATTACATGCGTGTGACTACAAGCATGCAGAAATCATTAAAAAGTAGTGAAGACACTGCTAAATTGTAAAAACAAAAACATGGTTTTGTTCAGTATTAAAGAAGGATGCATGCATTTTGTAGTACCGAAAAATATTTTGCTATACTGCACTTTTCTTAAATTTTAAAACACGTTAAAGGGTCTAAATACGTGTTTAAATGACACATACCACAACTTTTTTCCGTCACATTCACAGGTGTACATTCCGAGAGGCTTTACGTCAAGAAAGGTTGCACACTGACATTATAAAAATGTATTTAAAATTCTTCCCCGTGTAGATAACCTGGATATATTTTTCCCCTCTGCACACACACACAACACACACACACACAAGTTTCAAGTATGCGGGGATAGCCCTTTCGGCATGCCCTATGGTCAGGAGTTTTCGTACCCCCTCAGTGAGCCACCATCAGTCCCACTATGTTCCATGCAGGTGAACACACATGATTGTAGAACATTAAATTACGCCATATTATTTCAAAAACGTAATATCATGACATTAGCATAGTAATCAAACACTGAAGCGTTCTTATACGTATACAGAATTCGTTTAATGGTGTAATATACTGGTATTCAGACAGAAATACATGTGAAACTTTTATGTTTATAGTCAGTTATTGTATAAAAGTTTGAATTCAGTGTGTAAAAGTGGTTTTAAGAGTGCCTACGTGTGATGTATTTTAATCCTGATTGTATAAAAATAAATTACTGGCTGCATTTTCTGATCAGGATTGTCACGTAGGTCTTGTCTGAATTAGTTGGTTTGTTAGTTTGTTTATTCTCTGTACGTAAGGATACTGCTGGGATGTTAAGTTACATTCGAGAGTCACTCGTAAAAACATATCGATATATATATATATATATATAACTATATTTTCAGAAAAAATTCAAGGAAAATCTGTACAAAAGAAGTACAGTTTTTAATATTCAGTGCCTAAACACCTCTAAATTTATATTTCAGAGAAAAGGAGGGGTGGAAGGAGGGCTGAGGGGGTAGTAGGATGGGGTGGAGTGAGGGTTGGGGAGGGTGTAGTAGAATGGCGGTTGGAGGGGGGGCCATGACCGCTGATCCGCCTAATACGCCGAACCTGGTTTGGAGCCTGGAATCAGCTTTGCTACTCTGGGAACTATTTGGCTCTCGCATCGTGGAACCTCTAATCCGCTTTACTCATTTGAGGACTCGATCGATACAGTTTTCCATTTTTTTCGAAATTTGTTTTCGGAGGAGTGATTTTTGGGAAACATCATTAATATCTGAAGTGATTTTATGGTAAAACTGACTATTTAGTCTATAACATGGCCACCCAAGGCCACCAGCCGCGCCCCGGGCTGTGACGTCAACAAAGATGGCGGACGAATCATGAATCCTACTCCGACGATCCGTGGCCCCGAAGGAACATATACACACCACTACGGTATTGTGATGTATTGGTGAAATTGTTATAAGGGTGCATGTACTTATTATGTGGAGAATTTTCCAACTTCGACGAATTCGTGCAATTAGACAGTGTTTTCTGTTAGTTATGTAGTACTATTTTCCTTCTTGTAGTTTTTGCGAAGCCAATTAATAATATCGGATATGTTGATATAATTAATATCTCCCTATATATAGCCATTGATTTTTGCTGCTTATCAGGGGTAAAATATTTCACGTACGTCGATACTGTTAGCATAAATCGAAAAAATATGGAAATATTGACACCAAAAAGCTCTATTTCTGAGTCCAATATAATCGGGAACCTTTTTGTTCATAACCGTGTGAGGCAAACCACAATATTTAGTTCCATGCCAAGCGTATTTGGCCATGTAATTAAGAGCCTGATTCGCATTCGAGAGAATTCAATTCCAACCGACTGCGGTAAGAATGTATGATATCAGGTGATTTTCCATTGCCATTATAAGCTACTGCCTGTGTACTTTATAATTCTAAGCATGCTAGTAAGTTTAAAAACCTGCTCAAACTAAATTATTATTTTTACTTATTCTTCTTATCATTCTCACGTCTCTCTACGCTCACACCGAATTTTCCCATTCTGTAAACATCGCTATCGTCTGCAAGTGCATGATTTGCATCATTAGTATAGATTGTTCACGGTTAAATGGGCACTTTTGAAAGCCCTGCTTAAAATGTACTATTCTTCTTATTTTGCATCGTTCTGACATATGTATAACTATCGCTGCCATGCATCTGATCGCTTAATACATGCGCTATCCAAGTGAAACCTTGGAATTATTCTGATAGTAAATGTTTACTGAACCTAAGATACATATTTTAATGCCTTTGAGACTATAAACACTAACTCAATTGGCCATAACTGAGCAATTTTGAAATCAAAGGTTGAAAAATGTCACTGCCCCTGCCTGCGTATATTTCAACGGGCACACTGGCCGACAAGCGCCCAGTAAAGTTGGTAATGCCGGAGGGATAGTACTTCCGTGTGTTAACGTTGATAGAAAAGCCTTAGGTAAACATTTGTCAATACTTTAATGATTTATTTTGTTTTTTAATGCATATAAGTGCATGAAATTAGCGAATTTTGAAATATTTACGTTTTAATAATTATATTACTTGACCGACGCATGAATTAAATCATCGATCACGTGTTAATATCAATTTTACATGCGGTGGAAGGATATAGTCTATTTACGGTTACTTCTATCTTTTCTGAAACCCTGCTAAAGTTCTACTTTCAAACTATTCCTTCGCCTCATGCAAACAAAGCTTAATAAAAGCTAGATATATTACATCGAAGGGACAATGCACCGCATTCGTGCGCACTCAGTTTCATTATAATTTGCACGACAACGTTTTCCTACTAGGCATTGCCAACACACCCTTTTATTCTCTGTTCTTATTCATATCAATGATATATGATATATATTAATTTATAAGTAAAATGTGGAGTCAAGTTCAATTTAACAAAAATTAGTACAAGGTGTAAAATTCTTGAGATACACGGCATATGTACGAAACAACCAAACACGTCATACATGGGTAATTTTTAAATCACGAATGTGCTATATACAATGTGCATACTAGTAGTAGATCTTAAGAAGGTATTTTAAAAGTGCTCACTTTACCGTAAAAAGCCTACATGTGTGGTAATGATACACACCACTACGGTATTGTGATGTATTGGTGAAATTGTTATAAGGGTGCATGTACTTATTATGTGGAGAATTTTTCAACTTCGACGAATTCGTGCAATTTGACAGTGTTTTCTGTTAGTTATGTAGTACTATTTTCCTTCTTGTAGTTTTTGCGAAGCCAATTAATAATATCGGATATGTTGATATAATTAATATCTCCCTATATATAGCCATTGATTTTTGCTGCTTATCAAGGGTAAAATATTTCACGTACGTCGATACTGTTAGCATAAATCGAAAAAATATGGAAATATTGACACCAAAAAGCTCTATTTCTGAGTCCAATATAATCGGGAACCTTTTTGTTCATAACCGTGTGAGGCAAACCACAATATTTAGTTCCATGCCAAGCGTATTTGGCCATGTAATTAAGAGCCTGATTCGCATTCGAGAGAATTCAATTCCAACCAACTGCGGTAAGAATCTATGATATCAGGTGATTTTCCATTGCCATTATAAGCTACTGCCTGCGTACTTTATAATTCTAAGCATGCTAGTAAGTTTAAAAACCTGCTCAAACTAAATTATTATTTTTACTTATTCTTCTTATCATTCTCACGTCTCTCTACGCTCACACCGAATTTTCCCATTCTGTAAACATCGCTATCGTCTGCAAGTGCATGATTTGCATCATTAGTATAGATTGTTCACGGTTAAATGGGCACTTTTGAAAGCCCTGCTTAAAATGTACTATTCTTCTTATTTTGCATCGTTCTGACATATGTATAACTATCGCTGCCATGCATCTGATCGCTTAATACATGCGCTATCCAAGTGAAACCTTGGAATTATTCTGATAGTAAATGTTTACTGAACCTAAGATACGTATTTTAATGCCTTTGAGACTATAAACACTAACTCAATTGGCCATAACTGAGTAATTTTGAAATCAAAGATTGAAAAATGTCACTGCCCCTGCCTGCGTATATTTCAACGGGCACACTGGCCGACAAGCGCCCAGTAAAGTTGGTAATGCCGGAGGGATAGTACTTCCGTGTGTTAACGTTGATAGAAAAGCCTTAGGTAAACATTTGTCAATACTTTAATGATTTATTTTGTTTTTTAATGCATATAAGTGCATGAAATTAGCGAATTTTGAAATATTTACGTTTTAATAATTATATTACTTGACCGACGCATGAATTAAATAATCGATCACGTGTTAATGTCAATTTTACATGCGGTGGAAGGATATAGTCTATTTACGGTTACTTCTATCTTTTCTGAAACCCTGCTAAAGTTCTACTTTCAAACTATTCCTTCGCCTCATGCAAACAAAGGTTAATAAAAGCTAGATATATTACATCGAAGGGACAATGCACCGCATTCGTGCGAACTCAGTTTCATTATAATTTGCACGAGAACGTTTTCCTACTAGGCATTGCCAACACACCCTTTTATTCTCTGTTCTTATTCATATCAATGATATATGATATATATTAATTTATAAGTAAAATGTGGAGTCAAGTTCAATTTAACAAAAATTATTACAAGGTGTAAAATTCTTGAGATACACGGCATATGTACGAAACAACCAAACACGTCATACATGGGTAATTTTTAAATCACGAATGTGCTATATACAACGTGCGNAATTTTTAAATCACGAATGTGCTATATACAATGTGCATACTAGTAGTAGATCTTAAGAAGGTATTTTAAAAGTGCTCACTTTACCGTAAAAAGCCTACATGTGTGGTAATGAGTAGCAATTTTTTTAAAGGTTGATTTCGAAAGTGGTCACTTTACTGTGGACAGGCTTTATCTGTTCGTAGGATCGGTGTGTGTTCGCAGTTGCCGGTAGAGGACAGAGCGCCGCAGATGAGAGACTCGCCTCGACGAGGCGGCGCGAGGACGGGCGTGGGAGAGCTTGCTTCAGTCGTGGTCCCGACTGCGAGCTACCACCACCAAGGGCGTGGCTTTCTCTACGACCTCACGAGCCACCATTTCCTCGCGTAAAAGTAGGGTTACCAACACCGGAATTGAATTGTGGCCATTTATTCATGCTTAATGATGGTTAACTTGGACAAACGAATCACCTTGCCACAATTTACTACTGTTAGATGGTTTCAAATATTACTTAAATTGTAATACGTAATTGTAGAACATCCACAATTATGTGATTCCAGGCTATCTTAGTGCGGTTTCCGCCTTGCTAGCGCGTTGATTTTCAACTCGGTTTGTCGGTAGGGCGTTTAAAATGGAAAACAGTTCGAGAAAATGAGGCATCGCCAGTCTTCCATGCATAATTGTAAAAAATATTTGAAGTCAACCCCTAAAATCATGTATGCCAGTTTTCCCCTAGTGGGAAAAATCTTAATAAAGACAAAGTTACCTAGACATCGTTAACCTTGACGGAGAATGGTCCCCTATATTCGGTAGTGTTTGCGTTCTTTCGTACACTTTCGATTTACCTGGTAGCTAATACCTGAATTTTGAGCTATTCATCATAATATAGATGCGCTTTGGCGAATATTTTTAATTTTCGCAATAAAAGTGTAACATGTTTACGATTCGTAGCTCAAGATACGACCTCGATGCTACATGTGGAAGTTTCTCCACTGTACTTTGCCGCTCTGTGGCCACCACGCTCTGCACGTCACGTCGCCGTGGTCCCACAGGGAGACCCCCGGTTCTCGTGCAGGGGAAAGTGGTGGCGGGGAAAAAAAGCTCATTTCGCGGGGTAGATGGTGTCAGAGCCGCTCTGCTCAACACCGCTGCGCCATGCTTCACGCGCCGCGCCAGCCACGCAAATTCCTCATGCATACTTCATGTTTCAATCTAAGGGATTGCCGGCAAGCCTCCGAAGAACAGATTTGTTTCCCGCCGCGGACTTGTCGCCCTAACTAAAACACCAGCTTTTGAACGCGAGGCGCGACGCGGCGTTCCATGCCACCAAGATTTTTATTTTTACTCTCTAAATATTGCTCTTACTCTCCTGAATGTGTATTTTTAGTATTTCTGTTCCCACTGCCTCTGGGTCACACGACGTGCGTGAATATCTTGTGGTGAGGGAGCAAATGTAAATTACTTCGTAAAGAAAAAAGAAAACGCATTCGAATTACGCGTTTTTCATAAGAAAAATTAGAATAGTGTTCGGTTTTATCGGCGTATCGATATCTGTTGAGGGATNTCGAATTACGCGTTTTTCATAAGAAAAATTAGAATAGTGTTCGGTTTTATCGGCGTATCGATATCTGTTGAGGGATATCGGAGGCGAGAAGGTAGGAAGAAGGGATTAAGACACTCGTCAACAGCGAGGTCATCAGTGACGGGGCAAGTTCCTCACAAAAGCAGAACGTTTGAAGGCATCGGCTACAGCCTGTAGTAAGTAACCATCCCAGCATTCGCCTAGACCGAAAGCAGGAGAGCTGAACCGAGATTCGAACCCAGGTCCTCCCGAATGCGAGTCCAGAGGTTTACCACCGCGCCACCTCGCTTAATGCGGAGCCTAAAATGATGACAGAGTAACGCAAGGAAAATATCTGACATGGGTTGACATGACTTGCTCTGTTTACCCCTCAACTACTGCATCTGCGAACTACCCACATAAGGGGGCAGACAGACATCCGTGATAGCTCATAATAACTTGGCATGGTCAACATGGCATGTTATTATGATTTAAGCTAAATTTAACTTGATGTTATAGTAAAAACTCGCGAAATGGGTTATAGCATTTCAGCAGTACCAACGAACCTCGGTTTTTTATATATGTTTGACTATTTTAAGAATATACCACGACGACAAGAATCCCGACGGAGTGGAGAGTGGAGAGATTTGGGCGTTTCTTAACGTCGATTTCTTGAGTGAGTGAGTGAGTTAAGAGATTTGGGCGGCTCTTAACAGCGAGGTCTAGAGAGCCGATGAAAGTGATTGAAATGGGTATGGAGCAGCGCCGGAATGAAAGGGCGGGGGAAACGGGGATCCCCGAGAAAACCCACTTACCAGTGGCATCGTTCAGCACGATTCCCACATGCGAAAATCTGGGAGCGACCCCACCCGTTCGCCTAGGTGAGAGGCAAGTAATCTGACCACTACACCACCGTGGCACCCAAGAATCCCAGTGAAACACAGAACGTACGACAGAAGTATGATCATTGAAACACTCTGAAAGAACTTAACCGGCGACTATCGGAGGTTTTAGTACTGATATTGCTCAAGGTGATGATGTGTTGTGAAGCAAGTTTCTCAAGCTCAAGAAAGTTATCTACTGATTTCTTTTTTATACAGATTTGGTATTCACGGTAAGTCAGCTAATCCTTGTAGTGGACTGTTAGAGATGTGTTTTATAGTCGTTCGCATAACAATCCTGGTGTTGATGTTAGCTATATNAATCCTTGTAGTGGACTGTTAGAGATGTGTTTTATAGTCGTTCGCATAACAATCCTGGTGTTGATGTTAGCTATATTAACCAAATGCCCCGTCGTGTATAATCAGTTATACTATGTAGTGATGTACCTACATGACACTGTATTGGTATCACAGTTTTTCCTAGCCTTCACTGTAAAAAGGGTTATAATTTCGTGAAAATGACGAGCAGAACAAAACAAAACTTGATTCTCGATTCATGAAGTGAGGCTTGGGACATTGAGCTGTTATGCTACACTGAAAACTGAATTTCTAAAAAATGATTTAACTATGAAATACTATATTAATGTGGAATTAATGCCTGATAATTTTATTCCATTTAAAATTTACTCCGTTGTATCATCCTAAATTTTACAATGCCCGGTTTGAGCAACATTTGGCAAGAAACCTTGATACATAAGTGGCGTGGTAGAAAGGTAAATTTATCTCAGAAAATTATCTGCTTCGGCAGACACGCGANGAAACCTTGATACATAAGTGGCGTGGTAGAAAGGTAAATTTATCTCAGAAAATTATCTGCTTCGGCAGACACGCGAGGGCTTTTGGTTTTCCTTTTATCAACTTTCTACCTGAAACTTTAAAAAAATAATTGTTAGTAAAATGAAATTTGCGTACCAAAGTATTACAGCTTATTTTCATTTTAATAATGGNACTTTAAAAAAATAATTGTTAGTAAAATGAAATTTGCGTACCAAAGTATTACAGCTTATTTTCATTTTAATAATGGCAAAAAAAAACTGCTTTACTTATGGTGCATTAAGAAGTGTTCTTTTTATACATATAAAACTTCGAGACGTAAAGGAATTCACTTTGATGCTTCTTGCATTGCATTGTTCACCGTTTTCTCTTGAAAAAAATTTGGTAATTTTAGCACTAAGTATTCCGGAAGAATGCTGTTTTATACATTTCTTCTGGTAACATTATTTGCTTAGGCACATTGTTTTATACNTCTTCTGGTAACATTATTTGCTTAGGCACATTGTTTTATAATATTTTCTTCCACGCCAACGACAAGTACTAATCTACACCTAATAATTTACGGTTATATTTTCTAGAGGTTTTTTTTTTTTTCCCCCGTAATTGCATGTCGTATTTTCTAATCCTGCTAAAACTCAATAACCGTGTTTGTTGCGCATGCGTGCACGATGCGCTCCTAAGCTGGGAAGTTTCTTACGTCATGCAGATGCGAGGGCTTTTAGCGCGGAGTGGGGCCGGCGCGGTATCGGGTATCCCGGCAAGTGCGGCTCGGCGGGGAGTGGTGCTGCCCCTGTCCGGCCGCCTGTATCGTGTGTCTTCTGAATAACGCAACTTCCCGGCCCTCGCGTAATGGCCTCTCCCACTGCGACTCGCCGTGAAGGGAGGGACATAAGAATTTGCCTATCCCCCTGCCTTGCAGGCGGAGATGGATCGTACGTGGCCGGCATGCCTTACCGCCCTCCTTCGCTGCTGCTGCTCTATTACGGAATCACTTCCCGCGGGGAGAGGGATGTTCCGTCACCTTCGTCGAATTCGTCTTCGTTCCAGGCGCTCGCGTCCCGTGCACCAGTAGTTATTTTCTTTCGCACGGAAGGGCGCATGGTTGCACGGTGGCTAAGACGCTCGCCTTCCACCAAGGCGAACCGGGCTCGATTCCCGGCCGGGGTCGCTTCCTGATTTTCGCACGAGGTTATCGTGTTCGACGAAGCCACTGGTCGGCGGGATTTCTTGGATAATTCCCGTTCCACCCTCTCTTGTATTGCGGCAATGCTCCATACTCACCTCGCTTCACCTTCATCGGCTCTTAAGACCCTGTTGTTAAGGGACACCCAAACCTCTCCACCATTATTTCGCGCAGTTACAAAGGATGGGAAATAAGCCGATAGATTAAAAGTGCTACCTAGGGATACATAAACAAATGCTAGAAGATAATGTAGAAAAATCAAGGAAGGACACAATGCTAATCACCAGTTTCTGCCAACTTTGTAGGTAGGCATTTTGCCGAAACGATACCTTACTTCAGCGCGGTATCTTACGCCGCATATTAATGTGCAAACTCTCAGTGTAAAAGGGGGCCACTGTGACTGAGCGGTTAGACTGCTCGCCTCCCAAAGGAAAACCGGGTTGAATCCCCAGCCGGGTCACTACTGCATTTTCGCATCTGACAGACGATGCTGCTGCTCTGAGGGTTTTCTCGGGGATCTCCAGTTTTCCCCGACCTCGCATTCCGGCAATGCTCAATTCTCACCTCATTTCCCCTCATCACTTTCACTACCTCGTTCTTAAGAGCCACCCAAATTTCTCTTTCACGGCGTAAGAAATATCTTGGCGGTAATGCATCATGCTGGCTAAATATTTTCTCAGAAAGTTTCATAGATTTCCTATATATGCTTCCAAAAACCTGTAAATGTTTAGCAATGTTTTAAGTTTTTATTTATGTACCACGCCCTCAAGATGTAATGAGGTATAAATTAATTCCAAATACGTGAGTTGAATTCCACAAATGTTTAGAAGCCCACGTGCAAAAATTAAAAAAGGGCGATCATATATATAGTCTATTCACGGTTTTTTCCACCCTTTTTAACTCAGACCTTTGAAAAATCACCCCATGCATGACGTGTTTAGTTTTTCCTAAATATGTCATGCATCACAAGTGTTTTATTCTTCTGTTAACATAAAATACGTTATTTCTGGTTAAATTGCACTTTGCCTATATTTTATCTATACATTTTAATATTTTATTCGTAACTGGCATTAATAAAGACAAAGAGAAAAAATGTGTGTTGGTAATGTCCAGTAAGTAATAGTTCTTATGCAAAACAGTATTATATTCAGTGCGCACGAATGCGGTGCGTTGGCCCTCTTGTGTAATTTTCTTAGCCTTGTTTCGATGAGGCAGAGGAATATAGGACTTTAGAAAAGTTGTAAGTAACCGTGAATGGAGTATAACTATTTGCTAACTTTTTAAGCAATTATTTTCTAATATTGGTGCATTTTTTCGCATAATATCATGCGCCGCGATAGCATATAAAAAAGTACGGCATCAGTAATAGCTCAGCAGAAAAATTTCGCTTTGGTAAAATATTTGATTTCATAGTTAGCAAAAACAATTCTATAGGAATGCCTCTTTCTTCGTTTTTCTCTGCTCACTTTTATAAAATTGTGAAATACGATTTACGTCTATAGCGTTATTTATGTTTAATGCCCCTAAAATGCAATCGGTGTAAATATAACTACACTTCACTTGTAAAAATAGCTTACGTTACCACTTCCACCGCAATAACGTTCTGAAGTTCTGGGTTCAAGTCTAATATAATGCCCAGATATTTATGCACATAAAAGAAGACACTAAAAAGAAATAACCAAATTAAAATTTATTTTCCATACATTTAAGTGCTCACAAAAACACGCCGATGCACTAATTTTATTTCAACACTAGCGAACCGGCCCGGCTTCGCCCGGATACAATTGAGTTTTACAGTAATACATAGGGGCAGTGATATTTCACGAAAATATTTCGAGACAAGATACAATCCAAAGCACTGTAGGGTCATCCAGCTTCTTTGATTGACTAAAAATGTTCTGGCCCGTGCTAACCGTTTGCGCACGAATCGCGAAGGTTCGGTGTCGGAGTTACTTAGTCCTGAGTGGCTTGGTCAAAGACGGACACGGCATCAGCAGCCAATGGAGGTATAACAACAGCTGAGGTGTGTATATAGTATTGGAGTCTACTGTGTGCTCCGATTTTTACGCGAAAAGTCACTGGCCCCTAGTGATACATTAACACATAAAGTGGGAAAATACAGTTCATTTATGTGAAAACAGAATTATAACATTTTACCATCTTGGCATATTNGATAATTATTATGTGAAAACAGAATTATTAAATTATACTATGTTGGCCTAGGTTTTTTACTGATTACGGTAACCCAAAAGAAAGGAAATATTTTTTACCCGATAGCCAAGAAGTGGGGTATTGTTTTTTGAGTGTATCTGTGCAACTATTGCGTATTTACCACATTTCCGCTTTCCAGCGTCGATGTATGAAAATTAAAACGTGAGTTTCATCAAGTTGTATCTTTAGAAATAAGTGTACCTACGTACTACTTTTTTCGCTTGGCTGAGGGATCTTAATCGATCGCCAAAGTTAATCAACGTTCCCAGCTGCACACATTTGGATGGGGGACCGTTTAGCGGCATAACATCTAAGCGCTTCCGGGCTTCGGAGGGCACGTTAAATATTCGGTCCCCATTGTTATAGATTGATAGCAGTCGTTTAGCCATTTTAGAGGTACNGCTTCGGAGGGCACGTTAAATATTCGGTCCCCATTGTTATAGATTGATAGCAGTCGTTTAGCCATTTTAGAGGTACCATTTTAGAGGTACTTGGGCTGCCTGATAAACTCCGACACCAGAGGAAAAAAATATTTCGGTCACGTTGCCAACNAGGGCACACTGTGGCGACGGAACCCGATATTAACTATGCACTTTCAGAAAGGCAGATATTTTTAGAATAATTTTCGCTGGAAATAAAGATCTTCATATCTCTAAGTGTGTGTGTTGGAGCATAGTTTGACTCGTAATAAAATTATTGTTTTCAAATAATTTGCGTCATAAGCACTGAAATATTTTAATGTCACAACTGTGTAGTTTAGAAACGCTAAAAAAATTTCATTTAGTGAATTCCGATGCACAGAGTAGAACTACTTTTGATTTTGTGTTAAAGGTTCTGTTTTTTTTTTTTATTACGTGAATAGTATTGATTCTTTAATTCAAGTTAATGTTTACCTTTCCCGTGAAGAAAAGTTGTAATTTAAGAATGAAATATTCTCCACGACAAAATTAAATGGACATATTGATATGTTTTCATAATTGTTAAGTACCTTTCATAACTTTTTAGTTTCATTTCAGTTGGATTTTTGGTCACTCCAAAATAATTAATACATTAAAATACAACAAGGACTTTAACTTGATGAAGTATAAAACTTAAGCAAGCGATTTGCACTATTCAAACTCCATGTAAATGAAGAAAGCTTAGAAATAAATCACAGACTTGTTTGTAAAATGCACAATTTTCGTAAATATTGTTTATATTACAGATTCAAAATTTTCTTCAAGTTCGTTAACTTGCAGGCAATATTTTTGATTTCCGTTCTTCTGAGAAAAGTTCCTAAACAAAATTTTCTCTTTTTTTTAAGAGCTCACTTCTCCATAGGGTACAGGTGTTGAAAATTAATTATTATCGTTGGTGCTGTAATTTTATAAATGTATATATACATTTTGTTATTTAATATAAAGTTGCAAACTTGGAAGCGTGAAATTTCAACCAAAAAATTTTTTTTTTTCAGTATTTTGGTATAATTTTGGTTTTATGTAGATATAGTCAGTAATTTTCTAATCACAGTGGAACTAAGGTATAAATCGTAAATTTACCTTAGGATGTGCTATACTCTAAATGTGAAACAGTGACAATTGAGCCAAATCAGTGAAAATAGTGACAATTGAGCGACTGATAATCGGTGCCTGATAACTAATTAATGTGATGGCTGAATTTCACAGTTTTATTCGTGATTACCCCTAAATGTCGAGAATTCCACTGCTATAAGTCTCTTGTTTCCAGTTCATTTGATTTTCCAGTCGGCAGTAGCTATCAATTGACTTTCTGTGAATGTTATTTCACTGATTGATATCACTGATTCGTGCTTAGGGTGTACTCTTGATGTGTGGTGGCGATGTAACTACCAGCAGCGGCCACCTGGCATGAATGGAAGCTTGTCTTTTGTGTAGACAGAGTGGCGCCCAGATACCGTCTGATACTTAAGAACCTGAATTAACCAGCGAGTGATTAATGGCGACGTGAACAGTACTGTGTGGATCAGCATTTTCCCAGCATTATCTCCCACATTGCAGTTTATTTCGTAGCAGCTTCGTACAAATTATATCAGTTCGTGACATATAATACTGCTTTTGAATTCATGTTATAAAGCTTTTTAATTAATTTAGGTCATCCATCACATCACGAAAGCGGCTACACACAGATAATACTAGCAATGCAAATGAAAGGAAAAGTTTTCCTTTAACGGATTATTGTTATTTATTAGGCTGTCCATGACCCAGCTATTCAATTACAGTGTTATATATATATGCAAGTTGTGAGGCCAATAATACAGTTACGCAAAAAAAAAGTAACAAGAAGAATTTTCGTTTGCTGTAATTTTTTTTTATCCTTTTGCAATATACACTGACAATGAATATAAATTAATATATGTCCTAACTATGTTTGCTTGAAAATTAGGCCAAGTAAATTAAAAACTATTAATGCAATTCAATGAATTAGCATTTGCAAACGGTCATAAAGCAGTTATGATTTCCGCTAAAACGAGGTGAAGTTAGAGATTTTAATTATATTTGTACGATTTGTGTGCCAACTGAAGTATTTGAATGAAATGCTTGCNTGTAATACTGCTTTTGAATTCATGTTATAAAGCTTTTTAATTCATTTAGGTCATCCATCACATCACGAAAGCGGCTACACACAGATAATACTAGCTATCAATGTAAATGAAAGGAAAAGTTTTCCTTTAACGGATTATTGTTATTTATTAGGCTGTCCATGACCCAGCTATTCAATTACAGTGTTATATATATATGCAAGTTGTGAGGCCAATAATACAGTTACGCAAAAAAAAAGTAACAAGAAGAATTTTCGTTTGCTGTAATTTTTTTTTATCCTTTTGCAATATACACTGACAATGAATATAAATTAATATATGTCCTAACTATGTTTGCTTGAAAATTAGGCCAAGTAAATTAAAAACTATTAATGCAATTCAATGAATTAGCATTTGCAAACGGTCATAAAGCAGTTATGATTTCCGCTAAAACGAGGTGAAGTTAGAGATTTTAATTATATTTGTACGATTTGTGTGCCAACTGAAGTATTTGAATGAAATGCTTGCGTTACATTTACGATTTCTGTAGTGTTAATAAATATTTTAATGTGTTTTCCAACAAATTAACTTAAATAAATATTTATAATGGTTTGAAATCTCATATGATCACCCAGCTAAAACGTGACGGCATATATGAGTACATAATAAGTCCACGCTATTTCAGAAACAACCAGGCCATTTATGTGNCTATCAATGTAAATGAAAGGAAAAGTTTTCCTTTAACGGATTATTGTTATTTATTAGGCTGTCCATTACCCAGCTATTCAATTACAGTGTTATATATATATATATGCAAGTTGTGAGGCCAATAATACAGTTACGCAAAAAAAAGTAACAAGAAGAATTTTCATTTGCTGTAATTTTTTTTTTCCTTTTGCAATATACACTGACAATGAATATAAATTAATATATGTCCTAACTATGTTTGCTTGAAAATTAGGCCANTTCCTTTTGCAATATACACTGACAATGAATATAAATTAATATATGTCCTAACTATGTTTGCTTGAAAATTAGGCCAAGTAAATTAAAAACTATTAATGCAATTCAATGAATTAGCATTTGCAAACGGTCATAAAGCAGTTATGATTTCCGCTAAAACGAGGTGAAGTTAGAGATTTTAATTATATTTGTACGATTTGTGTGCCAACTGAAGTATTTGAATGAAATGCTTGCGTTACATTTACGATTTCTGTAGTGTTAATAAATATTTTAATGTGTTTTCCAACAAATTAACTTAAATAAATATTTATAATGGTTTGAAATCTCATATGATCACCCAGCTAAAACGTGACGGCATATATGAGTACATAATAAGTCCACGCTATTTCAGAAACAACCAGGCCATTTATGTGGTACTTGATGATGATAATAATAATATCGCCGTGTCCACGTCGTCTGCGACGGTAGCGTGTGCACAACTGATGCTGTTCTGACGCCAACTATCGCTCCTGCAGGTACATTGTTAGACATTTTGATTGGGAAACTAACTGACGCGATGGACTAGCGAGTCTCTGCGGCTGGAATGTGTCGCGACAGACACATATAACCGTGACAGTCTGTGTTCCTCTAAATCACCCAGCCGTGCTGGTTCTTTCGTTGCTCGTGTACACCTACTGTAAACACAAAACGAATTATGTAGTTCAGAAACTGGTTCCCAAAAATGTTTTTATCTTATAGTAAAAATGTACAATGTTCTTTATTTTACGTGTGCCTGATGTTTATTGTAAGAAATTTTACTTAGTATTAATNTATAGTAAAAATGTACAATGTTCTTTATTTTACGTGTGCCTGATGTTTATTGTAAGAAATTTTACTTAGTATTAATAATAAGCATTTGCATTCACGTTAGGTATTAATTATAATTTTCTACTCTTATCATGGTCCTCAACAAAGTTTTGTTATAGAGGTCCGGGACTCAATAAATTGAATTTTCTAAAAGTTGTAATGTATATACTATAACACAAATTTTCTATTCGTTAGATAATGGCACAGAGCTGTCAACTTAACATAAAACGGAAACAATATTTGTCGTATCTCTTATCGTCCATTAGTTGAACTAACATTAATTTAANTCTTATCGTCCATTAGTTGAACTAACATTAATTTACGTTCGACAATTTTTATTGTTATATCAAATATGAGGAACTAGCAAACATTTGTAAAAGAATGCCATGTGGAAAGAAGACAAAACTCTTCTGTGAGTCTGCTGTCCCAGATGTTCAAGAATTTAGTACGGTGAATCAAAGCGTTTGAATGATATCTTCTAAAATGTTTGACATATTGGTTTTATAAAATCGCTTTTTCTTCTTTAGTGTCTACATAAATTCCTGTTAAATAAAAATTTTTCTAAAAATATTGTATTATTGATTTATAATATACATGTTTAGCACCCGTAAACCATCTTCTTATTTAGTTATTCCTAACACAGACTCCACTGATGCATTTACCTGCCACGGCTGCTGTCATATTGTGCATGCAGTATATATTTTTCACAGCCATATATGAACGGCTCTCACTCGATTGGCCACCTAAATATTACATCACCACGACTTCGATAATGTAACATGCTACCGTGCATGTGAACAACTTTAGCAGGCTGATCGGGCCGGGACAAGGATAAAATAGGGGAGAGGCTTGTATAAAAAACAAAACCAAAACATAAATCAAAACACGGCGCACGTACCCGTGGCTTGCCTGGAAGTCGAACCTAAGGCCACGCCGGCCCAGAAGCTAGTGTTTCGATGAACTAAGCCTCGGAGGTTTTGCTTTAAAATAAAAGGTAGTTTCCGATAACATGTGTTTTGTAAAAGAAGAACGAAGAACTGTTTCAATTTTTTCCTTTGCATACTTGTGACGAGTGAAGACTAATGGGGATATGGGATGACGACCATTCGTCAAATCCACTTCAGCTAACATTAACTTGCGGTGCCCACTCTTGAAAGTTTTTTTTTTTCAAGTATTCCAAAAGTATTGTATTTTTGCAAAGGTGATTGAAGACCTATTTTTTTTTCAGTTTAGAATTTTTACTACGTGCTCAGAACTACTACACTTGCGTGCTCGTCTTGCAAGCAGGATATAAAAAAACTTTATATGAGCGGACTGCAGGTGTTCGGAAAGGGGATTGTTTACCATGCTAAATCTAACTGAACTGTAGCTTATATATGCACTTAAGATGTGTATTGTTTACATTTTTTTGGAGATGGGGTATTTAATAACTTACGTCAGCTTCTTTGCNTATATGCACTTAAGATGTGTATTGTTTACATTTTTTTGGAGATGGGGTATTTAATAACTTACGTCAGCTTCTTTGCCTTGATGTTAACCGTGGGAGACTTATGTACAGAATGTTGCAAAAAAAAAACTGAACATTAGCAGTACATTTTATGTTCGGAAAGTATTAATTTTAAAAATGAGGTAACGTGTATACTTATATATTACTTCATCTGGAAAACACTGTTGTGTGGCCCGTGGTTACGGAACTACCGCATGCAGGTGTTGCATGAGTTAACACCACCAGATATTTTTGCACGTATGCAGTACTGTGTCTGTGTACTGGCGTCCCTATGCGTGGATCCACACAGCGTCAACGATTGGAGGTGGTCAGACGAGTGTCATGTGCTCCTGAGTAGACAAGGAAAACATCAGGTTCATTGAGTGGGAGTAGTCTTATGAATACCTGCAGAGACCCCTGCATTAAGAGAAGGTCGCTGTGCGAGTGGCGGTGACCAGTCTTTCCGAACGGTGCTGTTCCTAGGAGATCAGGTTTTCTCAGTCCCAGCAGAAGCCCGGACTTCAAGGCGTGTGATGCTTTCTTGTGTGGGGCGGACAGTGTTTCAACCCGGCGTGCCACGTGCTCTTGTGGACCTGCGTGGTGTTGAGAGTTGTAACTCCAGATCAGTGAGCTTCCATGGCTGTGCAGATCAATAACCGCATGAAGTTCGTATTGCAAAATGACGGAATCCAAGTGGAGCATGTGTAAGAAAGGCCAGAGAGAAAAACCAAGCTTTTGGGTTAGGTCATGTTTCGTAAAATACACCAATAACATTCACTCTGTAATACACTAGCCTAAACAACGTCTGAAATTGGCACACTCATCAATAGCTTACCCGAAAATCTAACACCGAACCTCGTGATCCGAAAGCAACGTCTTACTAATATATATATATATAATGGTGACCGTTTACCTACACACTAATTCAATGTTCAGGACATAGGAAAGACTGTTTCAGGAAAAACTGGGATCCAAGCGACTGATTGTGATTCAGCAGTTTGGTTGTAACCGACATTAACCTTTGCTGGCCTTCTTGTTTCCAAACAGTCATTTCTAAAATTTCTCTAATTCAAAAAAAAAAAAATTAAGTCAATACAGTTCAATTTTTTTCCAGTTATTACTACAGAACCCGCAAACATTGTCTAAATTTCACTCTGAAATAGCATGTTTTTCCAATACTTATTTCTCTTCTTCCCTCATTCCACACGTATGGCCATTATTTGACTTTTCTAAAATTGCNCATGTTTTTCCAATACTTATTTCTCTTCTTCCCTCATTCCACACGTATGGCCATTATTTGACTTTTCTAAAATTGCACACCTAAATTACCTTAATTCTTCAAATAAACGCATAAATGACATACAATCCCCTGAAATAATTCACAAAAGTCACNGCACCTAAATTACCTTAATTCTTCAAATAAACGCATAAATGACATACAATCCCCTGAAATAATTCACAAAATTCACCTGCCAACCGAATTTGAAGGACCGTAGGTGAACAACCCCGCCCTATTTAAAAACCCAGTAGCATACGTTTATAAATAAATGTAAGCTACTTTTCTAGCCTACTTTCTGAAGCAAAGAAAGGCTTATGAAATCACTTTCCTATCTGTGTGTGTATATGTGTGAATACAAGTGGTTTTTTTTTTGTATTTGGCTGTGCGTGTGAAACCGAATTTTACCAAACTCGGTACACATATAGTACTAAGTAACGACAACTTATCTGTATAGTTTTCGACCACGCCGAGCACTTACTTTCAAATTAGCGTATTTTTTAATATTTAGGGTGATACATCATATCTCAGAAACCATTCAACCTTTTTAAACCAAAGTTTGTATGCTGGCAGTACAAGCTGTAAGCATTGAAATCAGAAGTGAATATTTTTGTTGGTCCGCCATTTTGGAAGATCGCGCCAAATGAAAAAATTTAACGTTTACGTTATATCTCGGAAACTACTCAGCGATTTTTTTCCAAATTTGGCACGTATGTGATACTCTGATTTGCCAGGTAAATGTAAATAATTTAACATAATTAGGATGTTCTTTTCAAGCTGACAGCCATACAATTAATTTAGGTTTATTTGGTATAACTACCATACCGTTTAATCATTTTTAACCATATTTTGTACGCTGACAGTACTCATTACAACCATCATATAAGCAAACAACAATTACTTTTGTATGCAATTTTGTAATATAGCGCTTAATGAATTAATCAAGTTTTTGTATAATATATCGGGTAACAATTTACCGATTCCTACCAAATTTGGCAAACAAGTACTACAGTGGATATTGATATGTAAACAAATGTTTCGAGTTTATCAGACACTTATTTTCAAATTGGCGGTCATCTATGTATTCTAGCATAGTATACAATATCTTCGAAATCATATAATCAATCCCAACTTATCTTTGTATGATAGAGTATATATAACAAATATCAATTGCGTCTACACAGAGTCTCTTTTGTCCTCCATTTTGTAAGATACTCCCACAAGAATAAATACAGTTTTTATGTCTTATCTCAGGAAACAATTGACTGATTCCTACCAAATATGGCAACCAAGTAGTAGTACTGTGGTAGGTGATGTTAACTGATATATTTTAGATATGTCAGACACTTATTTTTAAAAATGCGGCCGTAAACCTATTTTAGTTTTGTATGTTATATCGTCGAAACCATGTTATTAATTACAATGAAATTTTGTATGCTGGGTGTATATATTACAATTATCGAATACATCCACACAAAATCTCTTTTTCCCGCCATTTTGTAAAATAGTATCTCTTGACAAATTAATATTACGCACTATCTCCCAAAAACCACAGATTTCTTCCAAACTTGGCAAATTATTTGCACTATGGCAGGACATGTAAACTGATTAACTTTGAGAGGGTCAGATACATATATTCAAAATAGCCACTATACAAAAATTTTAGCTTAGAATTTTTTATCTACGAAACTACAAAACAAATTCCAACATAACTTCGTATGCTGACAGTATCATTTATATCCATCAAAATTGTATATTCAAAGCTTAATTTCTTCGCTATTTTTAAATATAGTGCCACATGAAATAATACAATTTTGATGTCGTATCTCGTCAAAAAATTAACCAATTTCTTTGAATTTTCTGAATAAGTTGTACTTTGGTAGACCATATTAATTTGTTTTTTAAGTGTGGTCTGTTATTTTCCGAATGGTGCCTATACAGACATTTTACCTTAGTGTGCTATATCTACGAAAGTATGCAACATATTTTAATTTAGTTTTGAATATTTATCATTCGATTATCGCCGAATTTGATAACACATAAACTTTTTTTCCTCTATTCATTAAATTCGTCAAATGAACAATGGAGGTTTGATGCCATATCTCGAGGACCAATCAACCGTTCATTCAAAATTTCACGCAAGTATTGTTGCAGTAGGGTATGTCAATTAACATGTGTTATGTGCAACAAGCGCGTTTTAATGGGGTTTATATAAATAATTAAGATTAATTTGTTATATCTATGAAACATTTCAACAAGATTCAACAAAATATTTTACGCAAACAGCATAAATTTAATGCATCATTTATGCATACAATGATCCTCTTGTGCAGGATTTTTTGCAAAATAGTGTCATATATTAAATTGAACATTTTGCCGTATTTCCGTGACAATTAAACAATTTTGACCAAATTTTGCACAACTACAGAAGGCCATGTAAAGTTACATGATTTAAATAGGGCCAGATATAGATTTTCAAAGTGACGGCCATATAAATATTCAGTTATGTTTGGCATATATATTTAACAAGTTAGCCAAATTTAATCACATTTTTTTTTGCTGACAGTATCTATTATAAATTTGCTACACATTAACTCTTTCCTGGTTTCACCAAATTTTTCACACAAGTGGCTTTATGGTAGGCCATGTAAACTTATGTGGTTTTAGTATTTCAGATACTTATTTTCAAGATGATGGCATTGTAAATATTTCAGGTTAGTGAACCCTCTCATTCGAAACATTAGACTGATTACATCTGAAGTTGATTCGAATCCTACCTTCGTGTAGCAGTTAATTTCACGTGAGCTGAATTTTACGATTTTTCCTGAATTCGAATCCCGGGTATGTCACTCGTGTACTTTAACTGTCTTGGTATTGTTTCAAATGTTTCTGAATTCATCTCTTATAATATTTTTGTCAGTGAGACGTCAACGCCTACCTACCATATAATCTTTTAAGAATTTCACTAAAATTTATTTGCACCCATGTAGAGGAAAGTAGTCTCATTAGTTATCAGTAAATTTTTGCTCAAGTCATAGTGTCCTTAGTACAAAAATTATATCTTTCATAGCTTTTTAAATACATTTTTAAGTTTTAAATTTTATTAATTTTTGTATTTATACCGTTAAAAGTACAATTTTTGTATTAAATTGATTGCCTGAATGCTTAATATACAACTGAGTCAATTCCCAATGACATCTGCAATATTAATTACACCAGATTTGGTTTTATGTACAAATGTATGTATTTTTAAATACTTATGAGTGGCCATCATTTGTTACGTCAAGCTTTCCGTATCGTCTCTCAAGCTTCAAACTATGCATTTGATCATCAGAGAATTTTATTTACGTAACTTTTTATTAAATTAATGAGCTTCTTAATTTTAATGGTGATACCATTGAGTAAGATGTTAACTTTTACAGCTGGCCACCTAAACTGTAAGTTACGCATGCTTCTTAAGGCTTCAGTATCACTCACCCCATAAATGCTTTATACGGTATTTTTATAAAATTAAAGAACTTGTAAATTCTGTTGTGCATCACATCGTGTGATGCATCATTCAATCCACACATATCAGGTGCTTTTCAAATATTTTTGTTTAATTTTTATTATGGTCCAACCTACTATATTATCTATATTAAATGCATTGAATATATGAAAGTCTTAATTTTATGTGTGCTACATTGAGTGATATCAATTGCATCTTCAATGCCACTTAAGATATTACATATTCTCTAATACTCGTATTAAATGTTGTTTTTTTATTAGCTCAGCTATGCAAATTCGGAGTGAAATGTGGTATGTATTTTCGTAAATGTTGCACAGAAATAGGCGATGTCAAAATCGTAATTTTCAGAGACTCAACTATGGTACAGGGCTACGTGCCAAACTTTATAAACCATAAATTTAATCAAGAGTATATACATTTAATTATTGAGTCAGGAAATGCTTTTATGTTTCATAAACTGCTGGATTAATTGTGCACCAGAAGCAAAATATAACAATAAATGGAGTATTTAGGCAAGGGAACGAGATTAGAATACACGCCCTGGGCTGTGTAACGATTAACATACCGAAGTACGAAATGAAAACGTAGTATATTTCAGATAATTGTTCTTGAATAGCTACCAAGAAATTCAATTAAGGCGAAGTGACAGTAATGGACACAAGTGGATGGTAAGCATTACTTAGAAAAAAATAAATATTATTTTCAAGTTTTTCCGAATATTAATGAGGTAACCTCGTTCCCGATAAAATAAGTAGTTTGCGTCTGGAGGGCTGAAACTTTATAATTGATTACGCTACCAAACGGGTATTAACTTAGCAGTAGGTAAATTAGGGTAGGGAGAGGCACTGCAAACTTACACCAGCATTCACCTGGAATTCTTACGTAATTATATATCGTGATTTCCTCAAGAGTTCATAATCCTACTGCAAAAATACTACACTGCTATAGTGCTATACTACCTGCATGGCCCCAAAGCACGCGGCTAGTAAATTTACAATTATATAACTCTTACGTTTGCAAGCAACGTTGCAACATCGCGTATATCGGTGGACATATAGCAGGCGTGTTTCCGTTCGATCTATTCCACGCGAACAACCGCCAATATTGACTCTGGATTCTGATTCCTCGTCGAATGCCGCCAAATGCTGCACACACATCTATTTCATTCAGCCGACGTCCCATCCCAGAGTCTCGTTTCATGTCACGTTCCAGGGATGGCGTTACTTAGAGACACCTCGAAAGACCATGACTCCGTGTATGTTATCCACGCCGTCTCTATACGCATTATTTCAGCCTTTCTGTGGGAAACCCATTGTAACAACCAAGGGCATTGGAACGTACATAAAAGATCAGATCCTCGCCCCTTCGTACTACAGTCACCACAACTCATTTCGCTTTCAGCGCTTTCGCACAAGATCAGTATCCGATCCGACAAAGTAGGCGACGGAATCGGACCGGCAGAGCACACGGCTAGGTTTTGTTACCATCCGATATGATAGTTTTGCCGCATTGGCTCAGGCTGGGCCACACACACACACACACCACACACACACATCGATTTCATCGGAGCTGGAGGTTGCTACGGTTCCCATAACAGTTCAGAATTTGGCAGTGACTAGTTCTTGCTGTGGGTTTGGAAGTGAAACATGTCTTCAGTATTCAACATGAGATGGTATATGTCGTTATTACCGTACCTGCGTCAGAAATACCAATTATGAAATTATGAAATACGGTACTGGATTCACCCAATACTTCAAGAACGGCATGTGGATGGAACTACTTATACCCTCTTTGAAAAACTACGTGTTCATGAAGACAAGTTTTTCAACTCCTTCAGAATCATCACAGCTACCTATGATCCCATCTAGAGACGGTAACTTGGCTCATACAAAGAATAATACCACTTCCCCGAAGCTGTTTTTCGTTGTTCATCAAGTCACGGCCGGGGTCCAACTAAATGGCAACACAGCTTATTTTCATGCCTGTGAAACCGGACCCCGACTACCGGAACGTCTGCATACTTATAATGGCCGATAAAGTGTCGTCCCGATTTCACAGAATGATCGGACTGCATTGTAACGGGACCCGATACAGGAGCGAAATTTTATGCTGATCGGAAGGCATATGTGCATAGGCCTATACATTTGAATTACACTCACTGTAAAAATATTTCTAGTAAAAAATTGTAAATTTTAATGGAATTTTTTACGTATACGTATTCTCTAACGTATGCATTTACGTTTACGTATATGTATTATTGAAATGATACCACATGTCAGGTTGCAAATATATGAATGTTTGGCGTCGTTACTATAGAAAGTTGGTAGCATCTCTAAGCATTTCCTCTCTTTACTGAGAAAATGTAGGAACGCTCTCATGGATAAAATGTAAAAAATGACTTCACTGTTCGCGTTTTCTTTCTGTACACAATATTAGAATGTGATTGCTCTGCATTCCAATATCGGTACAGGAAACTGCTGCGATTTTATCGCAGCGCATGCGACAGCCCGAAGCCGCTGTTTTCTACAGCCCCGCAATCAGACAACGACGGAGTCATCGCAAGTCTTCTTTCTGGAGGCGCGGGGCCGCGGGACTGAATGAGCCGAAGACAAGAAGAGCGATGGAGGAATCTGTGTCTGGCCGGTCCGCGATTTGGACCCGCCCTCCCCCCGCGAGCTGATCGCAGGACGGAGCGAAGAAGGCGCAGGTTGGGGGTTGGCGCGGGGAGGTCGTCGAGGGTGGTGGTGGTGGAATGCGGCGCATTCCGCCCCTGGAGGGTCCGGGTGAACTCATATAAACCGGGCGCCCTGGAGGGAGGGAGGGCGAACAAAGTGCCGTGAATCCGATCATTACACGGGGGGTCGGATTATAACCGGCAGCAGCATCCAGGCTCCTGGAGCCCGGGGCTGCGCCGACTGCGATTAGCTGGCTCCCTCGCTAACCCGAGCCTCCCATTGCCAGAACTAGACGCCCGGTTAAAACTGTAGAGGAAAAGTCGGGTAGAGTGCTCATTCCAGCCGCGCAGTAACCATTTCCCGTGTTCCAACATTAGTAGCTTTTTTGCTAATAGCACCAACAAAAACCAACGTGGATAATATTTTAGGTTAGATCACTTTGTCTAAGTGCTTTGAGATTTTCGTACACTTACTCAAACCTAGTTTTAATGCAAATAGAATATAGCTATTGATGTTAGCCAGAGTATTTTACTCGTATAAATGATCGTGTCTGTTAAAAGTTCAAATCTAAACGAACTCGTTCATCACCTTTGACCATGTGGCTTTGGCAGTTGTATTGGCGATGGGTGGATTAATGTTGGGTACATGCGCAGAAGACCAAAATAGGTCTACTTCATCTTGAGNGCAGTTGTATTGGCGATGGGTGGATTAATGTTGGGTACATGCGCAGAAGACCAAAATAGGTCTACTTCATCTTGAGTCTATGGTTATAGCAACTCCACTGCTAAGATTTATTCTACTCAGGCTGGGAACAAAACGAGATTCCTTATAGAAGAGCTTCGCACTGAAAATTTTTCCACCGCAAGGTGCGCTGGTGTTTCAAGGTTACTTTTAGCTGGCGGTATAAATTGATAAATTATATTTATTTGTGTGTTAAAGTTTGGGTTTGATCCGAATTGANTGTGTGTTAAAGTTTGGGTTTGATCCGAATTGGGATGTATTCTTTCCCTAGTCAAAGTGTTAAACACTATCTTTATTATGTATATGTATTATGCACTCTCTTGAACATTGTTAACAAAACATTAAAATCCCAATTATGTTTAGCATTGAGCTTTTGTAGACGCACTTAAGTTAGTAACATTTAGTAACAAATTTACGGTGATATAAAGATGGCTATCAGAAAATTAATTTTTCATTATACTGTAACAGTTAAATTATATAATTTTTGTGGAATACAATTTTTGCACAATTCAGTTTACTACAGGATTTTAAACAAAATTTCTTTATATTTTCACTCTTAGCGCGAAGAAGAAAATTTAATACTCATTTATGTTTTAACACAATACAAATCGGAAGGTTTTACACAATTATATATAATGTATGAAGATTGCAATGGTTCAATTTCCTTAAATACAAAACGGGAAAATCCGACACACATGCGACTCCAGTGCTGCCTGGTGGCGAAAAATAGTTTTTGCTAAACTATCAACATTGAGTTTCCCAACCTGAGTAGACTGAACAGTAGCACTGCTCACGTGCCAGTTAACTGGAACTGCGTTATCCCCCACGAACAGGCAGTGTAGTGTTTGATTATTTGATTTCTTGTTTCCTTGGTTTTCCAATATTCACATTACTTTACTTGTTATTGCTTTCTTTCTGGTGGTTCCGAAGAACAGTTGGTCATCTACTGTGCACAAACACTAGCTGGCTAGCCTGCTTATTCAACTTGTGCTTGGGTTTCATACTTACAAAAATATTCATTTTATATAACTTTTTCAATTAGTACTCCTTATGAAAGTTTGTCCATAAATTATAGTTACATTAATTCACTGTTAAAGACCCGAGTTTTGAAAAATATTCGTATTGTTATTATTATAACCTTAGAGTAAATACAAGCAACTCAACCGGGTACGTAATATATGTATGCAATCTGTGGGCTAACGTGAGTAAAAATTAGCAGTAGCAATATTAATTGCGAAACACCTTAAAGTGATTACTAGCCGAGAATAGCCGTTTGGATACAACGCTAAATATTAATAGCAAATCTTTAATTTGTTATTTATCAAAAACCAAATATTATCGCCTCTAAAGCCACAATAACACTTAACCATTTTCTAACGTACACATTATATTAACGAGCTTTATAATTACTAGCGAAAATTTTCACCACAGAAAGGTGTCTAAGCCCTAATAATCTTTATTTCTCTCTTATATTGAGTTCGTATGCCTACTGTTTAATATTGACTTCCTTTCCAAAAGAGAAATTATTTTCGAATATTTGTTTACATAATTTGTAGTGCGGTCCAAATTTTTTAGAAAATTCTAATGTGTATTTTTTTAAAGCTAGAATAGCTTTGAAAAATGCTATATTTACGTCAGAATATTTATTTCTTCAGACTGGTACTGTCATAAACGCATTAAGCTTATTTTTAAAATGTATAATGTTTGTATTGAAATGTTTATCCTGTTGGTGTCTTACCAGTTATAAAAATGGACAGTTTAAATTCTCAGATAACATCGGTATTTGATAATTATCACCATAAATAACGCATCAGTAGTAAAACCATATTTTCCGTTGAATTTCATTAACAGGGTCGGTGTCTGTAACATTCTTATTTCGCTGGCAGAGTACTGCGCAATAAAACTTGATTTTTTCTAATGATTTTCGTAATATATCAAATGTATAATTATCGTTGGAANTCTAACGTACACATTATATTAACGAGCTTTATAATTACTAGCGAAAATTTTCACCACAGAAAGGTGTCTAAGCCCTAATAATCTTTATTTCTCTCTTATATTGAGTTCGTATGCCTACTGTTTAATATTGACTTCCTTTCCAAAAGAGAAATTATTTTCGAATATTTGTTTACATAATTTGTAGTGCGGTCCAAATTTTTTAGAAAATTCTAATGTGTATTTTTTTAAAGCTAGAATAGCTTTGAAAAATGCTATATTTACGTCAGAATATTTATTTCTTCAGATTGGTACTGTCATAAACGCATTAAGCTTATTTTTAAAATGTATAATGTTTGTATTGAAATGTTTATCCTGTTGGTGTCTTACCAGTTATAAAAATGGACAGTTTAAATTCTCAGATAACATCGGTATTTGATAATTATCACCATAAATAACGCATCAGTAGTAAAATAATATTTTCCGTTGAATTTCATTAACAGGGTCGGTGTCTGTAACATTCTTATTTCGCTGACAGAGTACTGCGCAATAAAACTTGATTTTTTCTAATGATTTTCGTAATATATCAAATGTATAATTATCGTTGGAANGCAGAGTACTGCGCAATAAAACTTGATTTTTTCTAATGATTTTCGTAATATATCAAATGTATAATTATCGTTGGAATATTGCTTCAGAAAATAATTCACGTTATGGTTTCAACGGTTATGGAAGTTATTAAAATAACTATAAGTAGTAGTAGTAAACAAAAGTATATTTACAACTCAGAATACCAAAGTGACTAATTTGGAAATACTAATAATGTGCAGAGTTGTGCTTTCATCAGAGTTAATTTTCCGGTGAATGTTATTCAAACAACACGTCGAATTGCGTTCTGTTGCAGCTTAGCCTGTTAGAAAAGGTTGTGATATGCGATATAAAATTGCTTAATAGGATAAGTTCAAGACGAAAATCACGTCGATTAACCTACGGAGGACTTTTCGGGGATGAATGTATCAAATACGGACGTGTATATGGTCCCCTTATCAATCCAGGTAATTGTGTTTTAGTGAGAACAATAATTACATTTACCTTCAGCACATTTCTACTGACTGCGGCGTAACGGGAAACGTCACTTTGCATACAGTAAGTGTTATAATCAAGCTTTCTTTGGTCTATTAAATTCCATTTACACTCTGTATAGTGTTGTTAATAGTTAATAGTGTTGACTTATAGAACCATGTTCAACTGTTTATACCCGAGAAATAGCCAGACTAATTGACTGAAAGCCTTGTGGACTGTTGACAACAGCTGTAGTATGTTCGCGGTTTTGAATCATGCCTTTGAAAAATCACCCTATGTCTGGCGTCGTTGTTTCCAAAAAATGCCATATATCATAAGCGTTTAATANATCATGCCTTTGAAAAATCACCCTATGTCTGGCGTCGTTGTTTCCAAAAAATGCCATATATCATAAGCGTTTAATATTTCTTTTATGATAAAAGTATATTATTTCGTGAGAAATTTTACATTTATTTATATTTTATTGAAGAATCACAACTAATGTGAATAAAACAGAGAGAAAATAAGCGTGGTTGGTAATGACTAGTAAGAAATAGTTCTCATACAAATTATAGGTAAACTGAGTGCTCACGAATGCGGTGCGTGGTCCCTTTGATGTAATTTTCTAGGCTTGGTGGAGCTTTGTTTGCAGGAGGTGGAGGAATACCTTGAAAGTAGAACTTTAGCAGGANATCATGCCTTTGAAAAATCACCCTATGTCTGGCGTCGTTGTTTCCAAAAAATGCCATATATCATAAGCGTTTAATACTTCTTTTATCATAAAAGTATATTATTTCGTGATAAATTTTACATTTATTTATATTTTATTGAAGAATCACAACTAATGTGAATAAAACAGAGAGAAAATAAGCGTGGTTGGTAATGACTAGTAAGAAATAGTTCTCATACAAATTATAGGTAAACTGAGTGCTCACGAATGAGGTGCGTGGTCCCTTTGGTGTAATTTTCTAGGCTTGGTGGAGCTTTGTTTGCAGGAGGTGGAGGAATACCTTGAAAGTAGAACTTTAGCAGGACTTCAGAAAAGTCGGAAGTTACAGTGAATGGACTATAGTCTTGGTTTTTCCTCGAGTTTACTTTTAACGTCATTATTTTGTGTTTTCCTTGGTGACATAGCTCTGCAACGGCGTATGTCCGAACTAATTTTTCGTTTAATTCAACGTTTATAGCGGTGTTTCATGTCCCGCGCATTCCTGAGAGTACGTGGGCCCGAGACTTTTTGTTCGCGTTTGAGGTACGGTAATACGAGCGACAACAACACGCGTGCCCATCGGCCCGTCGCCCCTACGCGCAAAGCGCTGAAGCTGCGTGCAGTGCTTCCGCNGGCGACAACAACACGCGTGCCCATCGGCCCGTCGCCCCTGCGCGCAAAGCGCTGAAGCTGCGTGCAGTGCTTCCGCTGTGACGATTTTATTACAAGCGATGAAATCCCATGGATTAAATTACGACTGTGCCGTTTTACTTTTCTCCTACCTGTTAAGGAAACCGAACAGGCCAGTTCTCAAAATGCTATTTTCTTACCATTTTCTCTATTATTTTCTCTTATAAACGTGTACTATTGTAAAAACAAAAATTCACAGGCTTAGATAATTGTTCTGGCAAATAGTCGTATATTCAAGATATTTGTTTGCCTAGATGAACGTAAACGCGGAAACAACGAATCTACAGAAAATATGCTCGGGCTACTAGGTCATAACTGCCAACCAAATCATCTCTACTCCACCAGAGGCCGCGGTGCTGTAGTGGTTAGACTACACGCCTCCTACCAAGGCGAACTGAGTTCAACTCCCGGCGAGGTTGCTCCCGGATTTTCGCATGTGGAAATCGTACCGGATGTTGCCGCTGGTCAGCGGATTGTCTAGGGATATCCAGTTTTCCCCGCCCTTTCATTCCGGCGCTGCTCCTTGGCTCTTCCTCGTCGGCTCTCACGACCTCGACGTTAAGAGCCCCCTAAATCTCTTCACTCGCTCACTCACTCCATTCACTCTACAAAACCACACGTAGCCCTCTGACGGCGGTTGAGGATTGACCGTGGGTAGCGCAGGTGGGTCAGCGGCGGCAGGGCTGGGCGCCGTGCCCTCCGCCCTCTCGCGTTGTAAAGGAGAGCGCTCATAAAGTTTAGGCAAATGAGGTTTCCCGCTGCGGCCCTGCTCATATCACGGCCATGATGTCCCTCAAGACTGCTGCCCCACCCCCCTTCTCCACTTCTCGCGCCGTCCTTTACCCTTCGCAAACCCTCGGATCCCCCTTTCACCCCTCCGTCCCTTTTCCACCCTCTTAGCACATTTGAATATCAATATCGCTTGTGCCGATTCGCTGCAGCCATTCATCATAGCTGGGGCCGCATCTCTGGGGTGCATTTTCCCGCCCACGCGCTCGCAAAGTCCGCCTCTCTCTCTCTCTCTCTGTCTCTCTCTGTCTCTATTACGTCCCATAGATCTTCACGCGGCAAAGTTTTAATTAAATTAAATCCATGTACATATAAGCAATGAATAATATTAGAGGGAGGAGGCGCGGCCAGCTTTGCGTGAGCACGGCCAGCTACGTGTCTGACCCTTCCTCGTTGGAAAGGGGAGGGGGCAGCGAGCGCCGTGTACTACCAACATTCTCTCAGCTGTGCTGTAATAAAAGCCCAGTCCTTCATAATGCCGGTATCGTCCTGATACTTCGGAAACGCAATAGCGACTGTAGCAAGAACATTTTTTTTCCCATTTACAGTAAGTATCTTACGAAATAATTTTTCCGCGTTTCTCAGCAACTCTGAGAAGCATTTGAAGCATTTTCAGACAAGTACGTAATACTTACTTTTACAATTTAGAAATAAGTANTCAGCAACTCTGAGAAGCATTTGAAGCATTTTCAGACAAGTACGTAATACTTACTTTTACAATTTAGAAATAAGTAGCATATATATGTTTTAAATATAGTCCAAAAATTCCGAAATAAGTAGAAGGGATATTTTCGGCCTACTAATGCCAGCAACTTTATAAAAAGGATTTTTTTTTAAATAATGTTTGGAAATGAATACAACAAAGTTAAGGTTTAAATGGGTAGAATATAATTGATGTAGACATACATGTTGGCTAAAGTTTCAGAGCAAACACTTGCACTGAGTATTTCGTAATAAACATTTTCTAACTGTATGCTTTAGTATAAAAGATAAGCACATCTACTGATAAAAATTACGTATGTTTAATCATACTTATTCAACATATAATGAAATTATTATAGTAATTATCATGAGAGTTTATAATAAAATAACACGAAGGTATTTTTGCCGATTATTTTTAATTGGTCTATTTGTACTAGAAATAGATTAACGTGGCTAAAATTCTCATATTAATAATATTTTCTCTTAGCAATATTCTTGTGAAAATGAATCTAACATTACAACACAAGTTTGTATTCCTGCACTAAAACCTTACATTTGCTCTCTCGCTTACTCGCGTCTGGTTCCATGGCAATGCTGTTAATATGGTACTGCAAGCAGGAATGTGTTATCTGTCACCCTACGCACCCCACCCATCCCCGTCTCTCTATTCCACGCCTTATCGCCTCGTGCCTGTTGTGATTTGTAACACATGACAAGGAGTACACGTTTTGCCCAAAAGCGTTTTGCTTAATGCCTTCTCCTGAAGCGTTTTGCTTGCTACGTTTGGACTAATTGTATTTTTCTAACAACGTTACTAATGAAGATCCGCCCAAAAGCAAGGAAACTGAGTTTTATACAAACGCGTTTTGCGTACGAGCGTTTTACGACACGATGTTTTTTTTTCTATATGCTCTTTTACGTGATGCTGTTTCGCCTAAAAGCATTTCGTATAGCAGAATTTGCCAAAATATGTTTTCTCTAATTTTGGACAAAATGCCGTTGGGCGGAAATACACGGACCCGTGATAAGGGTCTTATCGCAAGCGATATGAAAGTGGACAGAGCGTAAGTTCGATGGTAAGAACAGCTGAACGCTCCTGTCAGTCTTTGAGGTGGCTGTATAAATCCGTCAGATGAATCAGTGTCAGTTCAGGTGAATTGAGTGCGGCAAAGCCCTCAGTGTTGTGAGGGTCGTGTGCGAATGATCAACGAGTCATTTCACTCAACCACATAATAAAAATCTTAATAATGACCCTAATAAAACGGAAAAAATTATACTACTTAAAATAATAATTATTAAAATTATAAATTTAAACTAACAGTGAAATATCTACGTAACAAGCGTATTAAATGATTTTAACTGCTTTTGCAAGCTATTTATTCGCTACTAACATGCTGAAGCCAAATTAATTGGAAACTGCCAGTTAAATACACCAGTATATAAAAATACATACCTGTTAAATATTAAGTATTTTTGGGAAAAGGTGTGTGGTACATTTGACAGACCCTAAACAAATAAAATACATTACCATGGACGTCTGTAGTACAATACGGACACTACAACCACTATAGATGGCTATGACATTACACAAAGTAAAATTGTTTCATTCAAGATCAAATGTATTTAAGGACTCGAAATTTGCATACCAAATACAATGGAAAGCGTCTAAACATAACGATATCAAAATAGCAACAGGAAAATAAGGTAAGATAATGTAAATGCATACAGAATACCTATGAAGTGTTAATGAGAATTACATTCGTGCATGCATTAATACAACAATGTCCATATAACAATCCCCACTGTTCACACGACTTATAACTTTTCAAGCACAGATATTTTAAATGATAGCTTTTATATGTATTGCATTATGGGCTCTTCTCTAGTGTATTCCAAGCCTCTGCTGCAGCAGCACAAACGAGTTAGAAAAGGTGTTCGTAAGATGAAATATCAGAAAATAAAATTGGCCTTAGAATGGTATCAGTGCTGTAATAGAGGTTCAGGACGTGAAATATTTCAGCTAGGTAGAACGGCGATTCATAATAAATTACCTTTCTTAGAAAGAGTAGACTACTTGTAGCCTTTTTATGGAGTCGTAGTCATGATTGTTTTTGTAATAACGTGATGTTAAACTAAATCATAATGTATTTTATTCCCTATTTTGGCAGTGAGATGAGTATCTGCAAAAGACATATTTTAATTTACTTAGGAATTTGGTTTCTCCGGCATTTCGGTAACTGAACGGTAGGCAGTGTTTTTTAGAATAGTTAGTTTTACTATCCAGATTCTGTTACAAATTTAATGCCGTACAGCCCGTATTTTTATTACTATATCTTATATCCATTTCTGCATTTCCTATTATCATTTTTTTTAAATTAAGTAGTAATAGATTTTTTTTGACAACTACTGCTACCAAACAAAATAATTTTCACTTTAGTTATGTCAGTTATACGTAAATTGTCTGTAGACAAATTTAAAGCANTGACAACCACTGCTACCAAACAAAATAATTTTCACTTTAGTTATGTCAGTTATACGTAAATTGTCTGTAGACAAATTTAAAGCAACTTCAGTGTCCATGATGAAATCGCGTATATTTTTCACAGTATCGGTGAGAGAAATTAGGTAATATAATTGCACCTCATTGGAATATAAGTTGAGCGTATGAAAGAAATTTAGGCAGGTAGTTTATATACTAAGACTAAAGAACAGAACAAAGTACAAAATTTGGTGGTAATCAGGCTCTGACTTTATACCAATCAGATAACAAGTTACTAGTGATGGTGCTTTCACTCGTGCAGGACAGGTATGACTTGAACCAAGCAACACCATAATGTTTTTAATATTAAAACTGCATTCGAGATAAACTAGCAAAACATCTTGTTTAACTTCATAGAACGCGTTACTATAACCCTAAATTGTGAAATGTGTAACTTTTTTTTCAATGGAAAATCTAATCTCATCAATCAGTGGTTGTTCTGGGGCTAGCGTGGAAGCTAGACTATAATCTTCGATGAGTTTTTTTGCGTCGAGGTATGATTTAATTTGCTTATGTCCTATTTATTCATGCATTATAGAAATAAGGTGGCGGTCATGTTATTTAAAGCCTTCTTAAATTTAGGGAAAGGATTTCGTAGGCTATTACCCAGGAACTAGCAAAATGTGTTTTATTTAAATATTGTTATGCGATCGCTACTTTGTCCTGCGTGAGCGACTGGAAGTGAAGGACGGAGTAGTTATATGATAGCGGCGTCAAATAAATGGAATATTTTGAGTGACACGCGCGCGATAAAACCAAGAACCGCGTATGTGTTACAAAAAGCGAGCCAACACCATAATCATTTCTTGCAGCGCGCGCTCCTGACCTTGGTGCATTGAGTTTCTGCATTTATCTGAAGAATTTTCTAGTGGTTGTTTGCCCTAGTTTCTCTCATCATGACTCGAGGTGCGTCGAACTTTCCAGGTCATTGTCAATGCCAGCGAGTATACAAGTGTAACGAGCCTCCGAGGCAGTTGTTGGTGAGTGGATGAGTGGCTGGAGTTTTAGCGATAGACGAGCGAGAAGAGAAACGAGCGGCGAGAGAGGTGACCAGCAGAAGGAAGACCTGCGACTGCGAGCGCCGGTGCAACGAATCGTGTGACTGGCAGGCTGAACTATTGGACTGGATGCGTGATCGAAAGACATTACAAATGATGGCAACAGACAGACTGAAGGTGTGTTAATGATGAGTATGAGTTAATTGACTATAACCTAACGGAGACATTAAGAAGGACGTTAATTAGAGTTTAAATATACATTAAATACCGTGCTCACTGAGAGATCAAAAGAGTAATAGTGGAGATAGATTAATGTTGTAAATAATAGCTGTGAAAATAAATTAAAATCGAATTTAATTATTTTATATTTTTAAGATCTCCGTCCCTTAAGAACTCGGATACGCCCTCTCAGTCGCCTTGTAACAATATTTAAAATGTTTTTAACAGGGATAAATAATTTCACTATACGAACGGAAATGCCATTAGCGCCAACTGCCGTCTTTTTATACGGTAAACGGTTTTGATCACATCTTCTAAAGTTACGTTACAGAAGTTGTATATTTCATTTTGATATGTATATTGGATATGTAATTTCCTAAATGTAACATTTTTATCCTTAGACGCTATATATCGTATCATTTAATAAATACATGTTCAATCTTTGGCTTACTGTCACTTTCAATTCCCATATATATATTATACACAGCCTTATCCCCGAAGGACCGGGAAAGTGTCTGAAGATTCAGGTCACTATCACTGTGCTGTTTAAATTGTTTAATGTAGAAAATAGTGGTTGATATATGCTGTAAGTTCAATTTATTACTTTTCTTGACGAGAAACTGTAAGTTTTTCGTTGTGTCAATGATTCCTTGAGTACAATTTGAGATTCAAATGAAATAAATAATTATATTCCGTTTTATTTTTGATGAATTTGTATCCTTCGTTCGATTACAAACATGGTCATTCCCATGTTATTAAATTACTTATTCGTATATCTTGTAACCACATGAATATGTTTCAATTAGCTGTCCTAAAAGGGGAAAACCACGTTAAATTATTAATAATAAAACTGATAAATATTCAGAAAATTGTCCGAGTTACTATTCAGAAAAAAAAATTAGGAATATCNAATTATTAATAATAAAACTGATAAATATTCAGAAAATTGTCCGAGTTACTATTCAGAAAAAAAAATTAGGAATATCGAAATTTGTGCAGAAAAATTATCCATTTAAACTAATTATAGAGTTCCTTGTTTAAAAAGTAGTCAAATATTTTCTAAGAGTTACCTGTCAACAGAGGAATGCTATTTTTATGTGGAAAAAACTTGTATTTTTGAAAAATAAACATATATTGGATTTACTTGGAATATTTGTCTTTGCACTACTATAATTTAATGAGCATTCGCGTGCAAATATTGAATTGGGAATAGCAATTTATTTAAATATTTTGTGAAATCTCTAGTTGATAATTTTTTGCCTATGGTAACATTGACTTGTAAAGAAACGGTAGCGCTGTTAAGAAAAAGTGAAGGAAGGCTGTTGTACCAGAATAACACAGACTCGCCCATAAACACACAAGGACTGGCTTTCAGGAACACAGCTCCACACAAACGGCGGGCGCGAGTTCTCTATAAACTGACCGCTCGCGAGAGGGGGTGAAGGGAGAAGCGACGAACCAGCGAGGAGATGAAAGAACGGAGAGCAGGCGGAACAAAGGCGAACGGACAGTGGAGGGAACAAGGGCATCCTGGACTACCTCCAGAATCAATTACGGGGCTACAAGCTTTGCTTCCGCACTTTCTCTTCACGGGCAAATGAATCGTTTGCTCCTTTAACACCGCAGCCACCCTTCCCCTTGCAGCTGCAGTATCGGCAGCCCGCAGCACAACCCGACGATGCGTTTAATCTACGCGCCAGGCGACCGCACAGCCGCTACCCAACCCCTTGCTATCTTCGCGCGGAGGAGAGTAATCCCGAAAACTTGGGCGAGGTTTCACAGAAGCATTAACGGCGGGCTTTTTTACATTATAAACTGCGGATGGGAGTAAAAAAAAAATACCAAAAAAATTATACCTGGCCAAAGTCGTTTCCCCTTGTTTGTGGAGTAGCTAAATGCTCTGGTGAAAGAGAATGCCCAATGAAGACATGGAAATATGCGGGTACTAATCCACAGTTACTAAATTATGGGATACTTTTAACCCTGTACAAAGGTTTGTTACGCTTTCGCCAATCTTTGAAGTGTGTTGTCAGGCTTTGCTTTAGCTGTGTCGCAAAGTGTGCGCTGATACACAAGAAAATAGAAACTCTCTAAAAGCAGGTCCTGCAACGTAGTGTATACACATTCTGTATGAAGTGTAAAAAAAAATTGGTTGTCTGTAAAGTCGGTTTANTGAAAAAAAAAAAATTTCCTGTGCAGTGTTAGTGTAGCGAAATGAGGGAATACAATTTTTAAATCATTAAATATGTTCATATTCAGCTAATGAATTCAATAATTTTCCAATTCTCTGTTTTAAGTTTATACGAAAAATTCCCGGGTACACAAATTTATCAAAAATTTGACTAATCCAAAGAGCTTATATTATTCCAAATTAAACATTTACACTTTGAGCGAGGGAGAAAACAAATATATATAAAACATTAATATATACGGTGTGTTTAAATCAAAACCACAGGTATATATGTTAACTATTTCCACATATTCATTCCAGAATTATTTTGTGTCAAAGTATATGAAGGTAAATTAGTAATACGTTATCTCTGACAGCATAGTTTACAAAGTTAATTAGCAAGTAAACATTCTTGTAGTTTTAAAGGAACGTATTCATATACGTCTACACGTATTGTTTATTTTTTGCGAGTTACTTAACGTATATCCTGAAAGCTTGCCTGAAAATGATGTTAGATATACAGCAAATTAATATTAGAAAAACACTTTTCCTGTTATTTAAGTTAGAATAAACAGGCAATGTGCAAGGAACTGTGATCACAAAGAGCATAAAACTTTTCGTTCTTAAAGAGCAATAATCAATAGCTGTTCTAAATAGTTCCCACATCACCTTCTGGGACAATAGACAAGTTGTCAGACAGCGTTTGCAGCTTGCTGAAGCACTCTGAAATCGTTAAATAAACGAAATTGTTCCGGGCAATACGTGGGTTTTTATAAACGTTCACTGCATTTCGAAAATGCTGGAATGTCGAAGATGAATATCAAAAATAGGGGTTCGCCAAACACTTAAAACTACGGAGTTACCAATAAAATATTAAATAATTTCCATTCTCAATTAAGGTAGATTAGAACGTGTGGAAGGTGCTATGCATTATGAGGGAGGAAACCGATTATCAGGGCACATTATGACCGAGTAAGTGTAAAATATTTTTTTAACAGACTTAAAAATTTGTTGACGCGCAGCCATAAATGTTTACAAGACTAGTAAAAATTAAATACCAAATATTTATATCCAGACTACCATATTTCGTTAGATAATTTTACTGTCGAAATTAGTCGCGCAATTCGTGTTTTAAAAATTGCTTTTAGTTGGCGAAGTCGTGTTGCCTGCCTTTCCTATCCTCCCTCTTAAAAGTGACAAAATATATATTTTTTATGCTGTGCATTTCGTGTGAACAACAAGTATCAAATAGCAATAAATGTGTGAGAATGGTTTTCGGAAAGCAGGAAAGGACAAGCGGTGCGCTTGCAGCACGCGCGCGAGCTTGCGAGGAGGGAACAGTAGTTCCGAGAGGCGGCGCGAGGAGCGCCACCGCAGCGGCACTCTGACAGGCCTCTCGAGAGCCGTGTATTTATGAACACAGAACTATGTAATAATCTGAGTCGCGCGCATCCCGGATTTAATTTCGCGGACTGATTTCTCGCAGTTAATCACCGCGCGCCCGGACGGAGAGCCTGGGAAGCGCTCGTCAGGGGTGGCCAAACTGTCCGCCGGCCGCCAAGATACAAGCACGCCAGCTGTGTATCGACCAGCTTTTCCCTGCTTCACGGTTAGATCAACACTTTTGGAACGAACCTTTTAAAAATCCCTGCTAGTAAAGGAATATAACTTTGTGTGAATTCACTGGCAGCGATTTGATAATTGTAATTTCACACATTAACCGCTCACTAAAAGTCGTTCAATTTGGTGATCCCTGGAATTCATTTTCTTTTACAAACACGTTGTAGTTATAATTGAGATAAGAGTAACAAACTTATATTTTTTAACACTTCGCCACTATCACTTAAACAACGCCGTAATTCTAGTAATTAGAATCGCGAAAATGGAATTTATACAAGTGATGTAATTCTATACAATAGGCCAAAACGACAACTTTTAGAAATTATCAGAAGTGCTCTGTTAAAGACGAACAAATATTGTATGCATTACGCTACAAACTATCCAGCTACAATCCCGAAAAATAATTATTTTCACAAAATAATTATCTCTATTTAATATATATTTAGTGATAATAAAATTATATATTATGATATGATTTCAAATGTTTGTCTACTATTGTACACTTTTCAGCTAATTTCTAAGAAAGAAAAAATTATCGCAAAATCTTGCGTATAAGCTTGGCCGGAAATCAGTAAAAATGGTAGCGACGTGTAAGGTATGTAAACATTCACTACTAACCAATGTGTTTTCAACATACTTTAAGCGTGAAAAATAAATCATCAAGGAAACAGTTAATTGTGAAAAAAATTCTAATAAACTATGAAAACCCCGTGAGGATAAATAGATTCACGTATGCACTATGTATAAAAAAGAATAACATTCCTGGAAATATAGATATTCTTTAAATATATATTACATTTTGCTACAAAAAATACGGATGACGTAAGTAAATATAGTTCCACGTGTATATAAATTACAACNACCAAACCCACCCAGCGTATACGTCCGTGGCTGGTTCGCGAAGATACTGATCATACCGAAATACTCTGAACGAATCCGACAGTGTTGTTATCAGAAGACCTGGTCGGATAATGAAAACCGGTGACTCACTCAGTTTCCAGTTGGTAATACATCGGACCTCCGAAAGACCTGCATTACGTTGAAGATTATCATTTCTTTACATGTGTACTTTTACAGAGCCACTGTCAAACACTTGAAAGGGTGTTTTGAATTCACAAAATGATACCGCCCCATATCAAGATTCCACCATCTCCAGAATAGACTACTTCAATAATATAAATTGTACTGAATACTGAAACATATCAGATTATGTAACCTCTCCGGTATACGTATGACCGTATACACTTGTATGTGTAGAGGTATGTACTTTTGTAGCTATTTAATGCCGTGTAGAGATACAGAATGCAACAGATGTAGGAACTTATATGTGTGACAGAAGAACTCTCTCAAATGGCACAACTGAATTCAATTACAAAGCAACCAAAATAATCACTAGGAAAAATATCTACTACAACTGGAAATAAATTATTCAGCAGAGACGTTGCAAGAAAATTTGAAATTTTATTAAAACTTTTGTAATAAAAATAGTTCTCTCGGACAGGAAGTGTTTAATCAATTTGCAGGCATTATATTATCTCTAACCTCAGGTACACTAGCCTCTCTCGGGACTGAAGTAATACATTTACTTTATGCCTGGCAATTAAAACTTCAAAATTCGAGAAAATTAATAAATTTTTCTCTTTGCTCTAGACTAGTTCAGTATTTTAAGCAAAAGACTAATAATGTCAGTGTATCCGTAGTTAAATTAAATAAGGTTCAGTTCAACTTGAATAGAAAAGTCCGTCTCTGCTTATTAATAAAGTAGTTAGTAGACTTAGCTGATTTGCGATCTCGTTGTCGGCAGCCGCATCCTCCTGGATCTGGATGCAGCAGGACCTCTCATCGCAGACTTCCCTACTCAGGCTCTCGGTCCTGTAGTGCCATACATATAGGCACACGTGGTAGTTCAAACTAATTACCTGAAAAATATACGCGGGTGGCAACCGATACAGGCCTGCTTTTCCCTAAGTCGTGCCTCAGGTCTCCGTCTGCGTGCTAAACCCACGCTGGTTAGCGTCCTGCCTTCGAACACCAAGATGGCTAAAAATTCATTTTTAAACACTTACTGATATAATACCATCTAAAATGACCAATCACGAGAGTGCTAGAGGTAAGAATTACTCATCGTGTCTCTTAATTACCATGGCAACGGATTATCAACTACTTATAATCTGGTACCTTCTAAACCCATCACAAACACAAATAGACTGGAAAGAGAATTATATAAATGTGTTTACGGTAAAATAAAATCAAAATTTAAAAGAGCAGTAAAATTATATACAAATTAACATAAATAATGTGCCAATGAAAAGTAATATCTGAGAAATCAGATTACGTCTTACAAAAACATAAACAAGTGAATAATTAAAATCTGTTTATGACCCAATTTTACTACGTGACATAATTTCACCACCGAAATTTCATGAAGCGCAACACTTTGCTAGGCATCAAATGTCTACAAATCTTTGGAACATTTTCAAAAATTGCAATTAAATAATTTTAAAACTTGTGACATTATTTCTCTTCAAGACTAAATTCGAATCATATCAATTTTAAGAGTTTAAATGCAAGTGGACGAACAGCAAAATGCATACATATTATAATTCAGAGTTCTAAGCTCTGAAAGCAAAATAATTAACAAGAAAACTACAAATTGAAAAATACAAAATAATATTTTTGCCGGGCGACAATGCGGTACAGCGCTGTCTGTAAGGTAGGTCAGGGCACTCACTGCCAGACTCAGGTCTCTCTTCATTGGGCTCGGCACTTGCCATCTAGCTTCGGTGCGGCTCGGGCCCTGGGTTTGAATCTCGCTGCAGTCAAACGGCCGTCGGCGCCGGGTCGAGCACGCTCAGCTTCGTGCAGAGCGTCGCACCTCTGCCGGACTTCTTTCTTCTGTTAATCCAACAGTGACACATTCCATCTAATCAGCATTCATAATCACAGTACCAAAACACTCGCATCGTCGACATTTCGCAGTTTGGAGCATATTTCGTGCGTTTGCTGTCGAGGCTCGTGCTTCCAGCATTCTCTATAGCGTGTTTGTGCGTTAAGTGTTCAGCTTACGTGCAAAGTGTTGTGAGCCCGTGTCACTGAGATTCCGTGCGTTCCAAAGTCTCCACGGGGCATTATTAATTGACTTGTGACGTCCATTTCTAAATTCACATGCAAACACATAAATCTGTACCTCAGAGGTTGCCTATGGCAGGGGACTGTGTATATAAATGAAAAATACTATTTCAGTACCAAAATTAAATCTTTTTTATTATTATAGAAACTTTGGAGCTTAGGAATTAAGTAATTGAACAATAAAGATACAAATAAAATTAACAGTATTTTATAATATTCTACTTATAGTCAAATTGCAACACTGAAATCTTAATATTAATTAGTATCAATTAAATCACATAGGTACAACGAATATTTAAGTACTTTGAGTCTTAAGCTAAAGAATCAGTCTCATTACAATTGTTTATTACTTCAAAATATAGCATAAGTAGGTAAATAAAATAATATCAAGAACTTGGTCTTATTGTTTTTCAAAAACATTTACAGGTGAATCAAATTTGTAGAATATTCTATGCCCTTTTAAAACTTTATTTCGATTAGGGAGTTTCTGTATCACCTGGTCCATTGTAACATGTGCCACATCGTTTTGATCAAATCTAAATGTTTGGCCTTTATTATCACAGAGCTTTAGGAATTTGACACGGATTTCGCCATCTTCTTCATCAATCATGTCAATAACGCTCACATATCTATATTCTGTATTTCTAAAAAACAAGTTGACGAGGATGTAATCACCAGTATTAAATGCTTTTACTGCAGCAGAACTAGGTCCAGCTTCATTCTCAGATTCTGAATCTGTGAAAACATCATCCACATTAAGTTTTGGCTTGTCTTCATAAATTATTTTTCCGATTTTAAAGTGTAGACAACAATCATTGTCACAAAAGCAGCTTAGATGTTTCATCACTATCTCAATCGAATTTGATTTTAAACCCAAAGAATTATAGAATTTGCCAGCGACTTGACGCACTTTGAGGGTGCCAACAAAATATTTCACCTTGGTTACTTCTCGTTCGATTTCAGCACTCATGTCTTTAATTGCATCATCTTGTATAATACTTAAAATAATAGCGGGACATCTCTCTTCAATAGCTTCTACAAACTTCTCTAGATTTTCGACATCGCCTCCAGCAGCAACCACGGCATCTGCAGTTCTCTTACAGGTAGCTCCAACACCGGAGGGCTTTGGAGTATCTGCCATTTTCTGTAACTTAGTGTTTGGAGTATCTTCAGGCTTTGTATTTGCCTTCTTCTTTAATCGCGATAGGCGTTTCTTGTACTTCAATACTTTCTTTTCCAGGACTCTAATTTTTTCATCTTTTTTCTTCTTTATTTTATATCTTAACATCTTCTCTCTATTACTATTTTTTCGAATTATTTCAGCAATTTCAGGTGTTGGCATTTGAGGTTATACATTTGATACATCTGAATCTGGAGTATTTTCTCTCATATACGAGTTAGTAATATTTGCCAATACTTTTTTCTTATTACGATACTTGGTGCAATGCTCTTTCCACTTCTTTTTTGCTTCCCGGTGTTCTCGCGGAGTCATATTCGTTACGAGCTTTCTAGTTCCCTTTTCTTTTTTCTTAAGGTATTTTTGATGTTCTTTTTCTCGAAGTTCTTCCCTTTTCTGCGGATCGTTTTTAATGTGCTCATATCTCTTTCGCTCATCTTCTCTTTTTCTTTTTAAAATCTCTTCTTTAGTGAGCTTTTTCTTCCTTGGCGCCATACCGAAAAGATAGGTGTACCTGAAACAGTTGGAAGCAATATACAAAGACAGTCCCCTGGATGTGGAAACAGTCCCCTCTCCTGTACAGGTGCAATGGACTGTTGCCAGGGGATTGTTTGATTAGATTTCATTGAGAGGTAGCATAAAATGTAATTAAGTTACATTAATTAGCTGTATGCAGGGATAATGTATACATTATAACACTTTTAAGTTTGTATAGTATCAATATAGAACATAAAAAGAAATAAAACCAATCCTTACCAGTGGACTGTCGGCTGTCAGGTTACAACACGTGATCCACGGAGGAACGCTCGCGCAACACTAAATAAAATGGCGTCTGGGCATTAGTGGCGACAACCGCGCAAACTTCAGGTCGTTTGCGTTTCGATACACGTACGTATACAATTAGACTACGTTGCGCGTAATTGGAAATATAGACAGGGGAACTGTTCACAAAATGCGAAGACAAACTTTAATAAACTTTTTTTAGTATTATAAAATAACATTTGTAAAAAATAAGCAGGTCTTCTTAACAAACGATATAATATTGTTTAAAAAATATAAAATTTGATTGATTTCTATAGTTTTTGTCATAATTAATTTAATCTGAAGTGATTATACTGCTTCGGTGACACGTCAGGGGACTGTTTTTTGAGGACTATTAAAACGTTTTTGATACGAAAAAGTTTATTTTAATGAATATTGTACACTGAGCACAGGTAGATTAGGTTACTATTTTATAAATTTATCTACAAAATATGTAATAATCCGTACTTTTTTATATAATATTGGCTTGAGACAATGAGTTGCCCAGTTTACAGAGAAACGCCCATGTATACCTTTATGCTTTTGTTCTTACCTCTATGGATTTTAACACTAACTCATGTGGTTTGGGGTTTATTTTTGCTACAGTTGGTTTAGCTTTGACTGGCAGTGTTTATAATGAGTTTTCTTCCACATTGCAGTAATTATTTTCATTGAAAATAATTATTACGTATTAAGGTTATTTTACAGCTTACATAAGGAACCAGAAGAAACTCCAGTAATACAATAGAAACTTAGTTTATGTAAATAATTACCTGATTGCATTATAGTAGTTTATCATAGTTCATTTCACATTGCTGAAGCAATTCACATCTAAGAAATTAACCTTTTCACTGAATAGCTTACTTTTATTTTATTTACTACAAACTGTATTCGCAAATGAGAATCATATTAATGCAATATCAAGTAAATAAAAAGGACATACTATTTAATAAGCAAGGCACCATGAAGTATTGTAATCGTGTATGTATTTCAAAATTAATTCTACTAAATAATTAATGACATGTGCAAAACACCAACAATTACGCAAATTTCTTACGCTGTTTCCACAATGCATTGCACAATTTTTTAAATCTGTTTATTTGTACTTATTTTTAATCATTTATATATACTAAGTAAAATCCTCTAGTTGTTTCAGGGGAACATAATGGCTCAACACTGCCAAGCTGTGGGTCCACAAGTGCTGCAACTGTGGGTGAAGTATTGCAGTACTCTCTGGTGGAGATCATCTAGTGAGTGGTGTTACATCACATCATTCATCATCAGAGTATTGTTAGGCTAATAATTTCACCGAAGGCACAGGTAATGATGTTTTTTATGATAACGAGGGAACACAATCTGAAGCTTATGCCACAATATCATTTCCACGTTCTACACCAGTCCCCCGATTTGACAGTACCACTGCTGGACCACCCCCAGGTAGCAATCTCCAAATTCATACATTAGAATCGTCAAGGATTTTACATGTGGCTGCTTCAAATAGTTCTTAAGGTTACAAAATAAATAAATATTTAGATGTTGGTGAGGGCAGTTATTTAGATGGAGATGATATTGATAGATATCTTGGCTTTGTAGCCATCATGACTTGAGTTCTGCATTGGCAGGTGATCAATTTGACTGAACTATGATAGACCTTCCCCGCAAGTATCTGAGTCACTGTCGAGGCTGTCAGTTGAATGCGCTTGGTACCTCGAAGGGTGGTGTAGTACTGTATTCATGTGTTCGGTAGGCTGGCTAGCTGCCACTTGGTCTGGTGTGCCCATTGCTGCAATAGGGTGGCTAATTGTGTCTTTAACTACACCTGCAACTTGGTATGTTCAGACGGGTAGTGAAGTCGTTGTATTCATATCGCCTGACAGTACCTCTTCTCTTATAAAGGCATATGATTTGTCGATTCTGTTTGAAATGTTTGTCCAACCTCTGACACAGTCCCTGGAATAGTTCTGCCTGGTCGTCTAACATCCGGTATACCTTTTTCATTAGTTCTACCTGTTGTTTTATTTGTTGTTTCATCCCCTGGATTTGTTCTGAGTTTTCAATTGATCGGCCTGGATTTTAATTTGTTGCAGGGTTAGAAGTTGCGACCTCTAGTGGCTGTGTTGGCGCACTAACTGACTCTTGTTGTGTTATTTCCAAGTTAGTGCCACTAGTGGTGTTGTGTTCATCTGTAAAGCTAGTCTCAAGTGTGTTCTCCCACATCTCAGCAACGTACTCTTGCAATTTGTAGTTGATTAATATAATACACCTTAAATTGTAAGCTGTGTACTGGCATCTACTCTTCAACTTTGTGCCATTGACAGATGTGTAAACTGACCCCTGTTTTCCGGCCCCACTTGATGCACCAGATGTAACGCAACTGCTGTCCCTGTGACCCCATGTTGTCCGAATGAGATGTAATGACACCTACATTGTACGCCGCCACCACTAATACCAGATGACGTGACGTTTACTTAGTGATGTGTGTACGTTTTGTAGGCCCCGCGAAAAGTTCCAGATGTAACAACTTCGTTATGTAACGTAAACGTGTTAGAATGGAGATATGTAATGTCGTGTAGAAACTCAAAGCGTAACAGGAGTAGGAACTAAAATGTGTGGCAGAAGAACACTCTCAAGCAGCACAACAAAATTCAAAAGAAAAACAACCAGAAATATGACTAGGAAAAATATCTGCTGCTACTGGAAATAATTTACCCAGCAGAGACGTTGTAAGCAAAATTGAAATTTAATTAGAATTCTTGTGATGAAATTAACTCTCTCGGACAGGAAAAGTTTAACCAATTTGCAGACATTATTTTATCTGTAGCCTCAGCAACACAACCCCCTCTCGTGACTGAAGTGATACATTTACTTTATTCCTGGCAATTAAAACTTCAAACTTCCAGAAAAATTAATTAACTAATTTTTCTCTTCGCTTCAGACAAACTCAGTGTTTTAAGCAAAAGACTAATAATGCAAGTGTAATCGTAGTTAAATTAAATAAGGTTTAGTTCAACTTGAATAGAAACATTCGTCTCTGCTTCTTAAAAAAGTAATTCGTATACTTAGCTTATTATAATTTAAAAAGGAGAATTTTTGAAGTTCTCGACGTTCTTGGCGATTTCGTTGTCGGCATCGCATCCCCTTGGATGCAGCAGGACCTCTCATCGAGGGCTTTCCTACTCAGGAACTAATTACCGGAAAAATATATGCGGGCGGTGACCGATACAGGCCTACTTCTTCCTGAATCTTGCATCTGGTCTTCGTCTCCTTCGAGACGGCCTGTTTTCTTGTTTTAACTCGGGTTCATATAATAAAAAATAAATTAAAAACCTGCGTGCTAAACTCACGCTGGTTAGCGTCCTGCCTTTGAACACCGAGATGGCTAAAAATTCCCTTCAAACAATTAATTAAATAACGCCATCTAAAACTGACAAATCACTATAGTGCTAGCGGCAAGAATTACTCATCACGTCACTTAATTACCATGGCAACGGATTATCAAACTAGGGCATTCTAAACATATTACAAAAACAAACAGATTGGAAAGTGATATAAATGTGTTTACGGTAAAATAAAATAAAAATTAAATGATTAGGGAAATTACATACCAATTAACATAATTAATGTGTCAATGAAAAACAATATCTGAGAAATCAGATGACGTCTTAGAAATACATAAACAAGTGAATAATCAAAATATGTTTTTTTTTTTTATGTGTAGATAGTGTTTTACCCTTAATTACGTGTTTATGTAGTGTTGCCCTTCCGACCAGGAGGTTCTTACGGGATAGTTCAAGACTATGGGCTTTTATGACGTTACATAATTGCACCTTGACACAGCACTACTATTTAAATACCACGCTCGATGTTCTTTGCGACATGGTAATCAGACATTTTTGTGGGCTTCGGCAATGAAATTTACTTCACTGGCCTCCGGGAATTCTGCCCCACTTGACGCAAGTATAGATATGTAGTATACCTGGATATTCTCATTCCTGAGGCTTCTCTCGTGTCCAAAGCAAAGTTGTCCACTGTGCTCCGACTACATCTTATAGCAGTTAAGGTCAATAAACTATCTTCTGGTGTAATTGTACCCCTTTGACGTTGACTGCTGAAGGAACGATTTCTAATTCCAGCCTGTCGGTACTTCCACTACACCCTGAAAATGGCAACCTGGGGGAAATACAAGACATGGGACACCATTGTCTGAATTTGGTGAATTTAGCATCGATGATTCTTCTTAGCATAATATCGTTGATACAGGTTCTTTAAGCTATTACGGTAGAATACTCACCTGGAATATGCCCACGATCCACTTATTTCAGTTCCACATATTACAGCGCTACACACCGATTCTGATAATATTTACAGCGCCATATTGCAGCCTACGTAGGCACCACTTGATCATATAACTCTGAAAACATTGCTTGATGCTGTTTTAATGCTCGTGCGAACAGTGTAATCCGTCTGTCAAATATATTTCACGATGTATTGCGTGTAACGTGTAAAACGTAATGCGTAACGTACCGACGTAATGTTGGACGCCAGTCAATGTAATGATGTAAAACGTAATGGAAAGTAACGACGTATAACGACGAGACGACTTCTTCGTACTCACTACACACAACAGCATACAACAATGGGATACCCTAAATGTCATGCAAAATAATAATTATCTGAAGAATAAAAGCGGTTTTGTACACCTCTGTGTATATGAGTATGACGTTGCGACAGCTGTAGTACGTGTAACGAATTTTCTGGGTAGAGTGGAAACCCTAGCTGCGCATCCACGATCGCCAAAATGATGAAATTATGTGCTAATTTAAAATCATAATTATTGCCTTTTTAACTCCTTGATAACACAAAACAGTGTGATAACTAGAAATTAAATTCCCCTTAGTGACGATTGAAGGCAGTTTGACGAGTTACTTTTCCCCAGCCCCGTCCAGCCAGTAGGAAGAAATACACACACTTTATCTTACCAATTAGAAGTAGCATGTACATTGTACACCCAGCAACACAGCGGTCTGGTAGGAAATTTTGGAGACAGAATAAGCATATACACAAACAGGAACACCAGGAGAAAACTTGCTACTACTACGAAATGACAACAATGGGCGACTGTGTTTGACAAAAATGTGTGTAAGTTAAATTGTGCTCTGAATAATTTGACTACTCCTAGAAAAAACTCAATTATTCATCTAGATGGGAAAACAAATTAGCAGATTATCTGTGACTCCGAAAATATTAACCATATAATTGACATATTTCTGCTTTTGATAGTGGCCTTTGAACACTAGAATCCTCGTGATGGTTTAAAATTAAAATACTGGAAAATGTTCAGAAATTACGCGAAAATCTTAAAAGTTCCTTCAAAAATGTATTACTTTAAATAAAATGTTTTTAATTATCTAGTGACAGAGCTAGGACTCAGTTCAGGTTGCTGTAGTAAATTGTCGGGAAATTCGTGTACGTATAAAAAACAACATGCCGGTGTGAAATGTTCTAGAAGGTTGAATAAAAGGTGTTAGGTGAAAAATGTTATTTGTAATTTCTTAGCTAGAATTCATGTTCCGACGTAGAACTTCGATGATCTTGAAGTTCCCGATTATTAGGTACGTTGACGGGGCATCTCTCCGGGTGCGCAGCAGTCCTAGGTGACGTCTGCCCTATATGTAAGCACACGACTTACGGTGCTAAAACACAGTTCAATGGCACCTTAACGGCCTTCTCACGAGTTATAGCTAACCTCTCTGAAAGCTACGCGGATGGGGCTCAAACAAACCTACGTGTTGCTTATAACACCTCGCGTCTTCGTCTCCAGTAGACGGCCTGCATTTTCAGAGGTGCGAACTCGGACTTCTCCAATATAAATCTAGATTTAACATCTAGTGTACAGCTCACATGGGCTGGCTGCCTGATATCTCGCAACAAGATGTCCGTTTCTTCGTTGAAAACTTAACTTAAGAATGTTCTTTAAACACTGGCCAATCACGAGGGGAACTGCCACTTAAAACTACCCCTAAGTTCAAAATGCATAGTCATATGGCATTGTAAGTACACGTACACAACGTAAAAATAGAAAAACATATAAATTTCAGTTTAAATAATATACTGTTTAAAAATAATTATTATTATTGTAGACTCTGTTTCAAAACAAATAAATAAATATTGCCACAAAAAAAAACTAATCATGTGAAAAAAAAGATTCTGCTTGTTAGAGATGAAAATTACGTGTTAACAATTACTAATTATTATAGCTCAAAAAAGCGTGTGTTACAAAGATAACTTTTCATTATTTTATATCAGCCAGCGCCTTCTAGATAAAGACGTTCTGTTTTTTTTTATTTGAATTATTTAAGTACTCACTTTTAGGGNTATATCAGCCAGCGCCTTCTAGATAAAGACGTTCTGTTTTTTTTTATTTGAATTATTTAAGTACTCACTTTTAGGGTGAAAATTACTTATCGCTGTTCCCATTGCTTTCGAAAATTTCTATAGCCGCCGTACCAGCATCACTACATGCATGAGAATAATTTAACATATTCAGAAATGTACATAAATCTAGTTATCGATATGCACACATGGGTTCACAATCACAAAAGTTACCCATATTATCCTCATCAAAACCCGTCAGGCTTAACTTAAATTTCATTCCACGCTCGAAAATTTACGTGTGTCCATCTAAGAGTTCCAACCGGAACAAACGTATGTAATTTATATTAGAACAGTCTTTTTAATGATAAAAAGTTACGAAATAATAAGACGACATTCTGAAAAACAGCACTTCGCACGAAACTGGAAGTTATTTTTACTCATAACTGTTATACTTATAAATATGTCGATGGTCATCGGTATATTTACTCGTTCTCCGGCTTTAATACAAACTGGAGCTAGCAATCTTACAATCATCGAATATGAGTTGGCTACCCCAGAGATAATTATAAAGAATAAAAACCACATTTTCAAAACCAAGGAGCTAGAAGCAATAAAGAAGAACAAAACAGATAACAGTAGAAAATATTGTTTACATAATTATGTAAAAACAATTAACTCTCNGAAGCAATAAAGAAGAACAAAACAGATAACAGTAGAAAATATTGTTTACATAATTATGTAAAAACAATTAACTCTCAGCCTTTTTTACAATTCAGATCATTTTTTAATATTAATTTAAACTGTGTTCATTTAAAAGTGTTGTCAACCAAACTTGTCTGTTGAACCAATCGATATATGTTATGCAGTAGCAAGCTTGACTCGTATTTTGGAGGTCATGAATTTGATTTGAATAACTTATATGTTCTTTCCAATGCCATTCCGGGCAAATGACAATATAATATCATTGGACGCGCGTTTACAAATCCGCATTGGTTACGTAATGATCTTTAAGCAACGTGTTGTGTTACTTTAATGCACACATTATTATTACGTCATACCAATCGATAAACACTTACGGGCAACGTGCTTTTGATAGTTAATAAATAACATTGCAAACCCTAATTTCCTAACGTCAAGGGATTTTATCATCCACCAAACTTTCATAGATAGTATATATAAAATCAGGCTATCATTATTCACCTTTGTTGTTTTAACTCACGTAGTTTCTGACATTTTGCAAATAACTGCTTTTAACTCCTCATTTTAATTTGCGTATCTCCCTTAATAACTAGTTATGCCGTGTTATGTTTTCTACGCCATTTTCCATGATGAATTATCTCACAAAGTTCGTACGTATAGTTCAGGATCAAGCTGTGGAAATGGAGCCATTTTGTCGTAAGTATGGGCCTCCTCTGTTTTATGAGAAACATGTACACGCTCAGCAATCAGTAGCAATTTCCGCCGGAAGACCAACTGTTGCACAGAAAATGTTCGATGCGTTGCACTCTTATATCGCGAAAATCAGTTTTACATAGGGGAACGCCCGTCCACTTTGCCAACTTACTTCAACTGAAAATAACACGCGTAAACTTAAAATGTTAGGAGCAAAAATAAATTAAAACGACTATGTATAATATCGCAAATATACGCCTCCCATGGTACATCAAAGTTGCGTTACTGAAACAAAATATCAAACATTTATAACGTTTCACGTACGACTCCATTAAAGGTATTAAACTGCGTTGTTAAAAAATATTAACTTTAAACCATCCAAAGTGTAAATATGAGTTAAGCAGACAATTGAACAAATAAATTTCCAAACTCGCCATTGTTATTTTACTCTTATGTTTACACTGAAAGTAATCAGCAGAGAGAATTTAACAGATCATTTCTTTAATGGCATTTTATGGTAGTGGCAACTAAACTTTAGTACTAGCAACAGAATGTTCTGCAATACTTTACAATCCAAATTGTTAGCAGAACAATCTAAAAGTTATTCTGTTGGGGAACCATATTTTCTGTAACAGGAGCAGTGTTTTCTGTAGTAGGAACTATACAGATAGTTGTGGACAAAATCTTACAGTATTCTTACGATAACAGAACAAGAAATTGTAAACCCAACAGTGCTGTTTGGTAACTGCAACAGAATTTTCTGTAGATATCACCTCGTTGTTTTTCAGAAGTTTACAAGGAAAGTGTGGTTGCTACAACAGTGTCGTGGACTGTTGGAGATACCCTCTGGTTTTGTTAAAAGATTATAATTGTAGCGTTAACAAACAAGTATGGTAATTACAACAGTGTCGCGGACTGTTAATGGCACCCTCTAATTCTTTCAAAGATTATAGAACTAGTAGAATTGCCAATACAGAAGATAAATAGGAAAATGTTGCTATTTGTGAAGTAATATTTATTTAGTGGAGGCTGTTTACAATCTGTGAAGATACTGTGCACCCTTTAAAGTGTTGACAGACACTGCCATGTTAGATGTTAAATGTAATAATACCAACAAGGGTGCTGTAATGTCCTATTTGTGTTTAAAAGACGTATATCACTAACATAAACAGGACATAAAAATGAAATAACGCCATATTTTTATTGGCATTACAAATTATCTGATGTTAAAGAAAACTTGTTTACACAAGTGTTACACGTAAAAAAAATTGTATATAGGATGACACCCAATGTTGTATAATATAAATATATATATATATAACATAAAGGAAAGATCATTTTACTCGAGATTCGTCTGCAGGCACGTTACATTACATGCTTTTAAAAAATAACAATGTAAAACAAATGCATTTAAAAACCTAAATCACATAATTCATATAATAGCCGAGTTGTCTAAGGCGTCCGTCTATCAACACAAGGTTGGTAGTTCTAGGCTGCTTGCTTCCACAAGGAATTTTTCAAATCCTGAAAAAGAAGTACAGATAGCAGCGCATCCTACAAGCCGACGAGGGAATTATAATAAACCACATGATATGGTTATATATACCATGACGCTCAGTAAAGGCAACAGAACCGATTGTTAGCACTGCCATATGTTACTGCTGCGTGCACAATCAGTTCTGAAGCGGCATCATAACTGCATTATAGGGAACACCATAGTCAGAACCCTATTAGTTTGTAATCGCAACATTCTATTATGTAGATAGTAATGACATCACTGATTTGTGACGCACTGATATTTTACAATATGTTCTGTAGGCGTTACTATGTGCATTTAACAATATTCGTTGGGTAGCTACAACAAAACAATGTTGTCCCTATTCTAACAGTCTTGGTTCCTACAACAATATTTTTCTTTCAGCGTATATTTTTGTACTAGCTTCACTAACCTAGTAATAAATATCCAAACACAATACGATCGTGTTGTGCAGGATAAATGGTTGCCATTATTTTATTTATATTAAGAGCCCGACTACTTGTCCTACATAAAGAGTGTACATAACCAGCCGCTTGTTATACAGTATGATTTACTGATGTTACAAAATTTCAGAAATAATAGAGAAGGGCAGNTGTACATAACCAGCCGCTTGTTATACAGTATGATTTACTGATGTTACAAAATTTCAGAAATAATAGAGAAGGGCAGAAGCCTCCCCAAAAATACCTCAATGCAAATTTATAAACCAAAACCGTTTTGGTGCCGCTATTAAATGGAATAGTAAAAGTTTGTATATTTAATAATCTGATTGCCTTGAAGTTCTGAAGACTACGTTTACGACGGTCGTTCAGAAAGACGTCCCCATATTTGCGATATCAGTCTAATATCCCTGGTATCGCTCTAGCTATGTGTAGGACAGCTATAACTGTTGCCATCAATTAGAAGGAAATCAGGCAAGCAAGCTGGCCAAGAATCAGGACCTCGTCTTCTTAGATACATTTCAGGAAAATTCAGCTTAAGGTATTGACGAGCACCATTTGCAAAATGAGCTGGGGCCCCATCATGAGGTGACGAACATCAAGTGAGACATGTCCCAGTAACTTATTAAGCAAATGGAAGGAGATACATATTAATATGCCTATAGTCCATTCATGGTCCTAGCAAAAATTAAGTACCTATGCAAATAAATATTAGTGGGATAAAAGTTACGGTAGGCCTATTTGTGAGCATGTTCACCACTATATTTTAAGTTTGTCGCTGCTACGTACAAAAAATAAGCGATACGAGTTGCGTGCTTGAATTTGCTGTCTTTTCTTTTAACTGTAATCTCCTTCGTTTTAATATCTATTCCAACTGATGAGGCCGTCCTTTTAACTAAATAACCCAACAAATGTCAATAATAATAGTTTGGGTAAATACTGCAGTTCTTTCCCCCACAGTTGTTATAGGTTTAAACACAGTCGCGGCAAATTTTTAACGTTTATTACACGTAATGTGCTATATCGTGTATAACAAATAAGTAAACAATGTAAAATAATTACCGTAAGAACTATCGTCAATACAGACACTGTTGAAAAGTCATAAAGCTGGCATAAATATGGTTACAGGCCTTAATTGTGAACATTTGTACGAAATGGTTCATGAAATATGACAGGATTCTTTGAACAGCTGAAAACAGTAAACAAAGCATTTGACAGTTAAAACGTAGAAGTCACATGGCCGTTTCTATGCTTACACGTAGCGGAAGGATACGTAATATGCAACCAAAAGTATAACTTTAGCAGGGATTCAGAAAAGTGTGAAATAACCGTGAACGGTCTATATTTAAGGACGACGGATTGTGCATGCCTACATGTTGACTACAGAATCTTACTCAGTGGTTCCTCAAGATCGTAGTGCAGGGGATCACATTCGTCCATGCATAACTGTTTCAACTACAAAGCATTCTAAGCTCTTGGGAAGCCGGCTTCATCGGTGGGAAGCAAATACGCTGGAAAGTGGGGGTTGACCGTGCAGCGCTGCAGTAGTCATCGACAGAACACGTCGCAAGGCGCAAAGTCAGNCTGCAGTAGTCATCGACAGAACACGTCGCAAGGCGCAAAGTCAGGAGAGCTGAAAGCATCAACTTACAGCAGGTAGGGGTGCAACTGCTGTCCCGTGGTACATTCCAGACAGTACTGTGCACGACGCTCGTCTCACGTCCTACTGCTGATATGAGTATTGAAAGCTGCTCGTCCACGGGATCAAGCACTCGTGGTTTGTAAGTCGGCAGTCCATGCGATTCGTCTTCCTCTCCGACCGTTGAATTGTAGCTGAACGTGCATCGTATCTCGTAGCCGTTGGGAAAATTTTAGGAATATGGTATGAACTGGATGTCTCATACTTGGGATCGTGGCCTGATACAACTTCCGTACTGTTTCCATTTGTTTGGCTGCAAACAAACACCGTATCTGCATATTCCGCATGCGAGTACTCAATTATTTGGACAGATCAAAGGCACACTTCACCATGTTAACACATACTACATTATAAACACTTATAACACAATACAAACCATGTCTAAATCGCACATCTCAACATCTAGTGCATTAGTGGCGTTTACTGTCCCCATCCCATTGTAATGTACGGGTATACGATGGTGTGGTTGCCCACCATAAACACTCACGTTGCTTGCCTGAACTTATATTGTAACTCAAATATAAAAATTACTTTTATTCATAAATATATATAAACAACTGCAAATGTACATTAACCACAAATTAAATCATTATTAGTCCAGCATATTTTTGTCAAAAATTATTATATCGGCTAACTGTAAATAACAAAAAAAATTTAGGACTTGTTCTTACATATACTCGTATCTCAATATATATAACATTTTACAGTATATTTAATAAAAGTATTACAATCTAGATTATATACTCTATATTTGGAACATGTTATATATTATTAGTTTGTAGTAAGATTTTTCACTATTATTCACTATAAAAATAAAAAATATATATTTTTTGATAATAATTTGTATTGTACTTACTATACTGTTGGTACAAAAGTATATACTGATATGCACATAACTGTGAATGGCATAAATTTTAACAAAATATGATAAGTCCTACCAAGTATATTAAGAACACTATTTCGTGTAGTTCATGCATTTTTTTTTCAGATAAAATAGTAGTTCAATTTCATTATCGACGCATAAATCGAACAGATGCACGAAAGCATTCAGAAAAACAGTCTCCATTCACAATCAGCCAGTGTCGTACTAAGTTGATGATTCCTCTGATAGCACACAATAAAGTTACCTGTCCATGGGAACGTTGATTTTACGTATCACGTAAGGATACCGTTGAGTTGGGAGGTTCTGGTCGGCGCTTAACTGTGAGGCATTGAGTGCTGATATGTAGCAGCGATGGAATGAAAGGGTGAGGGAAACGGGAGAACACCGACTAAACCCGCCAGCCTACGGCAACGTCCGCCATGTTTCGTACATACAATAATCTGCTTGACTCCATTTCGGCCCTCAGAAAGATACAAAATGGACAGCAAAGTAGATCGTAAGCAAGATTTTAATAAGCGCTCAATCGCGAAAAAGCCCATACGCTACTAATTTTGGGATATCCAAGCTTAAAAGATGGACAACGGTGGTGTAGTGGCTAGACTACTCACCTCCCACCTAGGCAACCAAGGTTAGATTCCCGGCTGGGTCGCACTCATATTTTCGCATGTGGTAACTGTGCCGAAGATGCCGCTGATAGGCCCTTGAATTTCGGCGCTGCTTCATACACTTCACTTCACTTCACCCTCGTCGACTCTCAAGACCTCGATGTAAAGAGCCGCCGAAATCTCTCCACTCGACTCCAAACTTGAATAAGTTGATGCAGGAAGGGCATAGTCTTGCCGACAGCGAGTTCATTAGAGATGGAGCCAGTTGTTCGGAGAAGCAGGAACGGGGGAGGAATCGGCCATGGTATGTAGTAAGAAACCGCCCCAGCATCCACCTGGAAAGATGTCGGAAAACCTTGGGAAACCGAAATTAGGATGGCCATACCGGGAATCGAACTTGCAATACGAGTCAAGTGTTTTACCACAGTGCCATTTCGCATCGGTTTGAACATTTGTATAAAGTTAGCTTGTCGTGGGTCTGGTGGCTTGCGGTTGCTACGGGTTAAAGTTCGTTAAAGTTCGTGCCTTATTTTTGCCTCTGTGTGTTTGCGCATAGGCATTTCGTCAAATTAGACGCGAAGCAGTGTACATGGTGGCGAAACGGCTGAAACTATTTTGCGCGTTCAAGACCCAATAAGCGATAGATCAAGAATGCTACACGCAACAACGGCGCCTAGCGTCCCATCTATCCTATGCGGGAGATGTGCAATTGGCTTTCATAGTTTCCTTCGTTGCGCGGTATTGTGCCAGTTAGATTGTTTAACAGTNTATGCGGGAGATGTGCAATTGGCTTTCATAGTTTCCTTCGTTGCGCGGTATTGTGCCAGTTAGATTGTTTAACAGTATGACTACATTAAACGCTACGGAAATCCGCATATTTAATTACAGACGTACGGTTATACTTTCCTCCTACCTCTTAAGTAAACTTCGCGGGCAAGCTTTGAAATTGCAATATTTATTTTCCATTTCGCAATGTTTTTTTTTTATTTCACTGCACCTAATATAATGGAAGCAAAACTATAAGGGCTTGTATAATTGATTGACACCTCATCTGGCCAAAAAAAAGTCGTCTTCGCGGGACATTTATTTACTTTGGGGGGAGCTGCAGTAGCGCAGCGGGTAGACTACTCGCCTCCCACCAAGGTGAACTGGGCTCGATTCCCGGCGGGGTCGCTCCCGGACTTTCGCACGTGGGAATCGTGCCGGACGATGCCGCTGGTCGGCGGGTTTCCTCGGGGATCTCCCGTTTCCTTTACACGTACATCTCGGCGCTGCTTCACACTCACCTCGCTTCACTCTCGTCGGTTCTCAAGACCCCGGTGTTAAAGAGCCACCCTAACATCCCCACTCCACATTTACTGAGATGAGCATATTCGCGCAAACAACGATTTCACTGAAAATATTATAGTGCGTAGTCCTGTTAAGTCTCGGATTAGCCCCTTTTGCAGAAATTCTTCGTTTTCGCGTCATAATTTCGGATTCGTAGTAATTACTAAAAATGTACGGTTATAGAAAATTCACATTTTACAAGTTCTTTAGTATTTATGTGCGTAATTTTAATTGCGTGTTATCTGCTCGTTNGGGGGGGAGCTGCAGTAGCGCAGCGGGTAGACTACTCGCCTCCCACCAAGGTGAACTGGGCTCGATTCCCGGCGGGGTCGCTCCCGGACTTTCGCACGTGGGAATCGTGCCGGACGATGCCGCTGGTCGGCGGGTTTCCTCGGGGATCTCCCGTTTCCTTTACACTTTCATTCCGACACTTCTCCATACCTCGTCGTCTCTTNCTTACATCTCGGCGCTGCTTCACACTCACCTCGCTTCACTCTCGTCGGTTCTCAAGACCCCGGTGTTAAAGAGCCACCCAAACATCCCCACTCCACATTTACTGAGATGAGCATATTCGCGCAAACAACGATTTCACTGAAAATATTATAGTGCGTAGTCCTGTTAAGTCTCGGATTAGCCCCTTTTGCAGAAATTCTTCGTTTTCGCGTCATAATTTTGGATTCGTAGTAATTACTAAAAATGTACAGTTATAGAAAATTCACATTTTACAAGTTCTTTAGTATTTATGTGCGTAATTTTAATTGCGTGTTATCTGCTTGTTNGGTTATAGAAAATTCACATTTTACAAGTTCTTTAGTATTTATGTGCGTAATTTTAATTGCGTGTTATCTGCTTGTTGTAAAATGTTGAGAACTTATTAATAAAATATAAATATGTTCTTAAACTTTTTACCACAAGCAGATAACACACAGTTAAAATAACGGATATGAATACTAAATAACTCCTTAAATGTAAATTTTCTGTAATAGTTAATTGTCAGTATTCACTATGAATCCGAAATGATGACGCAAAAACGAAGAATTCCTGCGAAAGGGGTGAAGATGAGACTTAATGGGTTTCGGGCAAGGCAGCGGAAGTTGCATTGCTTACGTTGGCACGCACTGGGTTATTTATTGCGGCTAGCGCAGCGTCCAGGTCCACGCGGTAACGAGCCGTGACGCGCGATTGCCGAGGCGTCGCGCGCATGCGCGCAGCTTTAGGAGTTGGGAAAGGGGAGTGGGCGTGGAAGGGCGAAGCTGCCACCGTCGGTCAGCGGAATGCAATTCACTGCACACCCTTTGCAGGCCATTCATCTTCCGCTCAAAGTTCATGAAGCCACTTTGCGCCGTCATGCAGTCGGAGGGCGCTGGTACGCGTCAGGGGTGCCAACCCAGCCCACGTCGTCGCGTCACCGCCGACTCGTCCAGTTTTCAGCTAGAACGGCTGGCGGTGTTCAGCGCCGAAATATAATAATTTCACTCATAAAAANCGCCGACTCGTCCAGTTTTCAGCTAGAACGGCTGTCGGTGTTCAGCGCCGAAATATAATAATTTCACTCATAAAAATATCAGTTGTAAAATGTGAAATATATGTTTTACCTCCAGCTAATGCATTTTTTAAAGTTTGCTTCACCAAGTGTGAAACTTTATATGCTAATAAATTGCGTGAGTCATTCCATATAGGTATCGGAAATCGCCCCTGTCGTAACTGTCTCAGTTTTCACGGCCAACGAAGACCCAGAAACTCTTTTAAACGGATAGTTAGGTAAAACCGAGGAGAATTGAACTAAATAGTTATGTGGTAAATATTATCACAAACTTCAACTTATTTATACGCACATTTATCACTTTCGATTTACAAACAAAATATGAATTTCATAATTTTTACTATTACGCTATCCTTTAAGAATAAACTTCACTGTTTTTCAGCTTTAATAATACTCTATCTAGACACCTGCGGATTTGTTAACACGCATATAGAGAATTGTTTTGAACAGAANTAACACGCATATAGAGAATTGTTTTGAACAGAACCGTCAAACCTATTACGAAAATAGTAGACGGAAATTTATGTACCACGTTTTTCGTAAGTGATTATTAAGGGAACTTTGCACCCTCAAAAAGCGAGTTTTGAAAATCTTTCAGTTGAATAATTACAAAATACTTCCGATTAAATACCAAACCGGTGAATAGTGATTTGTATAACGGATATTTTTAACCTCTGAAAACGCAGGTGGTAATACATATTACACCCTTCATTAAGTAAATTGGGGTTGCCACATTATGTATGTAAAAAACNTTACACCCTTCATTAAGTAAATTGGGGTTGTCACATTACGTATGTAAAAAATTTTGTAACACAAAGATATAAACGATTTGTTAAAACAAGCTATGAATCAGTACATCTTAATTAAGGGAAAATGTTGGCTTGCCGGCAGACTCAGATGAGCCGTTTTCGAGAAATCCATACGGAAATTTTTAAACAGGCTGTGAGTGGCCGGGCGGGTAGGCAACACACTCGCACAGGAAAATGCTGCGCCATTTTGGCATTTGACCGCACAATACGCTAGTAACGAATTGATAGTCTATTCACGGTAAAGTGAGCCCTTTTGAAAACCTTCTCATGTGGAATAATAATCAATTAATACATTTTAATTTTGCGTTAGACGTTAACTTTTGAGTGCGGTGGAATAGACACACTTTGTTAATTACTTACATGGCAATATTTAATTTAAAAAGTGGTTAAAGGATAAAACATTGCTGAAAGGAAAAATTAACTAGGGTCTCAAAAGGGGTCCTTTCACTGTAATCAGCCTTTTTTTAAATTTACGAGTGCTTATTTATAATGTTTCTTAACAAATAGTTTACAGCATTGTGTTACACAGTTTTATACAAACTTTGTGTGGCAACGCGTTTTCAGAGGTGTAATATCTCATTATACAAATCACTATTCGCCGACTTGTTACTTAAACACAAGTACTTTCTCTTATTTTTAACTAGAAGCATTTCAAAACTCGATTTTTGGGGTCAAATNACTTGTTACTTAAACACAAGTACTTTCTCTTATTTTTAACTAGAAGCATTTCAAAACTCGATTTTTGGGGTCAAATAGCTTCCTCAATAATTATTATTATGGTGTGATTGGACTATGTACATTGCCGACCATGAGACTAAAAAAACGCTCACACAACAGACACACAGAACTCACCATTGCCATTGCAATTCAAAGATCAATTATTTAATAATCACTTATCGGAAACGAACATAAAAACACAACATGCAGGAGTTCATCGATGTTTTTTTGAAAAACACGCTGCATATAATATTTATATATATGTATACGTAGTTATATAATTTTACTCTTTAATATATAGTCACAAGTTAGATATTTTTACAAACAGTAATTCATTAAAATATGAATGAATATACAATGATATTGTTTATTAAGAGTGACATTGGATATAGTAGTATGTCATAAATGAACACTTTCTTAGATTCATTCGCACACAACACGACCTGAGCCTTGCGTGACTATACAGTTTACTTAATCGATGTACTCAACACAGCAATAAAATATTGGCGTGGCGTGGAGCACGGCTCGTAGGTCACTTGCACAGTAAAAGTGTAGTTTCTTCTATAGATTCGCACCAGGAATTGGCCGTCAGTTCATTTTTAAGGCAGCAGTGCGAAGTCTCGAAATCTTGTTCTCTCCTAGCGAGATCATAATGCTTAATTCTCCGTGATTGTCGTCGAGAATCTTACGCCTACGTCCGCAAAACACGATACTTCACGAGAACAATGTTGTGAGTCCTGGACATAAGGATATAATTGTAACGAAGATGAAACCATGTAATTTTAAGTACCAGCATTGATGTGTTAAGAAGACTGGTAATGTGTATTATTCCAGTGGCAGAGGGTAAGAGATGTTACTAAATGCAAAAACCTAAATTGTAATAAATAACGTTATCAATAAATCAAGCAGCGGTAGTATGTTTTTGCATTTAGCCTCCTCTCTTACCTGGCAAGTAAGTTGGAGTCAGTTATTAATTTGTAGACGATTCAATGTTGGTATTTCCACGCCACTCGGAGCACCTCTATGTGTCTACTTTGTTAGTGGAAGTGTAATGAGTAACGTATCTGCCTCTCACTGTAGGATGTGGGTTTGGTTCTTGACACTAAACTTTGAATGTTTTTAAGTGGTTTGTGAAACTGACTCGCCTAGTTGCCATAATTATAGGATTATACAAATCAAGGCATTTCATCAGAGAAATTCTTCAGCATTTAAAAATGCCTCCGTCTTCCATTAAAGATGCAATTGTCAAACGAAGACGCCAAGGAAGCAATGGCCATAAGCATTGTTCTAAGTAATCGTATAACCTAAGTTATCGGGACTGGGACACTCAGAAGCTTTTTGTGCGAATCACTCCTTAGACATCTACATCAGCGATTGTAGAGGACTTCCCATCACAGCTCGGATGCAAAGGCCAGGGATGGGACTCTCATCCAGGCGGTTATAGCAATGTTCGTGGTCCTATCACCGCTATGAAGTCAGTAATCACGCCCACCAATAACCGACGTCGCTTGGAGTATTGAAAACAACGCTATCATTGGTTTACTGGGCAGTGGAAGACGGGCTAATGCACAGTAAGTCACACAGTACATGACCTGGCACTCGAGTGAGCGTATATCAATCTGACGGAGATGCTTGATGGAATGTATTGTCACACGCTTGCTGTTGTGCGTCACATCCCTCGCCCCGTCCCGCTATAGCGAGCAAAGGAGTGTGCCGAGGGCAGCGTGACGACGCGAAAAATGCGCGGTGATGTACAAAGGCGAGCTGCCGTGTTTGCCAGATAAGCACGCTGCTGACCTTCAGCGGATTGAATTTCTGGCGTTACTTACGTGGTGACGGCCCTCCAAGACGACAGTTCTAGAGTTTGGAGGGTTGTGAGAACTTAAGCGCTAGGTGTTCAAAGACAGCGAAGCGACGAATCATCAGAGCTATGTGTGGTGGTGAGAGTGACCAGAGGGAGTGAATTCTGCGGACTATGAGAATCGGTACAGTGGAGAGTGAGATTAGCGGGTGGCAGTATTGAACTGCATGCTCCTCCAACTGCACTGCTGGTGGGAGGATGTGGTGGCAACGGCATGGAAGCGGTGATGATAGCATGGAAGAGCTCTGGCACCTGGGGGTTCAGACGGAGTTTTACAAGGACGAAAATCTTCCATTCAGAGCGAGGGCTGCTTTTCCCGATTTCGCTATTCCCCGAGGAACCGAGGAAGTATGCCACTCCGAGTCGATAGTACTCCGTCCTTCTGGTTGGCATGCGGATCATTGGTGGGGCGGTCGGACATTGAAAACCCACTAGTACCATGGCAAAAAAGTGGTAGCACAGGCTGATCGGGTTGGCCACACCAGAGGTTCTCTCTGGTGTACCGATCACTAGAGGTTGGACTCCTGCTGGCAGTGGTTCACTCCGTGTGCTTGAGAAGGTCTGGAGAGATTCCCCCTCTCAAAGAAAGACCTAGCGGTGAGCGGCAACCCCACTCCGGTTGTTTCCTGGAAAGACACTAGGGGTACGGGTAGAACCCCGGCCAGACCACACGCTTGGTATCTGAGGGCGAGGGTCTCAGAACCTTGTGGTAGGGTGTTCTTGGCCGTACTTGTGAATCAGGTTGGGGTTTTGGATCTGGTCAACTCAGGTGCATAACTTGGTCACCTGAGATGAGAGGAGGGCGTGACCCGTCTTTCCCACCGATTGGGCGGTCGTAGCGCGGGATGACCTGACGACTAAGAACGCTACGTAAAAATATAAAAGTACGAAGGCCGAGATATTCTTGTATTTTCAATATATTGTATGCATGAAATACAGACATTTGGAATGATGTAAATAGACAAATTGGATATGTGTAAATAATAAGTGTAAATTAAGTGACTGTTACCAATATAGAGACATTGATAAGGACTTTAATAAGAATTAAGTTATATATTTAATCTCACGCTTACTGAGAGTAGCTAGAGTAATAGTGGATGTAGGTAATATAATTTAAATAATAGCTGTGTGAATAAGATTAAAAAAAAAATTTTGTTTCAGTTAGACCTCTATCCTTTACGAACTCGGATACGCCCTTCTGGCATCTTGTGACAATATTTATATAAATGTGTTGTTTCAACAGTGAAATGTTTTTTTTTTGCAATAACGTAATGGTCTGGGGTTGTTTCTCTTGGTTTAGGATTGGCTCCATAATTTTACTTGATGGATCCATGAACTCTGGCATGCACCACAACATTTTGGACATTAATATGCTTCTCTTACTGTTACGATAGTTTTAAATATGTTCTTTTTTTTTGTGTTAGCGCTCTTATTATTCTGTTCCTAAATTAAAGTAAACTGCATCGTGATTTGAAGACATTCAGATAGAACTACATAAGTAACCTGCTCAAAATCCTGACTTTAATGCAATTTAAAATATTTGGAAAAAGCTGCTAGATTGTTTGCGTGCCAGAATTATTCCATGAACAAACGTCAACCATCCAACGTGTCACAGAAAGGATGTAAACATATTCCTCCAGCTGTATACCAGAACATGGTGAAGAACCGACTCTGAAGGATTAATGCTGTAAAAACAGCAAAGCGAAGTCCGACGTGCTCTTAGTCACCCCGCTGTTGCCTTTAGAAGCGATGGCAGTGGTGTCCAGTGAATTACGGTCGTATGTAATTTAAACGATTTTATTTTAAGTTATTTCTTAAAATGATAAATCCATTTGCAGTAGGAGCTAAAGTTTTTTATTGTTGAAGTTATAGAAGGCATTTAATATGGAACACAGAGTCACCATAAAGTGTAACTGAACAAATTACTGCAGTCACTGCAAAATACTTAATGTCCTTAATTTATTTTATTCAAATAACTGGAAAGTTTAATAATTTAAGAAAATTTATGCTGCGTTCAGATTACTGATGCAAGAAAACAAGTGTAATGAGTAAGTAAAAATGCATATTAAATGAGTAATTTAGTTAGTATGTTCTAGACACTGCCCTGAAATTTGCTGTTTAAAGCAATTCAGGAAAATAATTTGCAGTTAATAAGATATAATGTCTAGAATATTGGCAATGCTCAATACACTCAAGGTCATAGGACAAAATCAAATAGGGACTATTTAATATGCGCTTACAAGACGAACATTTGTAAATTGACCCAATTAAACCAATTTATCATATTGACCAACACCGGGCATCTGTATACTAAAAGACTTTTTAGGGAGAAAACTTAAAACCAAATATGATACTGACGAACAGTAGGCAGCTGTATACTAGAAGAATTTTCAGGGAAGAAATACTTTTTGGCTACGATTCGATTATTTTGGTATCGAACATTTCAACTCGTTATAAGAGCAGTACTTTACAGATACAGTGATATCACCGCCATATTTTCACGCAGTAATGTGCAAGGCGTCCAGTATAACTAAATCACACAGATACTCACTTAGCTTGTACAAACCACATACTCTCCAAAAATCAGGTAGAATTCCTAAAATTTTAATTAACGTTAAGATTATTAACATTCTGTGAGAATATACTTGTATACAGTATATGTAAAGTTTATGACTAACACGTATAAACCTGCCGTTAGAGGTTACTCATGAAAAGTAACCTGGTAATACTCGCCTTTGAAGTTGGAGCCGTAAATTAAGTTAATTGCAAATATTGCACAAGTATTTAAAATAAAACACTGTATGCCTTAATAGTTTGCAAACGGGAAAATTCATTATATTTCTGTTACTGAAATTTACTGCACCCAGTAGAAACATACTTAAACACACTTGGCGTGGGCATTTTGGTATTTAAACATAGCGCTGTTATCCGTCCGGCGCTACCGCGCTCTAGCGTTCATGGGTGAGGAGGCATAGGTAAGCCATGCCAGCGCAACGCTGTCAAAACTGACTTATAGCTAATAAGGAGATCAGAAATAGGCGTCCGTAAAGGGTAGCAAGAGAGAACTATGTATTATTATACTAACTATTATTTTTTGAAGTTATACCTCTTTTGGCGCGTTGAGGGAAAATGTGCAACGGAAGTTGCGCGCGCACAGTGTAACGAAATTTGACAGAGAACGTGGTAGGGGTATGACCCAACGCGAATGCACGTATCGTCTAGCTATATACAAACGCAAGGTACACAACATAGCACGTGGTTATATTTATAACCGACAGAAAAACAGTTCATGTAATAAGCAAATTGAAAAACATTTCATTTATATTAGTAATTCATTTTGAATATATACACATCTTGTTAACTAATTTTACTTACATTGTGCCGTGAAAAATTTGTTGGTGACAAAAATTGTATGATAAAATTTTGAAAGTGTTTTCTAGTATTTCAGGTTAATTTTTGTAAGTATTTAATTATGTTCTTTAATAAAACCTTCATTAAATTTGATATCTTTCTTAGATCATTTTATCGTTTTCTTACTTACATAAATTATTTGCATACGTATTAAAATTTTCTTTTAGTCACGCCAAATAAGTATAACTTCTAACGCGCGTTCATAAGTGCACGCACCCATGTTTTTCTTTTGTACTACTTTTTTATGCATTCGATGTAAGTATAGACTGTTCACGGTTAACTGAGAACTTTTGAAATCAATATTGGAAAAATGTCACTGGCCCTACCTGCACATATTTCAACGGGCACACTGACTGGCATGTGCCCAATAATGTTGGTAACGACGGAGGGAAACTAGTTCCATGTCTTAACGTTACATGAAAAGTGTTACGTAATAATTTAACAACACTGAAGGTTTCTTTTGTTTTATGTTTTTCATAACGCACGTAAGTGTAATAATAAGCAAGTTTGTAAAATATTTATTCATTTGAAAGTTTCCTAGTTTCACTTGACCGACCCACGAATATGGCAATGTTGGTTTTACATATAACGGAAGAATGAAAAATGCGCATACAAGTAAATCTTAAGCAGGGCTTTGAAAAGTGCTCAGTCTATCGTGAACAGCCTTCACGTATGGTTTAACTGCCTGGACGAAAGAGGGGAATAGAAGCTAATAAAACATTAATCAGTTATGTACGTCACCTGCTTTGGTCACGCCATGCTACTCTTAATATTTTCATGAATCGATTTCATGTATATTAATTCCAGCTAAATAGTATGCGCATAAAACTCAGTTATTAAAAATATTTGTAAAAATTGTTACAAATTTTTATTACTTAGATCTAGAGTAATTTTTATGATAGTTTTGCATGAGAAAGTTTTTTTTTTTTTCCAAAATGTTCTTTTTTAAGCAGCCTGAATATAAATATGTTGGATTTTATTTTAAAAAAATTCTGTATGGTTAGTTTTTAAAACTTGTATCATTTATATAATTAAATTCTAGCAAAATATTTTTAAGTATTATTCTTCTCTCAAGTGCAACAAAGTTGTACTTTTCTGACCATTTCTTCGGAGTTCTGCATGTTGTGCACTCGGGTGCAGTGGTACACGGGGAATCACTCTACTTCTAGCTAAAAAGACCCTCCTTCCTGGAGCTTTGAATAATCATGTCAGAAATTCGTTGGAGAGTTAAGGGCGATTCTAATCGGCGCACAATGCTCTGACGCATCTGCTCGTATGGCAGAGAAACTGGAGTACAGGTTACAATATAGGAATTAATCGGTGGCACTAACTTTCATTGATGGAAGTTTGTAGCGAAGGTCAAAATTCGTCCGTCCTAGATTTCACATGCATCTGAGTTATTACGATGTTTATCAGATTAAGCAGTTGGCAAATGCCGTTTGCTGCTATGCTGTAAAAGTCTAGAGCAGCGTACTTAATATGCCTAAAGAATGAAATACGTTTTCTTTTCGCATGTACAAACGTGTTGCGAGTTTATATTCGTGTAAAAAGGTTTGTTCCAGTTATGCTTCAAAGCAGTACAGCTGCCAGGAAGGAGTTTTCAACAACTTCTAAAAACACTGCAAGTTTTCAACACTGTTACGAAATCGACCTGTGCGATCATCTGTCCACAAAATTCCAAGTTCCTGTCCTTTGTAAGGCACAGTTGCGTGTGGCGTTTCTAGACATTATTTTAGCATCATATATAAGCCGTCTTTCCAATACGAAAACGTGAAGATTATTAATACGACAAATCGAATTTTTGGCTGTAAACACTTTTTGCTGCTTATTGAGCACGTTTTCTACCTTTCTACTCACTTTTATAATTGTAACACATAGGAAAACATTATTGTTTTGAACTCCATTTCTGAAGCAATTGTGTCGAGTTGTAAGGAACGTAAATATGTTACTGATATATTTATTTCACTGAAGTGTGCATAAAACAAACAGGAATCAAAGAAAATTATTCAAATGTTCATTAAAATTAAATTGTGTTAATACGACGTTAAGGCAAGAAACTATAATTCCTAAACTGCGGCTAACGTTGCTGAAAACATATAAATCAGTGTGTATATATGAATAGACACGTAGTTAAGTCATTTTACTTCATTTATACAAGCAAAACGCTTCGGTCAACCCCTTAACTCACTGCACATTGACGTTATCAATCTGTAATCGTCACCAGGATGTCCGGTTTATGCATCAAAAGACCTTTCGATTTCCGACCTGGTCGGGGACATTTCATCTATCGAAAATGGCCTTCTTGGGCACCGTCTTCAGTGCAGAATCTTCTGCTTCATGTTTATACTGCGGAAGGCAATGTTAATAATCGCCGCGTGTATCGCGCGAACTTCGGAACCGTGAGACGTGGTGCAGTGGTTAGCACCCTAACCTCACATTCGGGACTATACGGTTTCTATCCCGCACCGGACACGCTCATTTATATTTTCTATAATGTTCTAGATCACCCCAGGCGATGTCCCTCCTCGCTACCAACTTCCCGATTGTCTGGTTATTTTCTCAGTCACCTCCGTTGTTAACAAAACGATAAGCCTCATAAAAAGTACACTTTGAACGCGTCATTATTTCCACTGCCGCATTGCATCTGATGACCTGATCACCTCACACGCAAGACAATACGCCAGATAACATCTTCACACTCTTTCAGCAGACCACAGTTTGTTATAGGTATTACCTACGTAGGTAAAAAATAACAGTATTGTTGGCATTGGATCGTAAAAAAAATAGTTCCTAGTATTTAAATGTTATTGTTATTGTATTATTTATGTAACAACTGAAGTCTAATTATTTTAGTTTTATACACGTTACAATAAGTATCTAGGTACTGGCTTAACATCATCACAAATGATTATCTTCAACAAGTTCACGTGTCACTTGAACGAAGCATGTACTATAGCCATTAGGTACACATCAATATTAGTTCTCGGACAAGGCGGAATAATATGCAGTGGCATGGAAAACGAAACAAAGCAAGGCTTTCAAATGGGCTCAGCCCAAATAAATCTACGCCTGTAAACCCAGTAGTTGAGAAGCCTCAGGACTGCCCATTCCCTCCAACACAATATATTTTGCCACCCGAGACACGGACAGAGTGGAGGGAATTAGGCTGCAGCTATGCGGACCAGACTGCCCTGCGTGTAGCACATCATGAAGAAGGGATCATATGAGGGCAGGGTATTAAAAATATATTACTGCATTTTTTAAACGTCCTTGCTGGTTTCTATTAAGCTAATCGGGGAAAGACTTACATACTGTGTAAGTCAAACTGGCATTAAAAAGACACAGACATTCATGGTATGGACCGTGTTCCAACCCGCAGTCTCCAAGCTATTAAGCGACGAGGTAGCCGAGGACGAATGTTCAGTGAAAATAAAGAAACAGAGACAGAATATTATAATATCACATTAGTAGAGGGATAACGGGAACTTTGGCACACCGGGATCTGGGACCGGAGCGTTGGAGCTGTTCATGCTCTGTCATTCCGGCCGGGCAGCGGCTATCTTTGATCCATGAGATCTTGACCGCGATTACCTTAGACATTGACCCCGGTTTCCTCTAACTTGAAAACCACAAAAATTCAAAAATATATAAAAATAATAATTATTTATTTTTGAAAAGTATTAAAAATTGTTATTAAAAATAATTGAAAATTAATTATTAAAATTAAAAAAAATTATATATTAAAATAATTAGTTTAAAAACTTACAATTCCGAAGGTTCCCCCTTCAACAACCATCCAACAGACGTATCAGCCTCACAAATGTATGTTGGCTCTTTAGTCGGCAGGCCTTCACCCCGATCCATCCCACCTTCCAAAATATTTAATAGCCCAATTGTCCCACCCCCAATCGCCAATCACTCATCTTCATTCCACCAATTAGTCACGATCGCACCACCCCATTCCATTATATTTAAAGACTTAATTACACCAAACCCTCCCCCAACGCCGATGCTCATTTCATCGCATGCAGCCATCTCCGTTGGTTTTTTGGTTGTCATTTGTTTATACATTCCTGGAGGTGGCCATCTTGGAGTTCGAATGTTTACATTTTCAACACCTAGGTGGTGCTAGTGTATTAATTACCAAATTACCCACTAGGCAGGGCTAATTTCTCGATTTAGCAACCAGCCTAGTTGAATTCTCTCTTACCTATGCACAACACGCATTCTTGTATTTTTGCTTGTCACTTGTTCATATTACCAAAAAACCTCGGTGGCGCTGGTATATTAATTACCTATTTCATCATCAGGCGAGCTGCCTATTAAGCCACCAGGCAGGAGCCATATTAGTTAGTGATTTTAAAGTACAGGTGGTCCTGTCAGCGCCCTCCGTATATGATTCTATTTTCAGTGCATATGTGGCGTTAATTTCTCGATTTCAATGCCAAGCGAGATCCCGGTACCCTCTCATTCTGTCGACTCAGTAGCAAAGTGAGCTGTCGGCACTCACATTTAATTCATAGACATAAAAAAATTTTATTAGTCATTATATTTAAAAATCATCTTTCCAATCATCGGTATACCTATCAGCATAATTTATTAAATCAATAAATTTAGGTATTAAAATTTTTAGTTAAGAGTAATCAACCAAAAATCTTTCGTTTTAATACTAATAAAATTACCATTACAATTGAGCATTTATTGTGATACCCCTCACAACACCATTTTAGTCGGCACAATTATTCACCCTCCCTTAATCCCTTACCACTATCTCACTTATTTCCAGCATTGTCCGCCAGAGCGTGCTGGTGTGAAGAAAGCATATAATGGGAACAATGCCGACCCTCGGCACAGTTTCTCGTCTCATTCCATAGGTGAAAGATCGCTCTCTCAAACCGCGTATTTTAGCATTCTGACTGGTAATTTCAGATATTAAATTACATAATCTTTCAGGATATTATCAAGCATGCAAGTAATACGCATATATTTTACGGCGAAATTACAAATCTGCTAAAATTTTTAGTATTTATTTTGGGTCTGATAGTATTTGGAGGAATATATAACCTAAAAAATACGGTACTAGAATTTAGCATTTTTTATAATTTATATATTTACCACTTATCTAATTTGCAGAAGCGTTAACTCAGTACCGCTGACGATACTACAACACTTCGTTTGCAATCACCAAATGTATTCGAAGACACAAAAAGTAAGAATGTTTTAATACTGAAGATCAAGAGACATATAAGAGTATTAAATGTGGCATTGTAATTGCTAGGCGCGATAACATGCAAAGTCATTAAAAAACCTGCGTAGATGTAGGGCCTTCACCTGCCCAAAACTGGCGTGTACAGTCTCCTTTACAGAAGGCCACCAGTGTACTTCTCACAAAAGCAAGGGTTCATGATGAGTATCCACCATTGTGCCAGCAACCATCACGCCCAAGAAGCGTGGCAGGGTCTAGGTTAGTTAATGAAAATGATTTCGTGGAGGCACAAAATGCATTCGATCACAGTCTAAAGATCTAAGCCCCCACAACGAGAGAAGGTATTAGAAGGATATTGGCACATGTTTACCTTGAATGGGATAAACATCGCTGTTGGCTCTCCACATAAACAAACCACCAATAAAATGTAATGCATGGTTCGAATGCAGCTTATCAAATCTGACCGATTCAATGAAATATAGGTATTATTTTCGAAAGGCAAGATATCGAATAAAATGTAAGACTTAATACTGGAAATATACATCACGAGAAAGAAGCATACAAAGAGAAGGTTTCAGTGTAAATATTAACGAAAAATAAATCACCGAGTAGCTCTTCCCCCTTAGAAAAAAAAAGGTGTCTCCACCTTCAGAAAAAGGTTTTCTTGGCATTTTATGTTGGAAAAAATTATGTGCCTTGTACATTTGAGTTATGGAGCTTTCGATAAAGTAAGCATGGCTCGAAAACTCCAAAAACAGAGTTAAAATCACTTCGCTACACCCGCGGTATGCGATACGCATAGTGAAGGATTCCGTGAAATCCCTCTCACAAGGCATACACGCTCATCATTAAAAAACATTTGCCTTCATATTTAATATCAGTACGTTAGGCAATTTATGGAGCGGGAAAAATATCCATATGGTTACTCCACGTGCAGCGATATTTCTAGCTCCCAGTGTCCGGATATAAAACACTTTATACACGCAAACAAAGTACATATAGTAAGTTTTGCGGGGAAAAAACTTATATATGGTAAGAAGACGCTATCGTAGAGGTACTCCCACCACATGTACAAAATCATAAAAAAACTGTTACCTTGAATAACAAAAATACTGTATTTTCATACATTCGCATGCGCTCGCTCCATTAAGAGATATATCTGATCATCGGTAAAACACCACCGTCCTCACCGGCAGCGTCACACCACACTGCTACGTGACTTAAGCCGAATGGAAAGTGGCATGCGAAAATGTGTATGTATATGTGCGGCCTCTAATCCAGCAGGTGTCAATAGTATTCACTCTTTATGAATTACGCTAACTAAAACACAGTTTTATTCCTGAGATGCTAGTCCACCATGCAGATTTATACCACAACAGAAACTCCAGAAAATACACACGTATACAGCTCTCGTTTACCACCCGTCGACCTTGTCGAGACTTATAGGGAATAACTTCACGGGTGCGAAAAAAAATTAGAGAATATTGCAACCAGTGCATTGCGGATACTATGAGATTTTAGAGTTATTGTGATTACTTTAGAATGCTGGAAAATTAATTATATGAAGAAATGTTTTTGTAAATAGATGCTGGCACGAACGCCACATTTGTTTTTTTGTATAAAAATCAAATATGATAGTTTTTATTAATTCCGGTGATACAAAAGATATTTTGTAATGCTATAAAAATGAGTAATAAAGGGGAAAATGGTACATTCTCCACTTGCTCATAGGTCATACACACAAACAAACACTTACACACAAAGAGCCCGAAATATCCCAATTTGCAGGCGAGACTGACAGGCGCATTAAAAAGATATTAAGAAAAAAGCGTACTTAAAAAGGTGGATACGAATTCCATTTCAGAAGTAAACGAGAGACACATGTAGTCGTAATCTTAGCCACAGATAGCTACACGCATAAGTAAACATCAGAGGAGACCCATATTCCGACGGGCTGGGCCGAATTTCGTNATATATATATATATATATATATATATAACACAAAATAGTAACATATAATGCAGGCAAATATGTCCGTATTGACATATAAAAATAAAAATTAAATTGCGACACGTTATGTGGGCAAACATTCATGTATTAATTTAAACACTCGCTCTATTGATCGCAAAGAATTTTTTTAATCAGCCATTTTTTGCATTTTTTAGGCATACCAAGGTACGATTTGCTTTTAACAGGTATTTAAAGCTACCATATTGTACCCGATTTTGCTGGCCAGTCTGACAATGCTAGGAATATATACCGAATCAGGTACTTAGTATTCTCTTCGTAACCAAAGGAATAAGTCCTTTCATCCTCTGATACATGTAATAAAAAATATTTTCACGCCCAAATACACAGTGATCAATTAGTGTTAAACCGATAGAAAAGGGGATGGAGAAAATATTGCCGAATATTCTATTCGCTCACTTCCGTAATTACGAATGTAAACTTCTTTTCATGAATAAAAGTTTTAACCCTTGTTCCGACGAAAAAACCTAATATATTTTTGAACCGATTATATTTAGGTATTATATATGTAAATATATTAAAATAAGGTAAGAGAAAAAGGCTTCCCATTCGATAAATAGGAAAACAATATGCCTATTAACTAACTTAAAATAATACACTTCGTGGACCAAAGAGTGCGACACATTTATATTTCCGAATCGACCCCGATACTCCGAGGTAAAGAAAAAAATCTTATTATTTTAAGTTGTATTAATCTTGCACCTTCAGAGGAAATGTATGTGTTTACACACCAAGGACCTGACCATTGAAAAAAATATTAATGCCCAGTCCCGTAATATAGTTTTT
>NQII01003855.1:214955-227946 GCA_002778355.1 Clitarchus hookeri | reverse complement strand
GGCCGTCGGCCGAACGACCCTACATCTCATCAGCTCACCGCAGAGCTGTGGCGCCGGGCACATACATAATTATTACATTCCAACTCTGGTAACCTCGCTCGTCAAGTCACTACCTAAACAAAAGTACATTCTGATGATTTCATTCCCGTTTTTTTTGTTTGGCTTTCTTAAAGGGCCCCAAACTCTATGTGCCCAGGGCCTCTACCTGGCCTAATACGGCCGTGAATATGTGTGTGTTTCGCATTCCAGCCGCACTGCATTCCAGGTAGCTGTCCTTTCCTGTCCTTACTTGCCCATTCTTCCATTGACAAGCCACAAGCCTCCCTTGTGCCAGTGTTGAAAACTACCGGGCTTGACCTTAGCATTGCACTGAACTTAAAATAGTAAGGGTGGCATTCTTAAACATTTCGTTTACAGTCCCGCAAACTCCTCGCGTGTAAGAGAGTACTGTCTCCTAACGGTCTCTTAAATATCTTGTAAACCGAGCATCAATTCATGAACGAAGTTTGTGAGCCCCTCTTTCTCGAGACGTTTGAGAGTCCGATGTTTTTCTGAGTACTGTGTTCAAGGCTAAATATGCAAAGCACGTTTCCAAATATCAGCACTTAGCAACAAGGTTTTAACTGAAATGGATTCGCTGAAGAGCCCATGCATTGTTAAAAATATTTGTAAACTAATGTGTGTGGTAATAAAGTTGGTACTAACGGAAAATGAAACATAAATTTGCAAATGAAATTTGAAATATTTCACAACTTGTTATATATATTCTGCTGAGTAATTATTTTCTCTACTCGGATGTACAAATATTAAAATGATACTTTAAATTTTTAACACGAACAGTTAAATCTGCAAAAAATGGCAATAATTAAAAATATGAATAGCAAAAGAAAAAATTGTAAATATCATGTAGTGGAAATTCAGTTATTTTTGCAAGATGTTGACGTGGCCCACTCCTGTTTGGTCTGGCACGGCCACTGTCACCACGTCATCGGCCCACAGATGCTGCACCAGTGTGGCCCACGGAACACGCACGTCGTGCATCCCGATGTGTGTCCACATTGTTTGCTTGGGAACGGGTCATGATCCGATACCGAGTGATCCAACTGACTGCCTGTGGTGTTCCTATGTAATTAGGATAGGAATCAAGTGTTAGAATGTGTATTAAATAGCATTATAATTTATCGCCCATGGACAAATGTTCGTGAAATTCGCCCTTAGGGGATTGCGAAGTAATCGCAGAATAAATGCACGCCAAGTGCATATTTAATGAGGTACTTGAAGACTAGGGTACTTGAAGTGTTCTATATAATTTTCCGAGTGCAATTGTGAGTCTAATCAAGACAATTAGTGACATGGGAAATAATTAGTCTTTCTTTCAACCTGACCGTTCTGGTCGAAGTGTGCCCAAAACTTAACGAACCTAAATTTTCCACGTACTCTGCAAGGCAACACATTATCATGTTTTGTATTTAAGTTATTGCTTAATTAAGAACTCTTAACTCTCTACAGTATTAAGAAAACTCACTCGGAACATTCAAGTCCTGGTTAAGGGATGTGTGTATTTGTAACTATCTCGCTACTGTTGTGTATGTTTCTTGTTTTATCTCTATTGATATTGCTTTCAATGCGACATCAAGTCCTACCAACCAACTCAGCTTTTAAGAACATATTTAAAAATTAATTGCACCCATGGTGAGGAAAGTTGACTCATCTGTTATATAAGTCACTTCTTGTTTATTATTTTGCTTGTCATCCCATGCCGCTCCCTAAAATGTGCCGCTAAAGGCCAAGGCATAGTTTTTCTAATATGAATTACGACACTGGCAGGCTCCGATCTGCCAGCCTATTTCAGCCATACCTGAATAATTCCTCAAAGACAAACATTTTTAATTTGCCGGACACGGAGTATTCCCGCAATATCTTCGAACTATGTGGACCCGCGCCAAGTTTTTTATTGCTTTGTTACTTTAATACACAGCATGATGCGCTTGTTCAGCAAGCAGGGACGCGAAATGTATTAAGTAAACTGAATTATTCTTTGGTTCCGGAGTTATCCTTGGATGGAATTCCTATACATTTTAGTAAACAGGTAAAAGATTTGGGCGTTGTCATAAATAATTACTTGTCTTGTTCTGGACACGTTGCCAGTATATGTGAGAGGTTTTTTCTGTACTGCGCAACATTCGCAGCCACAGGAAATTTCCTTCCGATACAAACGAAACTGTCTCTGTTTCAGTCTCTTGTTGTTCCCCAAATAGATTATTGTGATGCGATGCACTGTAACTTAACCGATAATTTAACGTGCAATTTACAGAGAACACAAACCTCATGTTTACTAACTACCTTAAATATAAAGTCTCACGATAATTTATCAGCTTATTACAATAAACTTAACTGGTTGCATCTTTACGAGAGATGATTACTGAATCGCCTATCGCTGGTTAATAAAATTGTAAATAAATCTGGTCGGAACTAACTCACTGACTGACTAGTGCTACTGTGCGACTGCCACAAAATAAACACTTGTACTAAGTCCGATGTTCAACTGAGTATTCCCATTCACAAGAAACAGTTATACTTAAACTCATTCATCGTATCCGCTTCACAAGACTGGAATAAACTACCGCCAGAGGTTAGGAACTTGGCAACATTCCAGGTATTTAGGAGAAGGGTCGGTAAACACATAATCAAAAGTCGCCTATGATTCCAAAAACACAGTTGACTTTTTACTTGTAAACACATTACATGTCAGTTGTTTGACATTTTATTTCACTGTTTTTACCTATAATTGAGTTTTAATAGCAAATGTATTCCTATTTCATTAGTAGTTAACCATAATTTGTTGTTATTGTTATTATTTTTATTATTATTTTGCATTTTCAAGATTATCAATTACTTTTGTTACCTAACTCGTGTGGTCCAGTTGCTTCCTCGTGTATTGTACCTAGTAGGGGGCTCTACCATATGTGTGCACTAAATGCCTTTGCGCACTGGACCCACAGTATGGGTGGCCGGCGAATCGTGTGGTGTTTTGTGATGTATGTACTACCCAGTTAAGGAAACTCACAGTCCTACTTTGATGGTGGAAATAGTTTGGCAAGATGCAGTTTCCTGCCCCTCCCTTGAGGGATGGCTTTTACAGGGGGGTTGAGAGTTACAAATCACCCTTTGAATCAGAATGCAGTGCGTAGACTTAATCATATTTATTCTTGGGAGAATAAACACAGTAGTCCGTACTAACTCCTAGGCTTTTGTGGTTACCAAGCAACCGGTGTAAGTTACGTTAATAACAGGTGAAGCGGACCTNTCCGTACTAACTCCTAGGCTTTTGTGGTTACCAAGCAACCGGTGTAAGTTACGTTAATAACAGGTGAAGCGGACCTGTTAAACAAAGAGGAAGTCTAGAGCAACTAATAAAGCAGTCGCGAAAACGACTCAAATTCTACTGTTGTTNGGACCTGTTAAACAAAGAGGAAGTCTAGAGCAACTAATAAAGCAGTCGCGAAAACGACTCAAATTCTACTGTTGTTTAGAGTAGTCCTGAAGGAACGGCAGTAATCAATTTCCAAGTGGAGTGGGTGTATCAGGGGTTGAGGCAAGTTTTGCTGATAGAAGATCTGGTTGAGGCAGAGAGCCCTAGCACGGTAGTGGTAGGGCGAGCTGCTGGGCTGCCAAAACAGACGAAGCTAATATGGTGACAACTTGACGTAAACTGGTGTTTTGGGTGCTCGTCCAGCCCTAAATACTGAATGGAGCCTTCCTTCGGGATGTTCGGGCATCTTCGGTCGGCTGGCTCCTCCCTGTGTGGGCGGCGTCATCCTTTGCTACGCTCTCTTGGTGAGGATTGGAAGTGGGGTAGCTCTCTGGTCGTAGGTGGTATCGACACTCGCTTAGAGGCAGGCTGGCTTCGTTCGGGTGCAAGGCAGGTGCCCAAGATTGATGTGTGTATTTAGTGTTACTGGCAATGGCGTGTAGCAATTATCTTCGGGAAATAGCAGTCTGGGTTCGATCTCCGGTGTGGGTGCTGTGGCTTCCCACNCAATGGCGTGTAGCAATTATCTTCGGGAAATAGCAGTCTGGGTTCGATCTCCGGTGTGGGTGCTGTGGCTTCCCACCGACTGAGTTGAAGTCGTAGATACATGCAATGTATTGACGCGTGCCATATTCAACGTAGAAACTCAGCTGTCACAACGCATGCCATACCCCACCCTCCTCCACCAAGGGACCTCCCAGTAGCCACCTGCCTCGAGACACGTGGCAGCAATAACGCCTGCGGCGAAGGCAGGCCGGAGCATACACGTGTCAAGGTTGCCTCGGATCCCCACCACCCCCCTTCACCCAGCAAACTGCATGGCAATTTGGACACGTGCCGCAGGACCAGCTGACAGGGTTTGTCAGGGGCACCGCAGGTCACCCCATTCTCCCTCCACCTGTAAGAGTGGTGGCACATGTAGGAAGTAGCCTTTGTTCAGCACCACCCCCTTTCCTCTTCCCCTAACAAGGGAAGACACGTGTAAGGTTCTAAGGGGGGATGGAAACAGTTAAAAAGCCAATTTTTGTGACAAGGGGGGATTAGTTATGTCAGTCGCATCACCGAGGGAAGAAGTTTGTGCAGCAGTTAACCGAGGCCAGGGAGATCGGACCCCGGCCGTTTCAGTCAGTCGCATCAGTCAGTTAGTCAGTTGAACCAGTGCGTCAGTTGGGTGAGTGATATCGCACACCGAGGCCGGGGTTCGGGCCCCGGCAGAGTCAACCAGAGACGGTGTTAAAGGGTCAGCCATATCGAGACAGACAACCAGTAATTTCCGGCACATCTGGGCACCGGGCGAGTGTCAGTTCACAGATACAGTCAGTCAGTCAGTCATACCCAGTCGCCGGAAAGCAACGATTGGCAGGTGGCGCGGTGTTCGGATGCGCCACACTGGGACGCGCATGGTGTCAGGCATTGGGAGTCGGAGCGCGGACGTCAGCCGAGTCAGTCACAATCCCGCGCCGAGAAGGCAGAGTCGAGTGGTGAACTTCAACAAGGAGCGCCACATCGAGCGAGTGGGAGTAGTCCAGTGCTACCCCGCACCGAGAGCAGGGGTGGGGGCCCGCCAAGGGTCCCTCGCCGGTAAGTGGTAGGAAGGTAATCCGTCAGTTACACCCCTATGCCGAGAACGGGAGTCGAGTGGTTGACCTTCAACGAGGAGCGCCACATCGAGCGAGTCGGAGAAGTCCAGTGCAACCCCGCGCCTAGAGCCGGGATGGGGGCCTGCCAAGGGTCCCTCGCCGGGACGTGGGAGTCAGTCAGCCAATGCCGAAGGAGGAAACCAGCTGAGTGCAGCACACCAACAACAGCCAGTCCGAGGGCCTGTAACAGGGCCACCCAACTCACCAGACCTCAACTACTGCTAGAACAACCCAGCAACAAATACAGATAAGTACCGATGTAGCCACTCAGGGACGTGTCCTGTCGCCTAGTGTCCCCCAAGCCATCGGAAACGTAGCCAGAAAACTGTAATCAGCCCTTCAAGCCCAGAACTCGCAGGGTCAGTAATGTATGAGTTAATTCTCAGAAAAGAAGTTGCATTGCCGGGAATGTGTGTATGAATTCCTGTCAAATAAACCTGTTAAAACCAAGACATGATGAAGTCATTGTTTGATATACCCTCAACCTTCAAGGCACCTTATAGTCCGTGCCTGGTAACATTAACTGACATCCTATGAACCATCCTGTTACCACACAGGTGGGGAATAGCGTCAGTATATTGCCAGCTACACGTCATGCATCAAAAGTAAGTAATGAACTTTCCAGAGGTCTTGTTTAGAGACTTTGTGCTTTTTACACAATTTAAAACCGGTGCAATTTTAACTAGAAATTATTAATTGAATGAATTTTTGAATTTTATTTCCTAAATATTTTTAAGATTAAAATTTTCAGAATTACAAATTTTTGGTAAGGACCTTAATTTCACTCGCTGTATCACGTAGTGCTATCCTTGGGCTTTATTAACTTTGAGAGAGTGAAATTATTCCGTAAATTCTTAGAAAATATTATAATTTTACATTTTTCTAATTATAAAAATATTTTATTTTTAACAATGAATAATTGTCTGGATTTCTTTAGAAGTTGCTTAGGTAAAATGTTTTGCTATTTTGTTCCAAATTTGCAAACACTGCAATAAAAATGCTTTTATCAAAACGTATTAAGTGTGTGGAATTTACATAGAATTTGAAAACCTATGTTTTTTTTTTAAAAGTAACAATGTCTACTTGTGTTGAGAATAATTATCTTTATTCTATGACGATAGTTCTATGAATGTTCTATTTTAGCAACATTCAGCTACAATGATCTAAGGTAAAGGCAATTTCACCCTCCTCCTAAAGTTGCTATGATTTGTATAAAAATTTTATTTCTGGTATATGTCTATGATGCTGGTGACATGCTATGTTAATTGTCCGCTTTGATTTGAAACCTTTTGTGTATTTGCAGCCAAGCTACTACACATAGGAATTTCATTTTTTTTTCTATGTACAATACTTTATGTCAACGCCTACTATACTCAAATCATACTGATTTTGAGGTCATGTACAACACACAATTCAATCACGTATATTTTTAAAACCCCAATAAATAAAGGTTAATTCCAATAAATGCTACTTACTTAACAAGTATCCTATCATATTATTACCAGCCTTTTTACTAAACTGATACAGTGTAAGGGCCTATTCAACACCTTCTGTGCAAGCTCGAGTGCAGCATAACATAACAAACGTAAGTGTACAGTAAAATCAGAAGACGTGGTTTTGAATGGCTAATTATTGAAGTTGCAAAGAAATAAATTTTAATCAAATTATTTATCCATTTCTGTCCCAAAATTACATGTTTATTGCAGTGAAATATAATTAATTACTTTAAAAGACAGAAATTGGCCACGTGTGCAAGGTGCCGCCAACATGCGTAGATAAGCGGCATGGATTGAGCAAGCTTTGGCTGTCCTCTGTGATATTCTGTACAGCTTGTATCCTCCCCTTACACGGTTGGCAGGGTGGGAGATAGTTGCCTAGATGACCTTGCGCCATCCCTCTGTGTGCCAACTGGTTTGGAAGTGGAGGGGTACATTGTTTCACTCCTCCCGCACCTGAAGCTTCCGCTTCTACATCTCGCCCGCAGTGAACACACTGCATGTGCTCTCAGCTGATAAGAGTGTGCACGAGACATTCAAAATTGTGTCAGATTATTTTCATTTGGGTTTGGTGTTGGATTACAGTCAATTATATACTGTACTCCGATATATTATATTCTTTATTAAAAATTCCCATTTTTATTGTGTTTATGCGTTAAACTGTATTCACAGATAATATACAGCTCTCAATCACACTCAACATGAAGTCTAATAAGATTAGAAGTTTCATTTTATTGATGAACATGTCAGAAACATAATCTACAGAATTTCCCGATGTATGGAAATTCTTTTAATGTCCACTGTAAAACGGTAGATAGGGAGTCCACTGTATCAACCAATATTCTGCAATACAAAGATGATAATTTATTACCATTAGTACTGCAACAGCAATAAAAACATATATTTAGTTACAATTATTATTGAACCGCAAATCTTAATCAAAATCTACATACGTTGTTTAGACTTTTAACGGTTCACAATTAAAATATAATATAATACTCTTATCTTAGATAAAAGAAAATTATATCAGTATAAAAATGGTTCTTTTATTATGCACATTACAGGTACTTTGGGCATTACACATGACACACAACAACTTCTCTTTCAACAAAAATTNAAATAAACCTGTTAAAACCAAGACATGATGAAGTCATTGTTTGATATACCCTCAACCTTCAAGGCACCTTATAGTCTGTGCCTGGTGACATTAACTGACATCCTATGAACCATCCTGTTACCACACAGGTGGGGAATAGCGTCAGTATATTGCCAGCTACACATCATGCATCAAAAGTAAGTAATGAAGTTTCCAGAGGTCTTGTTTAGAGACTTTGTGCTTCTTACACAATTTAAAACAGGTGCAATTTTAACTAGAAATTATTAATTGAATGTATTTTTGAATTTTATTTCCTAAATATTTTTAAGATTAAAATTTTCAGAATTACTAATTTCTGGTAAGGACCTTAATTTCACTCGCTGTATCACGTAGTGCTATCCTTGGGCTTTATTAACTTTGAGTGAAATTATTCCGTAAATTCTTAGAAAATATTATAATTTTACATTTTTCTAATTATAAAAATATTTTATTTTTAACAATGAATAATTGTCTGGATTTCTTTAGAAGTTGCTTAGGTAACATGTTTTGCTATTTTGTTCCAAATTTGCAAACACTGCAATAAAAATGTTTTTATCAAAACGTATTAAGTGTGTGGAATTTACATAGAATTTGAAAACCTGTTTTTTTTTTTGGAAAAGTAACAATGTCTACTTGTGTTGAGAATAATTATCTTTATTCTATGACGATAGTTCTATGAATGTTCTATTTTAGCAACATTCAGCTACAATGATCTAAGGTAAAGGCAATTTCACCCTCCTCCTAAAGTTGCTATGATTTGTGTAAAAATTTTATTTCTGGTATATGTCTATGATGCTGGTGACATGCTATGTTAATTGTCCGCTTTGATTTGAAACCTTTGGTGTATTTGCAGCCAAGCTACTACACATAGGAATTTAATTTTTTTTTCTATGTACAATAATTTATGTCAACGCCTACTATACTCAAATCATACTGATTTTGAGGTCATGTACAACACACAATTCAATCACGTATATTTTTAAAACCCCAATAAATAAAGGTTAATTCCAATAAATGCTACTTACTTAACAAGTATCCTATCATATTATTACCAGCCTTTTTACTAAACTGATACCTTGCAAGGGCCTATTCAACACCTTCTGTGCAAGCTCGAGTGCAGCATAACATAACAAACGTAAGTGTACAGTAAAATCAGAAGACGTGGTTTTGAATGGCTAATTATTGAAGATTGCGAAGAAATAAATTTTAATCAAATTATTTATTCATTTCTGTCCCAAAATTACACGTTTATTGCAGTGAAATATAATTAATTACTTTAAAAGACAGAAATTGGCCACGTGTGCAAGGTGTCGCCAACATGCGTAGATAAGCGGCATGGATTGAGCAAGCTTCGGCTGTCCTCTGTGATATTCTGTACAGCTTGTATCCTCCCCTTACACGGTTGGCAGGGTGGGAGATAGTTGCCTAGATGACCTTGCACCATCCCTCTGTGTGCCAACTGGTTTGGAAGTGGAGGGGTACATTGTTTCACTCCCCCCGCACCTGAAGCTTCCGCTTCTACATCTCGCCCGCAGTGAACGCACTGCATGTGCTCTCAGCTGATAAGAGTGTGCACGAGACATTCAAAATTGTGTCACATTATTTTCATTTGGGTTTGGTGTTGGATTACAGTCAATTATATACTGTACTCCGATATATAATATTCTTTATTAAAAATTCCCATTTTTATTGTGATTATGCGTTAAACTGTATTCACAGATAATATACAGCTCTCAATCACACCCAACATGAAGTCTAATAAGATTAGAAGTTTTATTTTATTGATGCACATGTCAGAAACATAATCTACAGAATTTCCCGATGTATGGAAATTCTTTTAATGTCCACTGTAAAACGGTAGATAGGGAGTCCACTGTATCAACCAATATTCTGCAATACAAAGATGATAATTTATTACCATTAGTACTGCAACAGCAATAAAAACATATATTTAGTTACAATTATTATTGAACCGCAAATCTTAATCAAAATCTACATACGTTGTTTAGACTTTTAACTGTTCACAATTAAAATATAATATAATACTCTTATCTTAGATAAAAGAAAATCATATCAGTATAAAAATGATTCTTTTATTATGCACATTACAGGTACTTTGGGCATTACACATGACACACAACAACTTCTCTTTCAACACAAATTNATTCTTTTATTATGCACATTACAGGTACTTTGGGCATTACACATGACACACAACAACTTCTCTTTCAACACAAATTTGAAAGAAAAACAGAAATTTAACACAATTCAATTATAAAAGAACATTCAGTCTGAAAAGTCATCGTCTCCATCTTCTGCTTTAAGTCGCATTTGCTTGTCTTCGTATGTGACCAAATCTATTATGGCCCTGAAACACACAATTATTATAAAGGTAGAAAATTCCACAAAAATCACACATATCACTACACTACCACTATAATCATCTTAGCAGAAAATCACATGTTAAAAATATTATGCTGACAACAACCAAAACTATGTCACTACATTTACATACTGCAAATAGAGGTATATTTGTGTTAATAATAAAAAATGAACACACTAGTGTTGAATTTAAATTGAGCGGAGTAAATTTCCACACCCTAATTTTACACTTTCCTGCACTTACAACTACTTTATTCTGTCCTGTTTATTGTTTTTACTCTGTGTGTGCGCCTGTGTGTACAAACGCACGCACGCGCACACAATTTATTGCATTTTGCAGCAATATTTCTAGGTCCCTTGAAAAATGTAAAAATTGTGTTTTTTAGCTGCAGTTGTTGCCCTTATGTGGGTAAATTTGAAACTCATAAAATATTAAACAAAAAAATTTAATATTACATTAGTTGCCTAGCATGGTTCCCTTTTGGCGCTGTACACGTACGTACCTTGACGTTTTTAGTATAACAAATATTTTAATACAGAAATGAAAGATTTAAAACTAAATTTGCCTACTGCACTGTCGAGGTCGTATTGTTCTGAAGTACGCATATCAGAGGTACAATGTAATAAACACATTTCTTCTCATAAACCTTGAAAGACAGAAAAAAAAAAACAAAATAGTTTTTGTATTCAATTTCTACAACTAGTACCAGTAATTTTGATGTTATGTCACTATCAAGTGATTAGAGCAAATAATAATTCTAATAAATAATATAAAAACCATCTAGTGAAAAACTTTAGTTAAAATTAGGGTATGACAATTTTACTGCATTGACTCCTCATTGAGTGTATACTTAATTTTTATGGGTTTTGTGCTGTTTATTTATAATTTTGCTGCGGTGTTTAAAAACAACTATCTTTGACTACTGGCGCAGAGACATTTTGTATTCAGATCTTCATGCTGTTTTATCACACAATTCATTCTCACTGCCAATAGGCATTCTATTGAAAATACATCATAATTTCCTTCTCTCATGCACTGTGTTAGCAATGTTAGGTGCGTACTGCAGTTGGACTCCTTAACAAGTGCAACCCTAATGTGCGAAACAATTTATAAGGGAACACAATGAACTGTACTTTTTGTAATGTAAAAAAAATATGAAACACCACACATTATACCATGCAAAACAAAGGTATACAACATCTTGTAGTGTTTATTAAAATGTATGTAAAAGTTACCTTCACGGGTTATTAACTCATTGCAACAGTAAATGACTTTCTTCCACTAATAAAAAAATACCCTACCTTAGCAGCTTTCCTTCGTCGCAACGAAAACTCCAGTTAACAACTCCTGGATGAGTTATCTTGTGCCCCAGTAGGCCATTCAGTCTGTCTCTAACATCCTGAAAAAGAAATTCTCAGCAATAGTAAATATGAANAAATCTAGAGACAATATTATATGTACTTTTGTTACAAATGTTTAACAATGGCAAGAAACATCATTTTTGTTTTTGGAAGATTGGAGAGGTTAGGCCAACATGTAACAATGAGGTCTTGAGAGCAGATGAGGGTGAACTAAGGTAGATATGGAAGAGCTGTTGGCAGGGAAAATGGGAGATGTCCAAGAAAACCTACCGACCAGCATCACATCGTCTAGCACTATTCCCACGTGCGAGAATCTGTGAATGACCCCGCCAGGAATCAAACTTGATTCTGATTCGCCTTGGTGGGAAATTTGGCAGAAATTTGCAAATGCACACAATAACCATTCACTTAGTCAACCCTACATAAAAATGCATCTTATTTTCTTTCCCAGCACACATTGTTACAGAATAGGGCCAAATATTTGTAACAAATAACATTAATTTTAATTAAATTGAAAATCTGTTGCATTTAACACATCACATATTCACCAGTTTTCCAAATCAAACGAGTTGTTAACACTATTACTACAGACCTGCAAATTTTTGTTATTATTTAAGGACAAACTGAACTGCAAGTTAATGTGCATTTGACAGACTTGTAATTGGTAGGAAATGTGTCTGGCAAGCGTAGGAGAACTCTTGAGCCAATAATATTGGTTCAGTGGTGGAGTGGCCAATCTCTTTCAAGGAGATCAAGCAGGTAGGTGACGTTAATTAAAGTGCAGCGGCCAATGAAACAACGGACTGTGCTCACTTGTTTATAAGGAAGTGGTGTCTAATCCTCTCACCAAAAGATAATGCAAATTTTGCACATCTCTAATTATTACTGTACCTACCAAGTAGTTCTTTAAAAAACTATAAAGTGCAACGACATTGCAATGGTGGTCCCATTTAACATCTCTTTTCCATTGTTTGACATAGTTGCGTTCCCTGTGATCACAGACGTCAGTTTGTTACCTTACACATTGTATTCATGTTGTGGTCGCCTTCATAGGCTCAAGAAGTTATTTATGGCCAGCTACCAGCTTGAGCAAATGAGTCAACTTAAATTAAATTTGCCACTTTTCAAGTGACAACACATCAATTCATGCAAAAATGTCATGTTTATGCATAAGTCACAACATCGCACCACCTGGCATTGATACATGCTCACACCTTGCACAGTGGCAGCTGCCACTTCCCACCCAGTCCATGACAATGACTGCCAGACCCTCACGTTGCTGCTACCCGAGCCCGCAGTTGCACACTGTGCTTGTAGACACACATGCGCAGCCCCTGAACTTGTGATTTGAGAAATTTTCAGGTTAATATACCCTGCAAGTCATTATGGGTATTCATCTGCAACTCCTCTTGTATCATTTTTCCACTCTGACCCGGGAGAGGGG
>NQII01003855.1:185665-213028 GCA_002778355.1 Clitarchus hookeri | reverse complement strand
AGAGTCGAATCACATTATTATGACCACCTGCTAGTATTCAGAGTAACCGCCCTTTGCAGCACAGACAGCAGCTAGACGAACTGGCAATGACTCAGTCAGGTGCTGATAGGTCTACACAGGTATCTGGAGCCATGCTGTCTGCAATGCGTCCCACAACTGTTGAAGGGTGCGTGTCGGAGGAGACAGGCGGCGAACACAATTGAAGTAGTCCTACAGATGTTCAATTGGATTGAGATTGGGGCTGTTTGGGGACCTGGGAAAAACTTTAAAGTCTTGATCGTGCTCTTCCAGCCACAAGGGCGAACACTTCTAGCTGTGTGGCAAGGTGCATTATCGTGCTGGAAGATCCCATCCTCCCGAGGAAAGAAAATCATCATGTACGGGTGGAAGTGATAGCAGAGTATGGATTCATAACCAGATTGATCTAAAATGATGGGACCAAGAGAATACCACACGAACATTCCCCAGACCATAACATTGGCCCGACCGCCTTGTGTTCATCCAGCAATGGATGCAGGGTGTCTGTTCTCCGGCGTTTCTTGCCAGACACACTGACATCCATCCGCTCTATGCAGCAGAAAACATAACTCGTCGAAGAAGGCTACCCATCGCCAATCAGCGGCGGTTCAGTCGTCATACTGTCGAGCACAATCCAATTGTTTTCGTCAACGCACCTCAGTTAGTATGGGCGCAGTCACCCTCCGTCTACTCCGGAGCCCCATTCGCAGAAGGGTTCACTGAACTGTTGCGGTAGACACGTATCTGGATGCTCCCTGGTTCATTTGGACGGTGAGCTGTTCCACTGTAGCCTGTTGGTTGGCCTTCATGCACCGTCGTAGTTGACGTTCACCTCAGACCTCGGAGGCGCATGGAGCTCCGCAGTTTCCACATGGTTATTCCCAATGGTGCCATTTGCGCACTCACGATATACCTTTACCACAGAGGCACGTGAAAAGTTCACAAACGTTGCTGTTCCCGAAATGTTGCTCTTCTTGGCCCGAAAGCCGATGATCACCCCTTTTTGCAACTCTGTTATATCGCTTCCCTTGCCCATAACAGCAGGAAGCAATCTGTGTACAGCCAGCCTGCCGGTCGCATTATAAACCCGTTTCACCAACCCACGTCGCGGGCCATACGTCATGGTCTACACGCTGAAGATGGCACTTCTAGCAGGTGGTCATAATAATGTCATTCGACTGTGTGTGTGTATGTAGTTATAAAATATTTCTTTCGGGAAGACGAGATTATGGCAAATCAGATGTACTTTACAAATACTGAGAATCATTTAAAGAAAGCTACAAACTATTTGAGACAGTGGAAATGTTTTTTTGCAATGATGCATCTTACAAATCCACATTTTCAACACAATTCACCAATACATCGTCCTCATAATCTATCTCTGTCATCATGGGCATGGTATTTCTAGCTTTTGAAAAATCAAAGATCTGAAAATTTGGTTATGGTTATACTTAGGAAACAAAGAAAATAATTACAAAGCTACAACTGTACTGAAGTGAACTAAGTTACACATGTTTTAAAGACTTGAATTTTGAAAAGTAAACAATTACGCACAGATATTGACAAAAGTGAAACAGTATATTTCTTACAGAAAGTATTGTATCAAATGGAAACTGTCACTACAGTGCAATGTGTCGCTTATAAGTGTTTATGATATTTAAAAAATATTTTTTTAAGTTCAAACTATGGATTACTTAATTTTTAAATTAATAATCCAACTACTATATATTTTGAGAAGTTTAAAAATACATGTCCCAAACTTAAAAACCATTTCTTACCTTCACCAATGCAGCAGTACTCGCTGGACAACGGAAGCGAACTGCTTCACTCACTGCAATTATTTCACCATCATCCTCTGGGAGGCTACGCAGGGACTCCCCAAAGAACAGCAATGGCAAAGGGTTCACCACAGATGCATCATGCAGGAAGATGGCAGTGCTCTTCAATTTCAGATGATACAGCAAAAAGGGACTATCAAACTCTCTCATTTTCTCTGCAATTGACTTGGGATGCAGTTGAACATTGCCATCCTCTGGTGTATACATCATCACTTTAATCTTTCCTGAGCGGCGAATATGCTTCACTTTCCTATAAAAAAAAAATGTGACCGCACTCACTCTTTGTCACCACAATTAAAATTCCACACATTAAGATTGAATTCCTAAAAACTTTTTAAAGAAACAAATACACTACAGTCTGGTCTCCATTTTACAAGTAGCTAATTTAACGGTAGCAGTGGTATTATGAAGCCATTCGCAGGAACCGCCAAAATATTGTAACGCTAACAAAAAAATAAAAAAAAATCATGAAAAAAATGTAAGAAATCACAATGAAAAGAAATGAAAAATATGTTTGCTAGTCTACAGCGATAAAACACATGGTATGTAGTGTCCCTATTCTTAATTTGTAAGCTACAAAATGAAAACAAAAAAAAACCTGGTAAAAATCAGTTAAAAAATGCTGCAGTGATAGCTTGAAGTATGCATGCACGCTGCACAGCACATGAATGTCTCTGGTCTTCAGTCTCAAATGCTTGTAAAATCCTTTTCTCCTCCTCAGCAACAGTATGCGTGCATCTTAAATGAAGTGTCAAACTGGACCAAATTTAAAGCCAATGTCACGCAACACCAAGTAGAATTTTCCTGTATTGTGAAAGTTGTTAGTTGTACTTCACTGTGTTGAAACTTCTTTTTTTACTTTGGGTAGCAGTACGTAATTATTATTTTATTTTAAAGACATCTGAATATTGAAATTAATTTATCAGCTTGTAACAACACTGCTGATTTTTCAGCAAGAAGCTATTTAAAATTTGCTTTGCACTTGCTAAAAGTTACTCAGACCTCTGTGTTTACATTTTGTTTAGCAAAAGGGAATGTCGTATACACCATTCCGGGGTATATTTTTATTCTGAAGATGCCTGTCCATTGAAATAAATTAATATTTCATTAAAAAACCAGTTATTTATGCATTACAGATAATAAAAACTGACCGCACAAAAAGTGCACTTTTCAAAAAACCAATTTTNGGGGACTGTAGAAGTCAAAACTGGTCTAAAAAAATTTTTACGAGGGCAGAGAATTTATGAGGCCATTACCAGGAACTGAGAGTCCTTGTAAAATTGGGGTACTACTCTTTATCTTCTCTCATTCAAAGGAAGTAAACGTGTATTTTTCTGCTGGAAAGAAATGTGCAACTTCTTCCCTCAACAAAGGCATTCAATTTTTATCAAAAAATTAAACTTTAGTGACATTTTATGAAGTATAGAGTGGAATGGAGTGGAGAGGTTTGGGTAGCTCTTAATGTCTTAAAAACCAATGAGGGTGAAGCGAGGTGGGTATGGAGCAGTGGAGTGGACTGGAAATATTTGGGTGGCTCTTAACAGCAAGGTCTTGAGAGTTGTTGAGGGTGAAGTGAGGTGAATAGAGAGCAATAACCGAATGAAAGAGCAAGGGAAATGGGAGATTCTTGAGAAAACCTGCAACCAGCTGCATCATCCTACAAGATTTCCACATGCGAAAATCGAGGGAAGGGCTGGGGAGGGAGGTACCCTGCCGGGAATCAAACCCGGTTCACCTAGATGGAAGATTAGTCTAACCATTACACCACCATGGCCCCAGTATGGAGCAGTGCAGGGATGCATGTGAAAATCCCATGGCCAGCAACATCGTCCTGCATAATTGCTATATTCGAAAATCTAGAAGTGACCATATCAGGAAGCAAATCTGGCTTGCCTTGGTGGGAGGTAAGTGCTCTAGCCTCTACCCAACTGTGGCTCCAAGTATTATTTTAGATAATTTTGAGATATGGTAGGAATAGGCCAGTGTGCAAACACTCGATGCCTCAAGAAGCTGACCCAGCCAGCAAAATGTTGTGATTGTGCATATATATATGTACATATATCTATATATATATATCTATATATATCTATATATATATATATCTATCTCTGTATCTGTGTGTCTGTCCATTGAGCATCACCCTCTTTCAGCAGTTGTTTTGTCTCCTTTTTAAAATGTACTTACATTACTTTTTACTGTGGTCTTGGCTGGGTGGATTTTTGGGCTAACTTCAAGGAAAAACTGCCTTGCAAAACCTTAATCCTCACATTTAAGGGAGGGGTTGGAATTCATTACAGCTGATAGTAATGGTCTCAAGGGTTTTTCACTGCTGGGCAATAATATGCAACAGTGGTTGTATCACTGCTGTTATTAGGAACCTTTTACAGTGTTTTGGACAATACTGAAAGGTCATATATCCCACACCACTTTGCAGCACTGCTCATGCTGCCCTCAACCTTCATCCTAATAAACAAGTATACCAGCAACCCTAAGGATAAGTATTTAAGTATAGGCATTTTGAAGTCAAAGTCCATTAATTTACAGTATTCAACTGTGTCTCATGCTGGCACCTTCAACCAATATTCAAGATTTCTCAGTTACTAGTTTTACCTATTAAAAAAAATTACATCTATTGTGCTGATCCTGGGCATTTAGTTTACAATCTAGTGTTAGGCCCGCACTACATCAGGGCCCATTATGAATACTAGAGCAACATGTGGCAATGCTGCCTTATCAAACTGCGACACTGCAAATCATGTGGCACCTTTCACAAAGATAGATGTTGGAGTCGAAGCTGGTTGGCAGTTATATAGTCAGCAAACTGTCCATAGAACACTGGAACACTTCTCAACTTCATAAATTGATGTTCACATCCGCTACTGGAAACCTGTTAGGGATTCACTGGCTACAAAGCAAGAGCCACTGGTTAAATATCCAGTAACTAACTGCTCACATGTGTAAATGCACACAACACAATCATGAAAACCAACGGAACACAATTGGATCCAAAGTCAGCTCCAAATGTAGCAAACCAGAGCCACAGTAACTCCACAGCGTACACCAGCAACCTATTATCAGATGGGCTACAGTATTCACAATTCAGAAGACACATTAAGGTATTCACAATCCAGAAAACAGGCGGAGCTCTGCCTAATGCAAATGTCAGTAGCCCAAAACCCAAGTAATTCATAATCCAGAATAGATGCCATGGACTCCTGTTCCAATGTCGAAGGAGCCAAAGGCATATGCCATCAACCTATGGCACAACGGGCCAAAAAGTATTTTTAAAAAATGATTCAGCATATCCTGGGAGCCAGATGTATGCCACAAGAGCGGTCTGCCAACAGTTTCCCTGGTTGATAGCACCTAACACCCTGGGAAACTGGCTCCTGCAGACTTTGGTAAAATTGTTGCTGTGCGGTTGAAGAATAGCCATGTCACAATGAATGTCAGAAACAGCTCAGATACGTACAGCAGAAACTCTACATAAGCACCTCTGCCTAAGACATCACCACAGAGCAGACTATCAAACCAGTCTCTAAGCAATTGCTGCTCCTGAACAACACAGACATCCGTTAAGGCATATTGGTAGATGCCCAAACTAGGGTTAGGTGAATGAATCTTTTTTCTCACAAAACGAAAACAAAAAAATAGTTATGAACTTCTGCTGTGAAATTGAAGGGAAGATTTAAAATTATTTCATTAAGTGTTCAGTTTTAATTCCAAACCAAAAAAAATATGGAAGATAAAGTATATTTATTTACCNTAAAATTATTTCATTAAGTGTTCAGTTTTAATTCCAAACCAAAAAAAATATGGAAGATAAAGTATATTTATTTACCACAGGGATTCTTGCCTATATTTAAATTTCCATTTCATGTAGTTATTTTAGTTATAAAATAATGAACACCTACAAGATGATTTACAGGTGAAGAATTTCCTTTGCTGGTGCACTAAATTAAATTCATTTAGCACTTATTTACAGTTGTTACAGCTGGGAGATGCTTTTGAGGCTTCCTAGTCCTGAGTCCCGTACAGAAACAGTTCTTGGCGCCCAATGTTGGACGCCAAGAGAGAAGCTTGGTAGTGTTGAGTAGCTGCTTCAGAGGTGTAGTGGGGAGTGGAGTGAGAGCACGTGGTACGTGAAAGCACAAAACAGAGAATCCTCCCTGGTAGCCTCTTCCTGAAAAGTAGAAGCATTCGAGTGCGGGGTGGTTGAAGAATTCCCCTATCTTGCAGCTCCCATACATCACTTGGAGTACACCCTACTGGCCCCATGGTCGGACCACAATCTCCCTTGCCAGAACCAAGGCATTCTGCTGTCCAGCTCTACAGCATGGCATATGCGATGCAGAGAGAGAGAAAATAGTGGGCGTTGATGTAGGCTGACACAGCTCTGCGAGACAACTAGGGTGTACTGAAAGAGAAAGGGGTTAGGAGGGCAGGAATGAGGGATTGATTTTCGGGCAACCTTCGGGAAGGCAGTGATTTCCTTACGGTGCAATGCCCCACAGCACGTGTCCCCTTACCCAGGATAGCGGAGTGAGCGGATTATTGCCGGTTCTCCGTGGGGAGGTTCCCAAGTTGTACGTTTGGGGTTACCACCACTGCTCGCCTCCCGCAAGTACTCAGGTAGGGCAGGGTTATCGCAGTCAAGCCAAGTACTCCACTGAAGGTTGCCACAGCAGTTGAACACTCCTCTCTAGTGGTGACCGACAAGGTGGGATTATCGCCATATTTTGGAGCAAGTCAATCAGGATGTTTATGTCTGTTTTATTGGTGAACCAACAAAATCAGCATAAACAGGCTATTCACAAAGCAGAGGCTGAAGGGCCAGACCTAGGTTACCAACTGATCCTAGCGAAGTGTAGCATGTAGTCGTCACAGATGCCTGTGGGGCAAGGGCAACCCCAACATACTGCAGACTCGGTATGTGAGTGCAAGGGTACAGCACTCTGGCTAAAGCTAATAGTAAAGCTTGGAGCTTCTAGACAAAGTTGAGGACGGAGCATGCTCGGGCGGAATTATATCCTGCAACTGTACTGAGGCGAGCCAGCCTCAAACTCCAGTCTGTGGCAGTTATTTAGACACTGGGCTCAGAGAGAGAGAAAGATATATATATATATATNCCAGCCTCAAACTCCAGTCTGTGGCAGTTATTTAGACACTGGGCTCAGAGAGAGAGAAAGATATATATATATATATTACACATTACTACAGTCACTGTGTGAAAGAGGACAACATTCCAGCCTTGTCACCTTCAGANATATATATATATATATTACACATTACTACAGTCACTGTGTGAAAGAGGACAACATTCCAGCCTTGTCACCTTCAGAAATGGCCCAAAGCTTATCACTTAGAGAAGGCAAAAAACATCAATACATGAAGAGAAGGCTGTTATTCAAAAACATTTTCCCCCTTTATAATTAATGCTATGCTATACAATCAACCACAGAGAGAGAATCAGCTTGGCAGATATACAGATTAAAAATGAGGTAGACTGGTTTTTGTCTTCTGCACATGTTGTCTCCAAAATTGATTCCTCACCTGTGGCCAATCAACAGTCACATGACCAACAGTAATGGACTATGTTTTTTTTTTTTACATTTGAATTTTCAACAGATCCACTCTTATATATGAATAAAATACTGTGATTAAAGAGGTGAATGCAGAGCAGAAGTGTTCAGAGATAAGTCATTCCTTCCTTGGACAAAGTGATGGCCATGTTCGTCCTTGTATATGTGCCGGTGAGCCAAGATGCAACTTTACTCATCCTTTTCACACAAACGTGCCACGCATAATTCGAAACTGGCTGTATTACAAAATAGGTACAAACATCTCAAAGCACTTGCAAGCATAAACAGTGTTCTAGTTCCAACCTCAAAAGCTATTCAGGTTTGTTTTGCTAGTGCAATTGGCAGAAAAGCAGTCCAATGTTGGAACATAGAGAACAGCTAATTATACAATTCGCATGAGCACTCTACCCCATGTTCCAGCTACAGGCAGACATGAATGCCAATCTAATGCAGACATATACACCAGTTAGCACCAAGATGAAAAAGCAACATGAGGCAGACTGAGCTGCCTCCAAGACTAGCAATTAATTTATCAAATATTTCCTCAGCCTGCCTCAGATTCAGTATACACAAAACATCATGAAAATGGAGCACTAGTTCAAGCCTGTCTTATGTCTACAAAAGCAGGACATTAACTGGTACAATGTGCTAGAAGCAACGTCACTAACAAGCTCATAACCTTACTAACCAAGGAGCCATGGGCACGAAGGTATACCTTATCACCAGCAACAGTCAGAGATCCCATGACTAAGACTCAGTTCACACAACCCATAATTCTGTACTAAATTTCATACAAATACAGTTTTCACGCATTTTGTGTCACATTTTTTTTTTAGCACTTTTCTAAAATACCTGCGAGGGAAGAAATTTTTGGACACAGAAAAATATGTTACCTTTCACACACTGTACAGTAATACCATATTGACGAGTTTAAGTACAGAATTACAGAGTGCAATGTGCCTCATGTATGTACATAACACTGACTGATGTTTTATTTTTATCTTCTTACAGCTAAAAACAATAAAATTGCAGGTCAAACCAGTCTAGATACCTGGGAAATCCCAACATGATGAACAGACACCAAACAAAGTACAGTACATGCATGAAAACCTCACCATCTCCTCCACAGATCAAGAGACAATGCGAGAACAAAATTCACAGATCTGTACTTTTACAATAAGGTATATTAAAAAACTGCAAAACCATTAAAAAATTTTTATCCAGCATAATTTTTTAATACTGTTACATAAAGACCTGAGGGGCGTATCTGAGTTTGTGAGGGATGAAGGACTTAATAAAAACAATAAGAACTAAATTTGATATTTAATTTATTCACACAGCTATTATTTACAGCATTAAATTATCTGTCTCCAATATTACTCTTTACTTCACAGAGAACGCAATCTTTAATGCTTATTTCAACTATATGTAACATCCTTTATTATGCCCCAGTTTGATTATTGCCAATTAACTCATACTCATCATTAACACATGTTCAGTCTATCTGTTGCAATAATTTGTAATGTCTTTCATTCATGCATCCAGTCCAATAGTCCAGCCTGTAGTCGTACTCTTCACTGTTTTGATGTACGCAGTCACAGATATTCCTCCCGCTGGTCACTTCTCTCACTGCGCGCTTCTCTTCTCGCTCATTGTCTATCGCTGAAACTCATCCATTCAACTGCCAACTCCAAGGCCCAACATGCTTTTTATAGCCACTGGACTTGAAGTGGAAGGTTCGCAGCACCCAGAGTCTAGTTGAGAGGAACGAGCTCAGTAATCTCAACGACACCCGATACCCAAGGTTGGGAGCGGCACACGCCCTGATAGGCACGACAGGCACGCTTTGTAAACATTCCTTTGTGAAAAGCAGCTGTTTCTCCAGTTGCAACAGATAGCGTGCACGTCAATAAATCATCCGTGCCTTGCATGCTCACAATACTAAAAATGGCTCTTTAAAACAACTACTTCACAAGTGACGCGTGACGGCCGGGATGCTTGGCACGTCACCTAGTCTGCGGGAGAGTTTTTGAGTGGGTTCAGGCAGAGAACCCTGGGTGGGCTTATGGGCTGATAACTGTGGGTTTGCTGTGGCTCTTAAGGAACCTGTGTACAGAGTCAGCCTTGTTGGGCTGCGACAAGCTACTTAGGCGTCCAAGGCGACGTGGTTGGCAGTGGATGCTGACTTACCATCTGTAGACCGGTGCTGCAGCTGACCGTTGGCTGGCTGCAGTAGGCAACCCTCCGGACCCCGTCCGGGGGTGGCTAGCATGTGGCTGGAGCTGACTGGTCCCGGGGCTGCTGATGGTGGTGGTGGCGGCGGCGGCGCTCTGTGGATGGTGCTGGCAAGGCTTACGCCCACCGGTAGTCTGAGCCGGAGGTGGACGCCGACTGGATGCGGTGTCCTGCCAGTCTTCTAGGGTGGCTCGAATAAATGGTTAGGGGGGACTGAGGAGTGAGGCCCCTGCAGTTGGCGGGCGGCTTGTGCTTGATCCCGAACGGAGGAAAGGCTGAAGGCCAACTGGGATGGGTTACTTGGCAATTAGTTGGCTGTAAGAGCTTTAACTGCCTTCTTTTTGGCCCACTTAGTCCCTCCTCGTCGGGTGAATGGCATGAGGTTAGGTACTAAGGGTCGTCACAGCAAGCAAGGGGCATGTGACAGAAATTCCCTAGCTAGAGTATCCAGATGCAATAACATCAGCTGCGTCAGACCGAAGAATCTCATGGTTAGCTGACTTGGAGAGGCGCTAAAGTTTCATCGTGAGCCGCTCAGAGGCTACCGGGCCACACCTCGCCAGGCCTGAAACTCCAACTGGCAAATTGCACACGATGGATGGAGTGGGTTAGCTAACTTTGGTGGTCTAGTTGCTTCCTCGTGTATCGTACCTATTAGGGGGCTCTACCGTACGTGTGCACCAAGTGCCTTTGCGCACTGGGCCCACAGTATGGGTAGCCGGCGAATCGTGTGGTGTTTTGTGACGTACTTACTACCCAGTTAAGGGAGCCTACAGTCCTACTCTGATGTCGGAAATAGTTTGGTAAGACGCAGTTACCTGCCGCTCCCTTGAGGGATGGCGTTTACAGGGGGGTTGAGAGTTACAAATCATTCTTTGAATCAGAACAGAGTGCGTAGACTTGAACGTATTTATTCGCGGGAGAATAAACACGGTGACCCGTACTAACTCCTAGGCTTTTGTGGTTACCAAGCAACCGGTGGAAGTTACGTTAATAACAGGTGAAGGGGATCTGTTAAACAAAGAGGAAGTCTAGAGCAACTAATAAAGCAGTCGTGAAAACGACTCAAATTCTTCTGTCATCTTGAGTAGTCCTGAAGGAACGGGGGTTAGCACTTTCAAGTGGAGTGGGTGTATCGGGGATTGAGGCAAGCTTTGCTGATAGAAGATCTGGTTGAGGCAGAGAGCCATAGCACGGTAGTGGTAGGGCAAGCTGCTGGGCTGCCAAAACAGATGAAGCCAATGCGATGATAACATGACGTCAACTGTTGTTTTGGGGGCTCGTCCAGCCCTAAATACTAAATGGAGCCTTCCTTCTGTTTCATTTGGGATGTTCGGGCATCTTTAGCTGGCCGGCTCCTCCCTGTGTGGGCGACGTCATCCTTTGCTACAGTCTCTTGGCGAGGGTTAGAAGCATGGTAGTCCCGGGGTTGCGGATGGTATCTGACGCTCACTTAGGGGCTTGCCGGCTTCATTCAGGTGTCTAGGCAGGGGTGCATGATTGATGTGCATATTAAGTGTTACTAGCAACGGTGTGTAGCAATAGTCTTAGGGGCGTAGCAGAATGGGTTCAATCTCCGTTGTGGATGCAGAAACTTCCCACGGGCTGAGTTGAAGTCGTAGATTCACACAAGGTATATTGTCAGCTATGCGTCACACATAGCGATGATACAATAATCAAAAGAGAAACTAATTTATATAAACCATTTTTTGAAACTCTGATTCTACTTATTACATACACACAACTAACAGTCAGGTTCTTACTATGTGATTTGCTGTTAATAGCACTTAAAATATATTGTAAGTAGGCTGAAGCTAATAATAAAGGAAAAAATCTAAATACAATTATTCATACCTGATAATTGCCACATTTGGATAAAGCCCAGAGCATATTATTGCCTTTACCAGGCCAATGTTGTCGGAGTTCATATTCCCATTGGGATCCTTTACACTTTCACTTGTGACGAAGTTCATTTCATGCATATACCTAGCAAATTGCTCTTTCATGTTCCTGAAACAAAAATACAAACTGAATACCCCAAGAAAACAACTAGCCACACCTAACAGCAAAAATAAAAAGGCAGCAAACAAAACCACTTTTAATTAACAAAACTTTGAAAAAGATAAAATTATTGTGACATTTGGATCACTTTCAAATTTGTATTGGCTGGTTGGATGTTGTCACTACTTACCGAGTGATTTAGCCTAGGTGGTTGTTCAAAATATCTCACTTTGCATCAATATGATTGTGTACACGTGTGAAAGATAGGGTGTGTGTATTTATTACATGAGCTGGGAAGTCGTCATTAAGTCTTGCTTGTAGTGAAGTTTATCACATGCTATTGACTAGCCTGGAAGTATATGATTGTGAGGGCACATTTAGGCTTTTGTCCGATCTCTGTCTTGAACTTTTGAAAAATGGAGGAGCTGCAGATTTTGCAATATCAGACTATTTCATTAAGAAAGTATAATGTTTAGGCCCACAGTGAAAAACTGTAAAAATAACTTATTGGGCAAATTTTTCTCAGGCATTCAAGTTGCAGTGCACAAAGTAATGCTGTGTTTTCTGGTTTGTGTTCCATGATTGAGAGAGAGTTTTAAACTTGATTACGATCAATGCAGATTGAATTTGGGAATAATCCATTAATGCATGTCGTGGACTAGACTTAAATTATGCCGTTGGGCAGTAGCAAATTACAATGCACATCTGCATGGTCCATTTGACAGCGTTTTGAGGATATGTTCTGAAGAGGATTTAAACAGGGATGGAACAGATAATACATATTTTGTTAATTTGAGTTGTCCAGAGATTTTGGTGAAATTTGTTGTAAAATAATTTTAGGAAAATATTAGATTTCATAATTGCTGGACCAAACCAGTAGTATGAGCAGGGTGAAAATGAGAGTTTAGGAATACGTGTGTAGCAACAAAATTACTATACAAATAAATTTAAAAATGTTAGTTTTATTAATATTAAAATAATATTTTGTACAGTATAAATTGTACAAATTTTTTAGTCCCATCACCAAAGATTGCATGCTCTTATTTGACAGCAAAGCATTAACAAAAAAAGTATAAATTATCGTAAAATATGAATTAGGCTACATCTACTGTTTTGTACTTGTAGTCAAAACCATTAAACCAAGAATTTAGTAACACGTATTCTTATGGAAGACTACATTTTCGACTGTTCACCAACAACTACATCCAAACAAGTTCCCATTGTTCACTATTAATGTACGAATGACAAATGGACAGAGACACGTTACGTTAAGCGAAACTGTACTCACCATGGCATGAGACTGGCATCTCTTGTGCACATGCACAATTAATACAACTGGATGACAGAAATAAAATAAATCTTAAAACACAAATGGTTTTCACAAATGTCTCACTGCACTGGATTTAGGACAATTTATATTGTTTACCACTTTGAAGTAACTTAACCTACAGATGTTTTCATTGCCATATTGGAGCTCGCATCGCTTCACAACATACCAGGAGTTCCTCCATTGTGCAGACACCATCTCGCTCACTCCTTACCGACCATGGTGGAATGTATACAAGACGGGATGGACAAAGGTGCAGTTAGTGAGAGATCAAATGCCACTACGTGTTAGTGAGACAGCTGTTTGTGAGAGTTTATCAGTGTGAAATGGCCATCAAGCAACCACTGTAACAGGTGACAAGGACACGTCTGAGATACACTCACTATCAGTTGTGGAGGAGACTTGGCAGCCTGTTACTGACAGGGACAAGCATTATCGAACATGGTGTCTTGACTGGGAGGAACCTTTCAAGGAAGTAAACAAACAACTCCAGCTAAACTGGCCAAGTTTTTTATGAATTCCATGGGATATACAGTGGCTGAACGGTTAGACTGCTCGCCTCCCACCAAGGCAAACTGTGTTCAATCCTCGGCCGAATCACTCCCGATTTTCGCAAGTGGGAATCGTGCCGGACGATGCCGCTTGTCAGCGGGTTTTCTCAGGGATCTCCCATTTCCCCTGCCCTTGCATTCTGGTGCTGCTCCATTCTCACCTCATTTCCCCCTCATTGGCTCTCAAGACGTTGTTAAGAGCTGCCCAAATCTCTAAACTTCCCTTCCCTTCCAGTGTTATCCCAGAGCCAGAAGAACTCTATGGTCCTCTGAGCAATGCAGCCATGTGCTTCTCACCCCCTCTTGCAAGTGCCTGGCCTCTGCATAAGGGTGTGAAGATGGGACAGGTCTTGAGAGGCAAGGCTAAATGTAGTGTTGCCGCTCTGTCCCCCATGAAACGCCACTGCACCGTGCCCAGCCTTTGTGCAAGGTGTGTGAATGAGTGTGTTTTGTGGACAGAATGACTGCCTTCAGTCCAGACGAAATCAACTGGTGGGTGTGGACGACACATTCGTCACACCCAATCATATTTTAACCTCCGAAATGCCCCTGCACCATGCCTAGCCTCTGTGAGAGACTGTGCGGACATAGGGTTATGTGGGCAGGAGAGGGCCATATCCCCCTTCCCCTGGAGGGCAACAGGTGGTTGTATGGACAACTAGCTCGCCATGCTCAGTCATTACTTGATGTGTGAAGTCTCTTCAAATATCCCAATCTCCCTCTTCCATCCATAACCCCTACCACCTCCTGCTTTTGCTCATGTCCCATGAGGAACACAAAGGTTGATAGCATACACAGCACCTCCACAAGAAGCAACAAAAGGCCTGCTGCTCGACCAAGGCACCAACTAGACTCAAGTACAAATTGGAGACTGGGGGCCTCTACACACGTACATTAAAGCTGCCTTATGATGTGACATGGAGAACCTGCTAAGTGAAGGAGCCCAGTGTGCCAAGGTTTTCACATATACTGCATTTATGCAAATAAAGGGCCAACTAGAAAATGACACCACCACATTTTTACTTTCGCCTCCAGAATTTTTTTTTACCACAAACTACTTTGGCATGTATTATGCAGGTTTATTTATTATTTAACCTTGGCACCGAAATAAAAGCTTAACACAATCAAATTCTTCGCAGTTAATAATATACATCCCAAATACTTTAAAACACACAGAAGATGCACTTTCTTTATCCACCCTTAAATTTTTCTAATAGTCTGTCGATGTTTTTGAAATTTTTAAAGTGACTTGTATTGTAATGAAACACATGTCCAGTCAAAATACAATGACCATCACTAGCTTATTACCCAAGCAAAAACAATAACCTCAAAATTTTTAATATGCAAAAATAAGACCACCCTTAAGTTTTGGAAATTAAAATTGAAATAAAACGTACTCTTATAGAGTAAAAATCTCAGTATAAAGTACTTAAAGTTGACACACCACAAGTGCTGTCAGTTACATACACAGCTTCAGCCTCTGGTGCTCCCACCAAGTGCCATCGCTCATTTCACCTCTGTACCAGTCCATTCTACAAGCCGAGGGAACAACTTGCCATCTGATAGGCAGGCAATCCACACGACACCGCGCTCAAGTACAAGTGGATGGACCCATCACCTTGCTAGGCTTGCCCCGGCTGGCAGGCACTGAATCAGAGTTCAACGCATAGAGGTTCCGCTGTATTTACCATTACCCCAATCTGTCACAACAAGCGATGCTGCATGCGTACTGTTAACTTCAACACCTGCCTAAACAATCAACATACACAAACCTACTTTCCACACAATTGACAGCATGTTTGAAAAACTTACACCTCTGGCATTACAAGGTGGAGAGCACTTCATATCACCGAGTTCATTGGGAAAATGATTTGTTCCGATATGCTGCCCTTTAGATAGCAACTTTTACATGTTTAGGGTAGAAAGCAATCACTTGTTTTTTATAAGCTAAATAAAGCCAGACGTTTATTGTGTATAGGTAAGAAAATAAAATACCACTTGAATAAATTAGGCCTATTTTAAATTCTTTGTAGGCTATTCGTAGATACATTTCAAGATTTAAATTGCTAGGTACACTAATTGCAATTTTTGATCTAAAATACTTTGTATTAATTGACTGGTTGTAAAATGTGACTTCTGCATATTTAGGATTAAAAACAATTATTTAAATTTCTTTTTTTATAAACAAAGGAAGTGAAACATGGTTCCTTGTGTATATATCTGAAAATAAATACTACTTATATAAACTATTTGTACTGGTATCTGGAGTATCTGTGTAACCAGTATCGATGCTACGAGTATCTCCAAATTTAGTATCGGCCGAGCCCCCTCCCCCTTTCCCCGTCCAAAAAACAAACCTCCCAATTTCAAGAACAAAACTTTTTAATTTAAAGCAAATATTTAATCACAAATTGACTTGAATTAGTAGTTTTAATGACATATTTTAACTGTTGGTTTGAAAAAAAAAAAAAACGTGCACTTTGAGGTTATGTAAAATATTTTTCAGGTCTAAAATCCAAGTCCGTATCCATTGTTTTCCTGCATGCTACGGTTTTCTTTTTGGTCCTCTGAAAAACAAATTTTCGAGAATCCACTGTAATATTTTTTATTTATTTATTTACAGTTTAATGTCTTACACAGTGGTATTGTTAGATATATAAATAAGAATTCAAACAAACAGAAGTGGAGAAGATATTGTCCATGGACTACATTAAAGAACCACTACCAGCATTCACCTGGCATGATTTTGGAAAACCACTGAAAACCAAAATCAAGATGGCTGGACCAGGAAATGAACATGGAGTCTCCCAAAAGCGAAGTAGAGATGTAACCACTGAAACACCCTTGTTCAGTCAGCAGAGAGATCAAGCATTTGTGAAAAATTTAACCAAATATAAATCTAAATATTTAAAAAAAGAACTAAGTTTCCATACAGAAAATGAGAATTTTGGCATCCTGGAGCTATATACCCAGAATTACAAATTATATACATATTACATGATTAAGCTCCTAAGCAAGTACTAACCTAAGCATGACCATGGTGCCGGAGGAAAGAAAGTAGTCCCAGCAGAAATTTCTACCTTGGCCTCGACGATCAGCAGCTTCCCATCGCTTCATGGCCTCCGCAACAATCAGATGATCACTAACGATTCCGTGTGATAGCTCGAGTTTCTTTCTGTTCACTCTATCCTCAGCACCCTGCACACATATGTTAACTTACACAAGAAGTTAAGGAATTAATATTGAATAAAAAATCAGGCAAACCTAACAAGTTAAAGAAAAAAAAAATATCTTAACATTTTAAAATTGCCAAAATGTTTTCTGCACAAAAAATTATTTTCACAGTAAGACCTAATTTAAAACTAATTACTTACAAAAAAATTTTTTGTTTATCTGTTAAGTGCGTAAAGTAAAACCTTCATAACTTAAAATGCTCGGGGTCAAAATTTTTTACTTTGAATTACATAAATTGAAATTATCCCAAAAATTAATTTTTTTTTTTAAAAATATTTTGTTGGTTGGGGAATGTTTTCTTTTCCTTTGGAAACAGTGTTAACAGTGCACAAGTTTAATAATACTAGTATTGCACTATTCACCCATGTAGGTACCACTTGCGTTTCCCCCAAAAATGTCTTCTAAATGATGCTGATCATACGCGAGTCAGAAAGAACTTGAGTCGTCTATGCATGCTGATGCATTGCGGGGGGTTGCTGGCGGCAAGGCAACCAATTGGCATGCACTTTCACAAGAACTTTTTTGTGGAATGGAAAAACTTCCGGTGCACCTGTGGTAGAAGGTGCTTCGTACCAACACGTATTTTGCGTGTGATGCCAAGATGTGCGGGAGCAATAAGGGCGGTATGCATCACGCGCTATGTCGCCTCTACACACAAGCCCCTGAACTGGTGCACAGTCTTTGTCGGAAACTGGCCTCTGTGACACTTTCAGTGGCGACACTTGTGCTTTTATCATGTAATAACTATGCTGCTGCATAGTCCTGAACCACTTTGAAATGCCTGTTTTCATAATTTCCAATTTGAAGAAATTGATAATAGAAACTTGTCTTCGGACATGAAAAGTTTCATGAATGCCATTCATATGCAAGCACCACAAAAATAAAGCTTTTTTAAAATAAATGCACTTTAAAACGGAAACGCGACAAACGCAGAACCCAACGACCTAACTTCCCCAGCTGTTGGGGGTTTTTCAGACTCCTAGTGCTCAATGTAGGTTTCCTTTTCATAAATTCCCATCTTGCGTTCCGACTCGGTAAGGCTACGACTGGTGAAGGCCAGTCGTAGCCTTATGGGGGCCAAACCCAAATCAGTCCGCTGACTCAGAACAGCGCCTAAAGCCAGCGACAATGCATTGACCTGCATCACAAACCTGCCGGAAAAATCCGGTAGGTGTAATACCGGAGGGGAAGACAACTTCTGTTTCAACACAGAAAAGGCGCACTCCTGCTCCTGACCCCACTTAAACTATACTCCTTTATTTTTCACAACAATTTAAAGGTCTGCCAATTCTGAGAAGCGTTCAATAAAAAGTGAGTAGTAGACCAAGAGACCTAAAAACTTTATTAGTTGTTCTACAGATTGTTCGGCCAATTCAAATTTTATTTTTATATATATATATATATATATATATAAAAATTTGGTTATTGAAACATGTTTTCTACTGTACATTATTGTGAATTGTCACAAATAATTACTGTGCAAACTCCGTTTTACGTCTTTTCTCACATCTGTTTTTGTCGTTCGTCGATTGCGCACCGGAATTTCGTCCATAAGGGAAAACTTGTAAGAAAGTGCATCGTACTTCCCTATTTTCGGACATCACTAAACTCCTTCCTCGACTGATCTAACAGACTCTGGAAACTATCAGATGAATTATTCGTGCCGTCATACAAAGATAAAAATATTTCTGGTAAGATTGGGAAACGCGCACAGTATTCACTAAGAGGCAACTTGCCAACTTTTCAGAAACCGTATCAGTAAAACTCCTGAAATAAATTTTTTATGCACAAAATTCAATGCGATCTTTTTCGGAAATTTACAATTTACTTACTACAATGAATAAAATAGTTCTAAGTTAAAACATAACTTAATATGTATTCCAAACAGGTAAAACTATATTGAAACTCTGAAACTTACCAAAATTTCTCTCTTGATCAATTTTAATAGGTTTGAAAAATGTGGCGGCATGTTTATCTTCCTAAAATGTAAATATTGCCACACAAAATATCACATGGTATATACACTTCACTACGTCTAGGGCTGCATTTTAATACACATATTGACTCAAGGCACTTGTTTGGAAGCTGTAACATGAATTTATTTTTATTTTTAGCCACAAAGCTGAACACATGTTCACATCCTGCATTGTTGTGTGGTATTGTTATCACAGACAGCGTTAACTTTTGCCAACCCGTCAAACTTTGGCATTCCATCTACACCTACAATCTTTCTTATCCTAAGCCACTTCACATCAATGGAGTAATCATCACTCAAATTAGACTTAACAACTTCGAGCTGAAGTGCAGTGAACTGTTGCAGCAGTTTGTCAATTGGAAATTTGTTTAATATGTAAGTCACAAGCATTTTCAAAATACTTTCTCTGCTTCACTCAGGGTTGCAACATCATTTGATGTTCAATTACCAATCACAATTTTGCTATTCTGCCGCTGGTTTTAAATGGAATGATAGTCAACTTCACATATTTCAGCGACATTCTTTACCACACTTGGTTTGACAAATTTAGAATAGAGTTCCTGTAAAAGACCACACAATAACTTCCTCAAAATATATATTTGAGGTGTAGATGACTGTAAAATAACATTCACCTTTTCAAAGGACGGGATTACTTGGAGGAATAAACAAAAAAGGTTCTTTGGAGTGGACAGAAACATGAGTAATTTTCCCTTACATGAAAGGTTAGAAATTTGATTTTTAAGGTTACACTTCTCATCTGTTGGTGTCAAAGTATTAGAATAAATACCTTGTTGCTCAATGTGGTAGTATCCTGAAAAGGTCTTTTCTTCCACTACTTGAATTATAAGCTATATCTGATGTAACATTTTTTGACCAATCTTTTCTGGTCAAAAAATGTTACATCAGATATAGCTTATAATCAGAGTCGTTGCTGCCATCGGTAGCAACAGAAAATAGCATATTCTGCAGGTTACTCACCATGTTTACTGAAGTGTCAACCGCCATCTCATTCATTATTACAGTAGTTTTGGTCGTGCCACAACCGTACTTCTTGGCCATTTCAGAACTGGGGAATATTTTCTAGACCGGCATGATCCGTAACACTCAACGGGATATTGTGCGCTACCAAAAAATATGTGAAAACACATTTTACGCATGTTACTTCATCTCCACATTGACTCACACAAAAATTACTAATTTTTTTATTTTCATTTTTGCTGAATTATATTTTTTGCCTTATAACATATACTTTTCACGTATGAAATACTGCCAGAAATGCTGTTTTATGTTGGCAAAATTGTGCAAAATCATTGAAAAAATCACAATCCGAAAATAAAATTGATAGGAAAGTGTTTATCGCAGAGAAATCCGTAAGAAAAATGGAACTACTCGTGAAATCGTAAAACAACTATAATTTCCATAAATTTTACAGGTAAACCGTAAAAGCTGGCAAGTATGCACGACGGGCGGGGACGAGTTGACGAGGGGTAGTAGTCTCGTGGAAGAAGGGGTGTGGTAGTCATCGAGGAAGAAGGAGGGGTTGTAATAGTCGAGGATGAAAGGGGGGGTGGTAATAGTCGAGGATGAAAGGAGAGGTGGTAGTAGTCAAGGATGAAGAGGGAGGGGGAAGGAGGGATGAGTGAGTGAAGAGATTAGGGCAGCTCTTAACATCGGGGTCTTGAGAGCTCATGAGGGTGAAGTGAGGTGAGTATGGAGCAGCGCTAGAAGGAGCAGGGGAAATGAGAGATCCCAAAGTAAGCCTGCCGACCAACTGCATCTTCCCACACAATTCCCACTTGTAAAAATTCAGAATGAACCAGCCGGGGATTGAACCTGGTTCGCCTTGGTGGGAGGCGAGCAGCCTAANCGTCGAGGATGATGGTGGGAGTAGTAGTAGTCAATAAGCAGAGGGAGCAAGTCATGCAAAATTATTATTTTAGTTAAATTTTTTTGAACATGTTGGATTGGTTGCACTGCGAACTAGACCAGTGTGAAAATGGTGGTTGTGTGCTGATGAGACGATAATCTTCCAAATAATGTTTAATTCTTCAATAAAATTTAAAGTAGTATTGAATGTGTTCTTCTATTAAATGCAAATGTCTTTTTATTTTGTTTTCTTAGCGATTCTTATTTAATTCGTCTTCTGATGCAGACAGTGCTACATTTAATAAGTCAGATTCCTGATAAAATAAATATACGATAGAAACATAATAATTAAATACGTGTGTACAATTCACACTGTGACCCAATTTCAAAAACAAACTCAATGCTTTTGCAACGATCATAATTTTAAAAACCTATGAAATTTATGATCGATGTTTATTCATCTACTAGCGTGTTGTAATGTTATAGAAATCAACTGATCAAGTCAGCGTGTACGGCGATTGGCTTTGTGGGCTCAAAGTGAAAACAAACATTTTGTTTAGTCTTAACATCATGGTATTTATTGGATTATAATTATTTAATTGTGTACTACTTTTTATTTGTTCTTATAAACTAAGAATCGATTATTTTTAAATTCCTAAAAATCTATTTAGTTCAGGGTTCAAAAACTTGTGGAATAGTACTGGAATTGGAATTTACAGGTACCCATCCGCCCCTATATGTAACCAAAGTTTTTACAGCATAACCTTCTCGCAGAGGGCATTCAGACAATGCCCTCTGCGAGCATGAGGGAGCAGCACTGCAGTGCGGCTGACCATAAGCAGCCAGGATTTTCTGTGCCAGATGCAGGTAGATTCTAGTAAGTATGCAAGGATATGTTTTCCCCTCCTTAATTCATACATACCAATGGCACAACAAATGGATCTTTAAAAGACAGACTGGCTGCGACTGAGTACACAGGATCAATACAGCTGAAAATGGCCCCCATGAGTACCATCTTCCCAATCTGTGGATCCAGTGGCAAGTTGGCCAGGTGATAACCAAGTGGAGTTAAATTCTCATCCTCATCCAAGGCATTCAACGTGCACAGCAACTAGGAAAAGAAAGATATATTCAAATTACACTTATGATTAACATCTCCTTTATTCTTTAACAATTACAATAAAATCAAAACATAAAAACTATTAAATGAACTAAAGCTAGTTTATAGAAACTACTGAGAATGTGTAGCATTCTAAACTTTGGGAAAAATCTCAGGAATACTTAATGATTTTTCTCTTTGAGCAGAAAAAATCCCCCCGCCCTTTTCCAATATTTTTGGAAAAAAATTTGTTCTCATTTGTAGATCACTGTAACTAAATTACAAGCTATATTCAGTGCGTGAAGCATATTGACTCCTCATGTGAGCCATCACAATTTAATGAGAAAAGTTAGATCTTTCTTCTCATTCACAGATTAAAAATTTTATTTCCTGAGCTTCAGAAATTTTTGTACATCAGATACTCTACATATTATGGATCTGCCCAAGTGGTAGGAATCATGTCACCACGTGATGAGAGAAAAGTATAAATCTGTGTCAAATACATTTGCAAGCTTTATCAATAAAAGTAATAATTTATTCATTGAAGTGAGAAGCTAAGGCAGTGATTTGATGCCATAGCTTTGAGATTGATACATGCAATAGACAATGTTTATGAGCTATGCTCTACCCAAGTATGCTGCGTCAAAGCACAAAATTAGTGAACACAAAATGCATTGCACTATGTATTTTATTGGGCAAAAATTATTAAAACTGATTGCACACTGGCACTAGTATGGGGTTACAGTAATCTGTAAACACTGAATTTGTCTTCTATGCAAGCAACATTTATATGAGAAAATCGATTCTTCGATACCCAGATACCCATTTATTCTAAGATTTGAATCGTGAATAGAAAATACAGTTGATTCTTTGCATGACCGATCAGCATAATAGCATCACGATGCCAACAAAACTTAATTTACGAACACCCGCAATACGGAACACACAAAACAACCAAATAACATTTTGTAATAGAATTGATTTTCGTAAATTTTGAACATTCTAAGTTGCACAGTTGTGATTTTGGCCGACCTTAAATAAATACAATAAATAATACAATTAGCTTCATCCGCTTACTAACGGAAATTCACACGTAATTTTATCTGTGCAATGTTTTGAATAGATGGACCATACATGCAATATTTTATGTACCACAGAAACTATTGGTATTAATAGTAATATACACGATTTTTTCGCATCCACACTGCAGCAAAAATATTTGTTTTCCCATAACAAAACCGACGGTACATTCACCAAATATTGCGCGCGTCAATCGTTTTTGAACACTGTGAATGCAAATCAACGAGGATAATTGACAACTGGTGCTATCAATAGTATTATTTAGAGCTCACAACAGTTTTCTTTTAACAATGTTTATTCTTCTTATTACGTCTATACTGCACTTGTAAGTTGGCGACAGTGAGAAAGCATCACGTGTTCTTATTCGTCTTACATGTTTACTGTACTCGTAGATTGGCGACAATGAGAACGAAACCCACCTTGTTATTGTAAATAGAATTTAAGGTTATAGCCGTGGTGGTATTTTTATGGGCGTGATTATTATCGGAAACTAACGGTTGCGGGTTTGGTTAGAATCGCAAAGGTTTGAAAACGGCTCGGCACGTAATGATTGACAAAAATATTGTTGCAAATAAATCAGTCATGGCAATTTTAAAAAAGGGATTGAGCATGGTTCGGCCAAAGAAGGAACACTAGGTGATAACATTAAAATAAAAATTAAACTTCGTTCAATTTTAAACACTTGGAGTTTTTTTATTTAAAGTGAATATTTAAGCATAAATTTACTTTAATAAGTTGTTTTTAATGACATGTGTAGGCTTTTGATGTAAACATGCATATTGAGGTTATGTACGTTATTTCCCAGGTCTGAAATCCAAGTCCGCATCCATAATTTTCCTGTACGCCACTTTTTTTCTTTGTTGGTCAACTGAAAAATGAATTTCCGGGAATCCACTGAAAGTTTAAAATATTACGATTCCAGTGATCTCGTTCCGAAACTAGGAGGCAAATTTTGTACAAGTCGTAGTATTTGTCATACCGATAATTTAAAAAGTGGTTTGCATGTGCTGTGCTGTGCTATTTTTAATGCTTTAGATGCTGAGAGGGTGTGAATGCTTGTCTTTCTGACCAAAAAATATCTGTGAATTGTACTTGTACAGTAATTCCTCAGTGTTTAATATACCTAGTGTACGTATTGTATTAAAATATATTTTGCCTCTAGGTTAATCATTTGTAGGCCGTAATAGATATGCTTGCAAAAATGTGCCAAACTTTTTTTGAAGATAGGAAAAACTCATTGTTTAAAAGTTGTTGCAATAATTTTCATACAAAATAAAATAATTTTTGCAACTTTTCAGCACTTTCTCACAGTGCTGTTTAATTTCCAAACCTTTATAAAATTTGTATGAATTTAAATAGAATAGTTTTGACTGTGAATGGTAATGTGATTTTGTGTGTTAAAAGTCCTATTAGTTGTTAATCATAGGAATCGAGAATCAGAAAAGAATTGGGTATCGGCATAGAAAATATTGGAATCATCCCATCTCTAGTTGAAACAATTTGTAACACATCACCAAAGTGTCTGTATTTTTCGTTTGGAATGAGTTTCTTCACTCAGAGTTGCGTTCACTCACTGCCACCACTGAAAGTTAATTAGAGTAAATTTGCATTAGCATATCCACATTTTACTGCTGAAAATGAACCACCAAATGGTAAAGGTCTTTAGTAGACGTCATGAAATTATGAAGAGTGAGTGAAGAGATTTGAACGGCTCTTAACATCAAGGTCTTGAGAGCCAATGAGGGTGAAGTGCAGCTAGGAATGCAAGGGCGGGGAAACGAGAGATCCCCTAGAAAACTAATTGACCAGCAGCATCGTCCGGCACGATTCCCACATGATAAAGTCCGGGAGTGACCCTGCCGGGAATCGAACCCGGTTCACCTAGGTGGGAGGCAAGTAGTCTGACCACTATACCACAGTGGCCCCTAAAATTATGAAGAAAATAGCAACGAAGTAAAAACATCAATGCAATGTATTGAACACATTTCCAGTGATTTTTTGTTTTGATCACGTTTAAAGTACAATTTTTATTATTTTGAACATATTTCAAGTGATTTTCCCATTGAAAACTAAAGCTGGTAGTTTAAGAAGTGCTCCAAACCCAGAGGATTAATTCATAGGGTTACAACTTACAGCTTTACATAGTATAGGGTTATAGTTTTAGCATTTACCGTCATTATCGTCTGTTTCGTTTTTGTTTTCATGAAATAAGTCACGATAGAATGTTATATTCACTAGGCCTCACACCACACAACCTGCTATAACCTAAAATATTTTTCTTGATTGTTCCTGAATTCCCGAGGGAAATTTAATTTCCCACGCAACAGTTCCCCGATGCTAAATTTCCTTTCCTGTACACACCTAGAAAATACAGAATAATTTTATTTAATTTAATAAAAGGACAGACACTATCTTCACTACTGCAACATTGAGTTAAACAATGCAGACACTACTCAGATAAAGTCAGGTTCAATTAACACAAAAATTTTGTCACGTAGAAATTAAGGAGCTGCCAACCTAAAACATATGAAAAAGGAAATGTACCTTCAGAGACAAGTCAATGACATTGGATTCTGGGGGATCCATGACACGCTCCAGAAATGGCTTAGCACGGCCAAGCTGGAGGATCTTCAGCTGGAGAATTACTTCTTCCAGGCGTGTGCGCAGCATTTCGGGAAGTGGATAGTCAGCCAGCAGCATCTCCCTGGCTTTGGAGTAAAGATGGTAGCAGATGCCTGGCTTTACCCTAAAATAAAACAGATTATGTGTAAACTACCAAAACAAAACAATTAAAATGTTTCAAGCAACCTGCACCTCTCAACCAAACCCAACATGCAGAATATTTCAGATTCGGAAACTTATTTACAAACTTCTTTACGTATCCGTCAACAACCACGAGCCAATACCATCTTGCATGGACACACAAAAAACCAATGGAGAACAGAAACACTAATACCCCAATGAACTGAAAATAAATAACACAATGATCTTCAAATGAACATAACATAAAACTGAGACCACTATAATTGTGTTGTTACAACTAAAAAGCCAAGATCCTAGTCAGCCTGACTGGACAGTGCCTATTTCTTTCTTGCCTGTTGAATGGCTCTGAAGGGAATGTCCTGTTTATCCCCTATTATAATGAGGGAATCTCTTTACTCTTTTCTTCGTGTTCCCTATCCTATTTATTTGCTCCCTCTAAACATTGGGCAAATAGAATATCTGCTTGTAATCAACATTGAATTCCTAAATCAAGTGACCTGAGGGAATCTGGATTCTGTGTTTATGGATCTGTTTGCAATGGATCTTTGCCTTCTCCTGCAACTTCTTACCTCTGGGTAATAATGGAACAGGTATCATCATACCTTATTTCTGAGAATCGTGGGTTAAGGGTGTAATGTTGCTTCTCTAGATACTGCTGTACAGTACTACTCCAGAAAACTCCAAGTTTCTGTAGACCCTGGCTGTCTCAGACAACAGAGTCAAAATTTTTTTCTACAGTTCGTACATGAAATTCCCAGTGGAGGGTGTGACAACAGGACAGCACTCCAGGGCTGATAGGAGAGGTGACATCTGTTCTTTGCTGCAGACTTTGGTTCAATCACTTCTTTCTTTGAACACATCGGCTACCATGGAGATCAATTATTGCATGTTGCTGTGACATATGGTGCCAGCACTCTGGACCATGCCCCTAGAGCCATACGATCTGCTGACACAGCTACCTAATTGAATGTTTTCTCTCACACATCAATATCACAATACTTTTTCACAGGTTTCTCTTATGCAATCCCTATGATCCCACCCCACCTGTGGTATTTTACTTAAGATAAATACTGTACTGTTTGTCTGAACAACTTGTTTCGATTCTGAATGTCCCGCTGTTTAGATGACAAACCCTACATATTTGTTCTCCTATTCACAATGAAGAAAAATACCTATCAAGAAGTTTGTTGCTGAAATATTCACAGGCAATGTATGTGTGACCTTAGTCAAACTGTCAACAAAGCAATGAACTGGGCCAATGCTGTGAACACACATTTGCCCTTTCACTCTGAAAAGAGCATCAAAAACCTTAACTGCTATGCCATGCCAACACTCGTGGATGCACACCACAAAGAAAAAAAACAAAATCTAACCACACTGCAACTTGACGCTACCGTCACCTAAGTTATACAAGATGGAGGCTAGTAGGGTACTGAGTTACTGTACTTTGTTGCAGACTAAGGGCACCTGTAGTTGTTGCATAAAAGGTGAACAAATACTCTTATTCTCGGTTAGTTAATACACAAGTCTTTTATTGGACTGAAAATAACATGGCTATTTACNAACCAAAATCTAACCACACTGCAACTTGACGCTACCGTCACCTAAGTTATACAAGATGGAGGCTAGTAGGGTACTGAGTTACTGTACTTTGTTGCAGACTAAGGGCACCTGTAGTTGTTGCATAAAGGGTGAACAAATACTCTTATTCTCGGTTAGTTAATACACAAGTCTTTTATTGGACTGAAAATAACATGGCTATTTACACACACACACACACACACACACACACAC
>NQII01003855.1:158462-185617 GCA_002778355.1 Clitarchus hookeri | reverse complement strand
ACGTCGTAGGGCTGAAGGGCTGGTAGGCAGAATCCTAGGCGTCGGGAGAAGGTTGCTTGAATGGAGACGTTTCTACTTAACTGTGACTGCGGCTTCTGGTGAGTTGTCTTCGTTGGTTGATGTAGCTGGGTCAGTTCGGCTTCCCTTCTCGGGAGTCCAGGGTTGGTTTTCCGAGACTTGTAGTGTCTCTGCGACCTCGGCTGGCGATTCCCGTTTGAGACCTTTGCTCCGCTCCTGCGTCGACGTCCGCCCTCGCACTTCCGACGTCTCCTCCTCGTGTCTCGGCTGCCGAACAACTCCCGTCTCGGCTGATGAACAACTGGCCTCCGTCTCGGCTGCGCTCGTGATTTTAACGCGTTCATCGCTATATTCAAGCTACATGTATCAGCAATTTCTCGCGAGAGAGTTGGAGAGTTCCCCTGTGTACCTCTGGCTTTTTTTGTGCCTGATTTTCTCTCTCGTGAGTGGCTTGTGCGCTCCAACTAGGGTAGAGGAAGGGTGAGGTTTATGTCGCGGAGATTCCTACGGTACTAATTTCTGAGCTGCGGTCTGCACAAATTCTAGTCGGGGCACCCCTGTTTCCTTCGACTTGTGGCTTATCTGGCTGAAGGTTCTTCCCCGAGCAGCTATAAGCCTCGGGACATCCCCTGTGTCCTTCGTCGTCTCGGTTTATCCCCGGGTTGAAAGTTTCGTGGACAGCTGCCTGCCCTGGATATGTATTAATAATATGGCAGGGTGTGGTAACAGTGCTATGCCTATACTAGTATGCGACACGCGTCAAACTTCATTGCAACTTCCTTCCTCTGGGTATTAATGAATGTCTTGTACTTGCACTTGACTTGTACACGAAGAGACTGCATTAAAAAAAACTCTTTTCTTCCCAGCACATGNTGAATGTCTTGTACTTGCACTTGACTTGTACACGAAGAGACTGCATTAAAAAAAACTCTTTTCTTCCCAGCACATGTGACTAAACACAGGGTGACTGACTGGCACAGGGTGTCTGCGGAGAAACATGCTGGCCAAGTTGGCAAATAAATTATCTATCTCTGCAATTGAAGCTGCTTGAGTCACATAAGAGACACACACACTCAGATTCTCGAACTCCCATTCTCACATAATGCTGGAGCCCCCACATCACTAGATAACCCAGCAGACACTGCTTCCAATAACCACTGGGCAGGAGTAACTGTCCTCACATCATAATTAAGCCCATTTGACAAATGATGTAGACAACACTTGTGTTAAGCATGGGAGCTAGTACAGTAGAATACTGCAGTGGTGTATGCATGTGTGTACGTGCAAATAATTCACGCAAGCAAACCAAGGGTCTGATTGTACGCACCTGGAGAGCAGTAGTGATCGCACAGAGTGCAAAGTCAGCATTGGGAGAGAAAACATTGAAGAGAGAAGAGGAGGAAAGCAGTCCATGGGTTTGGTCTATAGGTGCTTGACAAGTTATTGATAGTGCGTGCTATTAGCCGGCAGCAGCCACCCTCCTCTCTCTTGTCCAGTGCCAAAACTCTTATCTATGTTAGCAACATTAATTCACATCAATCAAATTTTGTCGACCCCTACATCACATTTTTAAATCAGTGAAGATATTTGGGCGGCTCTTAAGAGTGAGGTCTTGCGAGCCGATGAGGGTGATTGAATTGAGTATGGGGCAGAGCTGGAATGAAAAGGTGGGGGAAACGGGAGATCCCCAAGAAAACCAGCTGACCAGCAGCATCATCTGGCACAATTCCCACATGCAAAAACCCAGGAGTGATCCGGCCGGGGATTGAACCCGGTTCGCCTTGGTGGGAGGCGAGCAGGCTAACCGCTCTGCCACCGCGGCCTCCACACATTATAAAGTGTAAATAATAATATTCAATTTAAAAACTTGTAATTTATGAGGTATAGACAAAGAAATATGGTTATTAAAATTGGTTTATTTACAAAATTCAATAATTAATAACTTAAACTAGGCACTTGTTGCGAGTTACAGGAGCTCGGTGCTTGTGCATTATTTGGAGACAAAGAGGTTTCGTATGGTATATGTCCTTCCAGAATATACATTTGTTCAGAAGATTTTTATTTATTTAAATAAATATATAAATATTTCAGTAACACACATGATTTTCCTGCAAGAAGACAATGAAAATTGACCTTGCACTCCTGACGCCATGCAATATTTAAACATTTACGACACAGGAAGTCAATTACACACGTCTAGGGTGTCATATTATTAAGAAGATGTCTAACTACTGAATTAAATTAATATTCCATGCAAAAATTAAGTGTATTTTATACAAGAGACAATTAAACCTGGGCTTGTATAATGCTTGATAACACCTTGCACCACATTTAGGGAGTCAAGGGCAGTCTAAGTATACGCCTCTCAGATATAGTTTTTTTTTAAATAAATTAATATTTAATTAAAACTATGATCATTTTTGCACTAAGGACGATAGAACATGGACGGACATAAAAGATAACAATGTCAGGGGGCAGCGACGACTCCTCAGCTGTTGTGGTAGGCATCGTCGGCTGATGAACTGGTAGAAGACTGGTAGGTCTTGGAGAGTCCTGAGGAGGGCTGTGGCTGTGCGGTAGAGAGCCTGAGCACGACTTGTGCTGAGGCGAGCTACGTGTACAACTGGCGTTTCTTCCGGGCGCACTGTGTTATATTCCCCTCGACTGGAGGGTTCCTGCATGCTTCGTTCGGTTTCAATAATCTTCGGCCGCCACCCTCTCGGGTTTGGGCAGGGCGGTGATGCTGCTGCCATCTCTTGGCAGGGTGACGGCAGGGAGGTTTGGGTGTGATTGCGGGTGGTATCCGCCGCTCGCTTAGAGGCAAACTCTTGCACGCCCGCGACTGCTTCTCAGCGGGTTTACAAGTGGCGGGGGCGATGATGCGACTTCCTATCATTATGTGGGTGCTAGCTGGGAGGAGGCCAGTAAGGGTTCGATACCCTCGAGGGCATGTGACGTGCAGCAGATGATGCGGAGTTGATTATAATGAGTAGGAAGAGTCACGTGTCACAGAATAATGCACACGTTTTTCTGTCACTATAAATGATGCATTATGTTTTGATTCCTGACATCACAGATGCACACATAAATCATTTAAAATGCTAATAGCAGCCATAAATTTGTATTGAAAACTTAATAGCAGTTTGAGCAACCACTATTTATTTTACAGTTCATTGACTTATAACTGTAATTGTAAGTTTTATTTATTTTGATTTTCTTATCCAGTGTTCCTTCATCAGTCGAGCTATGGTCAATCCTACAGTTAAAATCGCTACAACCAATTTATTTGCGACAATTTTTGCCAACCATTACTTGCCAACCGTTTTCAAAACATCATGATACTAACCAAACCAGCAACCAATAGTTTTCAATAATAATCACGCTCTTATAAATACAGCCACGTCTATAACCTTATTTCAAATTCCCATAGCAAAAATTTTGTTTACAAAAACAAGATCATAGAATCTTCAATGTCGGAGATTGTGCGACTTGTCCTCGTTGCCAACCTATGAGTGCAGTAAATGCATAACAAGGATAACAATAAGTGATGCTGTCTTCATTGTAGCCAACGTATGAGTACAGCAAAAACATAAGAACAGAATGAGTCAAGAGAACACAAAATTCTGTAAAATGTAAACAATGCTAATGATTGCACAAGTTGTTGATTATCCATTTTGTTTTGCATTCACATAGTGTTAAAAAATGATTGATGCACACAATCTTTGGTGAATGTACTTTGTGTTTTGTACGAATGTTACGGGGGAAAAAAAAGATCTGCGATCGTTGAATGCAATCAGTAACTGGCATTGTTTATATAGTAATTTTGACAGGAGCAAAATTAATAAATGGGAAATATAGCAAAACATAGTTAAAGGAAACTAACAAGGAATCATTATTAGTTGTTATGGTTATGCCATTCTTAGTGTATATCTTAATAAATTAAAATATGTTTTCATTTTCCAGTTTTTTAAATAACGTATAAAAGTTTTTAAAAAATTCAGTGGATGGAATAAAATGATTCAAGTAAGGCGTGTGTACTACATGAAATTAGCCATATAAGTTACTGGTTCTACAGGCGGAATAATATGCAAGACGTGAAATATGGTTTTTGAAGTAATTTTGTAACAAAACATATTGCATGCGTGCACCATAACGTTAAAAACCTCCACCAGAAAACAACGGAAATTTCTGTGGTAGCCCATCAAGCAGACGTGTTTTTGTAAGAACAGTACAGCTATATGGCATGAAACCTACGAACTGCTCGAGGAGTAACAGTGCAGCTGCCGAGCATATCACGCGGCCACTACATGACGTTGAATGAAACATCGAAGCCATTGAAGTATTATCGTAGAATTTCACGAAAGATGCGACTTCTTGAAAATAGTTTACAGATTACCTCCAAACAAAAGTAATCGATAAATAATGGTACAGCTAAAAATTTGAATTACATTTTCAATACATTCTTTAAAAAATGCAGTCAACGATACTGTAAAATAAATAACAGTCATTTACACTGTTATTCAGTTTCCAATATAAAAATATGGCTGCGATTGACATTTCAAATTGCTGTGCGTGCATCTGTAGTGCCTAGGGCCTAGAAATTTTTGCGAACCACAAAATAATGTGAAATACTGAGAAATTATGTTTATTAGTGAAATTCTGTAATATTCGCAAACAAAATGTTGCAATGCAGTCAGTAATATATCTACATTTGTAAGCTGGCATAATAAGCTTAAGATGCAACATGAGGATGACATAAATTACTAAAATAATATTTAAAACAAAGAACACGTAGGGAAGTAAAAACTTACCTGCCAGCTCTGCCCCTCCTTTGCCTTGCGTTTGCCAGGCTCACCCACTCTGCTTTCAGAGTCGCTATGTTATTTTCTGCATCAAAGTTCTTCATTTTTATTTTACCACAATCAACAACAAAGACTACATCATCAATTGTGATAGATGTTTCTGCTATGTTTGTGGCCAACACTAATTTTCTAACACCTGCAAAACAAAAATTGTGTTCATTAAACAATGCACCACAAATTGAAAAGGTAAGAAATTACTTAAAATTTGTTTTCAATACAAGTTTACGATATAAAATCTTTATCACACGAATTATACTTTTAAAAACTTGGAAATAATACTTGTGGTAAATACTAAAAAGTCAGTTAAATAGTTAAAATAATATTAGTAAATTGCACAAACTTAGGTTTGGATTATTTTCTACCAAGCCATTTTACATATATACGCACAGGGAGAGGTCAAACAAAGACAAACTTTAGGAGTTAATTCCTAAAAGGCGAAATAAACAAAAAAAAAATTCCACATCAAAATATGTCCGGAAATGTACAGAACCACTGGAATTGGAGCAACTGGAAATGGGTTGGAAAGCAGAACAAACAAGAAAGCATATAAGATGAGAAGAAAACCAGGAAGGGTGAAGTCACCAGTACAGAGATAGCAACAATGGTCGCCCCGCGGNAAGCATATAAGATGAGAAGAAAACCAGGAAGGGTGAAGTCACCAGTACAGAGATAGCAACAATGGTCGCCCCGCGGAACACCACCTGTGTCACAGTGTGTTTGTATGCAGTTTTGGAGCAGCCTCATCAGTGAGTGGATATGTGTTGTATAGTGCTGTTAAAATAGTCAGTTAATTCATACCAGAAACAGGCCGAAATGATCTTCACCTACGACCAGGCAAATAACATGACAACATGTGAAGGGATTATCACGTGTGGACTTTCCACCAAGGGCAGGGGCCGTGGTGGCTGAGCGGTTAGCACTATCACCTCCCACCAAGTTGAACCGAGTTCAAACCCCGGCTGTGTCAGTCCGGATTTTCGCAAGTAGGAATCGTGAAGGACAATGCTGCTGGTCGTCAGGTTTGATAATTCAATCACTATTTGATTTAAATTACTCACGTCAGAAAACCGGTAAAACGTAATAATTGCAGGCACTTCTTTGTTTCAAGTCAGCACGCGAAAATTCGTGCAATATACGTATGTATAATGGATGTGGTACGAACCAGAAACAAACATTAATACTGGATGGAACGGATTTGAACTTTACTCTGGTTTCACAAAGAAAACGTAATAATTTTTAGGTCAATACGGTATATAACTATGTAAATTACAAGCATTAAAGGGGCACAGTATGTTTTCATGGACTAATTCTGTTAAGATAAAATTATGCTAGTAACTTTTTTTAAGAGTAATGCAGTGATATCAACGGTTACAAAATATGGTGAGTCTTGTCAACTTAGCAGACTTTCCGTTTAATTTGACATTTTAGCGGTCAACAGAATTTTTAGCGGATTAAACATAATTTAAAAAATTGGATTTTTACATGTCAAACTAAAAAAACTGTGTTAAATTTGCCTCAAAATAGTGTAAAAAATAAAAATGCAGGATTATTATGATGAAACTATGTACTTTATTACTGTACTTTAAATTTAACAATTTTTTAGCAAGTATATATTTGAAATCATTGTTTTTAATAAATTTTGTTTGATTTTTGCCACTTTTTCTACGTTGGCAGAAATTTAGTGAATTTTATGTAAACATTCGGCGGATTTTCAAAATTGGAGTTGGTAACACTAGTTCCGTTGTATTGAATGATTGAGATATATTTTTTCATCCAGTATTTAAGATATGCCCACTGTTTATTACACGCAATCAACTCATTATACCTAAGGATGAAAAAAAAGCACTTTTTTAATGTTAGGTTTTACTTTTTGAGGAGGAGAGTGCTCCACGTGTTGAGTTTTCCCACATGCTATGTTTTTTTCAGTTGGTCCCATGAAAAACCAATAATAGAGGTTTCACTATATATATTAAGTCGTGATGAAATTATGTTGTCTATGGTGACATTAGCAGGTTCCAAAATTTTGTNGAGGTTTCACTATATATATTAAGTCGTGATGAAATTATGTTGTCTATGGTGACATTAGCAGGTTCCAAAATTTTGTGAGAAATTTAAGAAAATAAAAATACCCAACACATTAAACAATATTCATGTATCTTTAAGAGTAGTATTTGAGTACAAAATTATTTACATATATTGTAACGGGTAAAATATATATATTTGCATTCTGTCTGAACTGGCTCACATGTGTTTGGAAAGTCTTACAATTTCTTCTTACGTTGTGATGGCNTATATATTTGCATTCTGTCTGAACTGGCTCACATGTGTTTGGAAAGTCTTACAATTTCTTCTTACGTTGTGATGGCTTGCACTTCAATAAAATTTCAACAATAATTTCAGTTACAGAAGGAAGGAATAGAAAAATAAGAAAAGACAAGAACAATGCAGAAGAAAAACACTTGTTTTACGAGAATATGTAAATGGTAGAAAACAGAAAACTTATTTAGCTGAATGTGGTATATTTTCTTTAAGTGATGTCCAAGAACTTATAGAGTGAAGTTTAGCCTGTTTCTTCATGAAAATACACAAAAAGATATTTCATTAATTTATTTATCAGTTAATCAGTAACACAACAAAACACACTGAGGCAACCTCCCTGGGCGTCGTGATGCACAGTCCGGAAAGCACTAATTTATGGTTTCTTACCTGGAGGAGGTCTGTCGAACACAGACTTCTGAGTGGTTGTGGGCATCATGGAATGTAGTGGTATTATTATGTAACAATCTGAAAAACAGAAAATTAGGCTACCAGAATAAAACATACAATTATCTAAACTCACTTTTCTGCACGCAGACAAATTTGTTACAGTACAGCTACAGATTTGTGCGCTAGCACCAAAGCAAAATACAGTACTACACACATGAACATTACCTAGCCTTTAGTAGAAAATTGACTATCAGTAGGAAAAAAGACTACTGCGAGGAATCAAAACAATTATTCGTCAGAAGGCTAGTTTTTTGCACTTGCCAATCTTAAACAACACAAGATTACATTTTAGTCACTGCTTCAGTTTCCTGTAATGGTAACTTGTATTTAGAGACTACATTTTATTTAGATAACTAGGCTATCTCATATGAACTGAACATTACAACTGTTTTGGTGCACTGTTTAAATGAAGTGTTGCACATGGCAGCAAGAACTCCACACACAAAACATAAGTGTGCGTATACAATGGATATGCAGTATTAATGCGTGGCAGGATGTGGTGGCCCAAATCCTGATCTAGTAGACGGCTCTGACACTATTGCAAGGTCCAATGAATGTCATGTTTCGGTTTTATTTATTCTGGACTCTGGCTCTGCATCATGGTATTCTGACAGTCACAGCTGGGATGTAACAAATGGTAATGGGTTGGAAACCAGGGATGACCCATGGTTGGTGTCAGTGGTGGTGGCAGAATGGCTGTTGAAGTCAGGTACCTGCGGGCAGCTAGTGCCGCTGGGTGCTAGTAGCAATGTTGGGTGCTAGTAGCAAGGTAGTTATTTCCTGACCACGCCAGGTATGGCACCTGCCACCAGTCTGGCCAGGAGGCAGCATCTGGACTGTGATGGAAATTTCACGCCATTTAGCATGAACCTGGACCTCTTCTATAGTGAAAATGCCAGTGACCACACTTGATATGATCAGGTCACATCTGACAGATGTATTGGTATGAGCAGCACAAGAATCTTGCTATAGTACACAGATACACATGCACCTAAGATATGCAGGTATGTAAGTATGGAGGTACATAAGCATGCATGTACATAAGTAATAAGTATGCATGCACATAAGTATGCAGGTACGTGAGTATGGGGATATGCAATTATTGAGGGGTGTGCGAATAGTGGATTTTGATATTAAAATATTTTTGAATAGAATACATAGTAAAATTTTCAAATAACATGCAAGTAGTTTCAAAGTCGAACAGCTACCAGTCAACATTTGGTTTCGGCTGAATGTAACAGAAATAAATATCATTTCACTGGTCACAAAACAAACCATTCCCACACAAATAAAATACTTACATCTTCGAGCTCAGTATATTTTTAAAAACGATTCTTACTTACATTGAACTTACAAAGTATGCTTCAAATGTAAGTATTAATAAATTATGCAACATACATACATACATACATTCATACTTACATGCATGCATAAATTCATACAAACACACACATACATACATATAGTGTGAAATATGAACATATAGTCTATTTCATATAAGAATTCCCTTTTTGAATGATTGTGTAGAAGTAGTAATTTGTGAACAAACAGGCTACTTATCCTTCTGCCACCACGTGGTTTTCACCTGACTGTCAAAACATGTTTTGTCTGTAATGATGGACATTATTGAGACGCTAAGCCTATCTACCTACAACAAAACGTGTCACCTAGCTGCTCACGCATAGATAATGAAAAAGAATTGCTTGTGCTGTAGAATTTTTTATCGCTGCAAAGGATATTAGGTGATTACGATCCATTATTTATTCACTTGAAAAAGATGTTTAAAAATTGCAGCTTTCTTGCCCAGCAAACAGAAATAATACATCATAATGCTNATTCACTTGAAAAAGATGTTTAAAAATTGCAGCTTTCTTGCCCAGCAAACAGAAATAATACATCATAATGCTCACACAAAATTAGCTATATTATAAGTCTTAGCTTGATATAAGAGGGTGACATGTTCATCATATTACTATAATTTTTCTGCCAATTCCATTCACATGGTTGCAATATATTTGAAGCAGTATCCGTAGTATTAAAATTCAATACCGTATCACAAACACTTGAAATTTTATTCTAATCAAAAGACTGGACTTGCATTTGTAACTCTCTCATCTGTTTTGCTGAATGCTCCTACAACTAGAATCGTACGGTTAGGTGTGTACTTAAAAGCATGGCATAAACTGTGGAAAATTGTTTGTTATAGACTGTGAATTTGGTTTGATGTCTTTAATGAGATGTTAAGTGTTATTCTTATGAAGTAACAGTTTGAACGTTACAGCATATATATGTGAAACTTGGAAGTATTAGGAATTCGAGGAAATTGTTAGACAGCATATATTAATAATGTAATTTGCGATTAAAAGTGATGTTACATCACCAGGCGAGAGCAGGCAGGCAGTTTACAGTTTACACGCAACGAGGCTAAGACAGCTACATTGTGACAAAACTATAATGTGCATGCATTATCGCCGAAGGGAACAAAAAAAAAACATTTTGGTCATCAGAAAATCTATCAAGGTTATTTGCAATAAAAATAAATGCTTTATTGGGGAAGGAAACTGTTTTCTTGATGTTGCAATATTATTTTCAGTGATCATCATTGTTTGCAATGTGCGTGAAGCCATAACTTTAAAAAGGTGTATTTTCGTGGTTGAACTGGTAGCAAATTATCCAAACGTTGTGGTTCTGTGCTTGCGGTTGCAGCCAAGATCAGCATGTCCCGATAATGGGTTGCAGCGCTATTTGCTAATGTACTGCAAACGTACATGTTTGTAATTTCTTGCTACAGCGGTCGTGAGTAAACAACATAATTTGTTTACTATAAACTTGTATTATACTACATGAATATTATAAATGCAAACGTTTGCAACCGGCTAGCGACCAATTTAATTGGTACAGCATTCTCAGCGATGTTAGTTAACGTCCCACCATAGCTATGATGCGACGCCATGTTGGTCTTGGTATTGTTCATGTCCACCGCTTTACTTCCTCTGTAGTTCACCATGTTGCTGTTTCATGCCATGTACCTAAATTGTATACTTTTGAATGAATGTGTTTGCAGAAATAAAATGCTATAATTTCCCCGGAACTACCAAAAAAGTCTGTGTGCGCATCATAGAGGGCCGTTTGGTATGTGCATAAAAGCAAAACAAAGACTGTTTTGGTAGTGCACAACGACGACAACATAACCTTTAAATGACTATATTCTTCGGCTACAGACAAGAAGTAAGAAGGAATATGTCATTTTTCCGTAAATTCTACAGTGAAAATTAATCTCTGTGCGTGTGCGTGTGTTGGTTTTTATTAATAATTATGGTTTTTATCAAGTTTCAAAGTGAGTTATTCAATAACACACCAATGTAAACAACCTCGCTGGGATCTATTCACCATTGATTTACCACCACATCAAATGGCAATAATTCATAAAAGCGATTAATTATCATGGTTAGTAACGGGACAGCTTTTATAACTATAGAATACCAATTTAAATGAATGACTTCAATGAGTAGGCATAAGAAGTTAAGTAAATAACCACTTTAAACGGGAATGGAAATTATTCACAATTTTCAAATAAGATATTCGAATTTCGAATGTGAATAATTTATAAATTACTATTTGCAATTATTTGAATTATTGAATATTTGCACACCCCTGGTAATTATACAGGTACGTAAAAATGCAGGAATGTTAGAACGCAAGTATGTACATAGAAATTTAGGTACATAGGAACGCATGTAGAAGCAGTGACAAGGCCCCTTGCCACATTTCTGCAAGACAAAATACCATAGGCAAACCCATACGAATTGAGAGAAGTACTGTATTGTATAATTGCTAACCCAGACCCTCAGTCTGCCAGTTATTCTGAACTGCTGACAGTGATTCTCCAGATGCAAGCCAATGACTGGCTCAAAACACAAAATTTGTTCCCAAGACTTTGCATTGTGTGTCAATTAAAACCAACTGCTTTACTAGGTATTTTCAAGAACACTGGAAGTTTTTTGTTCTTTCCCTGAGATAAGATATATTTGGAACAAACACGTAACAAATATAACTGGCCTTTGCTAGGCACAGGCTTACAATTTGTTCCTGTCTTATACTGCAAAAAAATAATTCCTGCCACAGCAGCTGCCTCATACCACCCAGCATGTCTCCCACACAGTGACTGATTGACCTTGCAAGGTCATGAGTTTCTATGATGACAGCAAATAATCCCCCACTGTTCTATCATAATTGAAAAGGCTTTGCCCAAAGGTTAATGTTAGCCTCAGCGTGCTCACGCTAACATCTATCAACTAATAAACCTAAACTAAGAAAGTATTGACACGTGACGCGTAGTTTCCCTATTGCTGCAACTCAGTATCATCATGTGCATGTCACGTGCCCCAAAAGAGATACGAACCCCGACTGGTCGCTACCCAGGCCAACATTCCGCCTCCTTAAACATGGCGGACGCCTGGAGCGCGGAATGCACCTCAAGGAAGAGAGGAATTTAAATCGACCCCACCTAACAGAATCCAGTGAGAAGGGAGACAAGCGGCAAAGAAAGAGAGTTGCCCCTAAACAAGCGGCGGATACCGCCCGCACACCAGGCAACTACCCTGTCTACAGCCTTCCCCGAGAGATCGCAGCCAGTGCAGCATCGCAGACGAAGGGAGGAACCACCCTGCAGGAATCGCCAGATGGCCAAAGGAAACAGATGCACCTCCTGGCCAGGAGAATAAAGGGTCCTGCACTACCGCAGAAAGTCAGTTGATACCAGCAGCTCGCTTTAGCAGCAGTCGAGCTAAAGCTCTCTGCTCTGTCTGTTCTCCTCCGCATCGTGAGGAAATGCCCAGTAACCAACACGGGACTTCATCAGCATGCGCTGCAATCCCGAAGTGTTGTCGTTCCCCCCCACTTGACACTTGCCGTAAACCCACAACACCCCATATCCCCTTTAGGACAACACAGCTTCAGTTAAGGTACAGTTGTTCTGGCGGCTACCTAATTCGTTGCTCTTGCTTTTCTAGCATGCCCTTCGGGCAGGCTCTTCAAGCCGACAGGAACCTCCACTTGTCTTTTCTTTTTCCATCTTTCGTAAGTTACTCAGTGCAGTGATTCAACGTAGGAGAGTATAGGTCACCGTGTTCTATTCTGGACGGAATACATAAAGTCTTTAGTCTAACCGCTGTCTGTTCCTTCTTGTGTGACCTGTACGTAGTCCTTACTGCTAAGGCTAGATCACCCCCATGTCAGTTAACCCACTCCAGCCACCGCGTATAGACTCACCGGAAGGAGTGCCAGATCTAACAAGGAGGGGTCTACCCCTTCTGGACTACACTTAGCTAGAGATATCATTGCCTGCCACCCCAGTGCGGACATGAACGGTAGCACCTTTTCCCTGTAAATGCCATTCACCCATATAAGAGGAAGTAATTGGAGCGACAGAAGGGCAGCTGCTATCCTAGCCGAGAAACAGGCACTGCTCAACCAAACTTCTCCAGCCTTCAGCTGCTTAACTCCCAGGAACGAGATCACACCACCCGTCAACTGTTGAGGCCTCACCTCTCGGTTCCCCCACCAACAGCTGCTGACCCCGTCGTCCAGTACCTCCACCTGGGCCTGCCCCTGGTAATATGTGTTAAACCCGACGATGCCAGGTCACTGCAGCCAGCCGCCGACAGTGAGCTGGATGCCTGCCTGCCCCTGCAGAGCCCGCCACTTGCCGGAGCCATCCAGCGGAAGCCACCGTCAACCAGCCTGGTCGGGAGACCACACCCGGGATCTTCACCGGCGAGCACTCAGCCCATGGCAGTAAGGCACGTCAGAGGTAAGCCAGCGGCCCCACCAAAGTCAAACAGCCGAAAGCCCAGTGTAGTCAAACTAGACTTCGTGCAGAGCAGGCGGCCTACCCGTCCAACCCTATTTAAGGGCACAATCTATGCCAAGCGTCAGATCTTGCAGACCTTACCTCATTAAAGTCTGCTCCCTGAGCCTGTGTGTCCGACATGACAAGGAAATAAAACCTAGTAGCCGCCGACGCGCTCCAGCCCTTCAGGCCATCACGCGGCAGTATAAAACACCCATAAACTTTCACATCTTCAATGAACAGCTTTGTTATTATGCCATTTTAAAATATCATAAAAATAATTATGTTTTGCAGCTGTTGTCATCCATGTTTACCTGAGCCATACCTGCCACTTTCAGTGAGCAAAGTGTTAAGTTTGGAAATCTCTGACCAGCCTGGCAAGAACACCAAGATTGCACCATTCCCTTCATTTAGACAAATGTGGTGGATCAGAGCTTCTATGAGGTCCACGTTGATCTTCTCTGAATCTGGGTTCTTCAGTGATGTTAAAACATGTTCAGAATACCTCCTTTGTGATTTCAGGTGTCTGAGAAAAAAAACATAACTATTTATAATCTGTTCGAAAATGAATTTTTTACATTTTATAAATCATACATTCAGTAAACTCTTGATTCTAAGACCTTTTGTGGTTCCAGGGAAAGGGTTGTTATTTTGAATGGGTTGTTATTGGCAAAACCTTTTTATTTAATTTTTTTTCATAATTCACCAAAACAGGGTTGTTAATTAGAGGGTTGTTAATCCAGCGATCTTAGAAACGAGGGTTGACTGTATTCACAAACATCCCAGTCTCACAGAAATATGCAATAAAGTATTTTACATTACTGATAAAAACAATTTTAGTATAATCATAGAGCAAGTTAATTTTACACCCATTTTATAATGTTAAAAATTAGAGGAAGCGAAAAGAAATAAAATGGCACAAGCATTTTTCATACAGCAATGTTACAGTTACGGTATCCAGTTTGTTCTAAAAACCTAGAGTCGTGACCGTACCCAACATAGTAACATCTCCTGCAAGCTACATAAAATATAAACGCACTGTTAAAAGAGGATAACTTTTTTCTGTAAGTCATGCACAACTTTGGGGACTGCTATCACCAGGTGGTAAAGATGAAACTTCGTGTGTGTTTGGGCACCTATTTTGAATGTGAAAACAGAACTTGGACCATTTCACAGTAATAAGTTCTACTGAATAGCAATGTTACACAGCTGAGCATAATGGGCCCATAAAACATCCTACAAAGTAGAGAAATTGTGAAGTGGAAATAATTTGTAAGGCATCAGTATTTAAAAAAAATTAAAAAATAGAGTAAAATACTATATCTACAATTCTGTTCTAAAACTTTTATTATACCCATATGTAAACTAAGGTGCATGAAAAATAACTGCTACATTTTGAAGTTTAAGTTCTAATAGTCTGATAATTGCCTTGTAACGGTGCAGACAATAGGAAAGGATATTAAAAAAAAATTTAATATTTTTTTTGGGGGTAATACAATGGTTTTTCAGTATTTCAGATATTTTGACAGTAGTAATTTCGTGTATTTTCCTTGGGTTTGTTTTTCCTAAAGTTGTAGTTTCAGTACGAGTAATCTGACAATGGTGATAAGAGCTGTTTTATGATGTTTGATGTTGTTCCTTCTTTGATATGTTCTGGAAATACAGTTGTTATTATTTTCAATTAAGTTCAGCTTGCATGGGAAAGTCGATACGACAAGGTTCGCACTGCACAATGTACTTATTAGGGTTGAGTTAAGTTGAGATATTTGGGCGGCTCTTAACAAGGTTTTGAGAGCCGATGAAGGTGAAATGAGAATAGAATAGAGCAATGCTGGAATGCAAGAGCGGGGGAAACGGGAGATCCCAGAGAAAACCCATCGACCAGCAGCAGCATCATCTGGCATGATTCCCACTTGCGAAAATCTGGAGTGATCCGGTTGGGGATTGAACCCAGTTCGCCTTGGTGGGAGGCGAGCAGTCTGACCACTTAGCAACTGCTGCCCCTCCTTAATAGAGTATTTCAGTGGCACTGTGTAATAAGGTGGCCAGTAGTAGCAAATAGAAGTCAAAGGGTGGGGGTGATGCATGGTGGTGATATTAGCAGAGATGCCCACAGTCACCTCAAATATAAATCTGCCATCATGATGGACAGCACGGGACCGCGATGTGCATGTGTTTATTAATGACTAACGGTAATGTAACATAATAGCTTGTGCGACGCTGTTCTTATGGTCTTAACTGGTTCGTGGTTTTGCAACTATGTTAATATGTCTGCTGTGTTAAGTGTGTGAACTACAATCTCCAATGAAAATTTCTGAAGTTTAATTTGCTTTTAGCAATAGTGACTCCATTTACAAAATTTCCTCATGCTTCTATATATACCAACAGAATACAGTTGATGCTTTGGTAACAATTTGGTAACGACAGCTACGGCCGCAACCTGCCAACTCTACGTGATCCATTAACAGATAAAACTAATGCTGGTATAACTGAAGTAGGTTAAGTGTGTGTTTACCAAAACATCTGACAAGATATAACTTTACTGTATGCAACAATTCACTGACAATTTCCACAGAATATATACTTCCCAATGTTACTGATATATTCTGTACCATATAAGAAGGCCACTTTCTTGACAGTTGACAATCGCCGCGCCTTTTCGTTTATGTATCCATTCGCCATCAAATGGCGTTTCAAGAATAGGCTTTGATGTGGCCAGGAGGTGCTGCTGCGTGCGGCAATTGGTGAACTGCTTTGGTGGCGCTGCATTCGTAAACGGAGCTTGTGGACGTGTGTAGGGTCGTTCATAAACGGGGTTTACGAAATACAAGTTACTTTAAAAATTATACAGAGCTCGCGGGAAAATAAAATTATTTATATATGCGCGTGAATACGTTATTTTAAAAAACAAAACTATAACATGTTTCTGAGTGTAGTTCGGGATATGGATGACAGATGGCGTGGAAGGGCATATTGCAACATATGGTGCACTTTTAACCCACAAGATAGCAGCACCTGGTTTGAGAGTCTGGAAACTTTGGATTTTTTCGTCACATTTGGATACGTATCGTTTTATTGTGCATCTCATTTTGAACACCTATACATTACTATTTTATCACGAAGTTTCGTTTCTAAAACTAAAAACTGCTGTTTTATGACCACGTAAAATAAAATGTATTAATTAATGTACGAACTCTTTCTTATGCGCGTATTTTCTGCTTGTGTGATGTGCTTCGGCACTGCTCTCAGAATAGCCAACGTAATATTAACTTTTGTTCGTTCGTGCATCAGCTGATACAGGATTTTGTAAATGGGACGTTAGTTGTTTTCAATATATTAAGTTGCCACTCACTGACTGTCAGAATGTGGCCTTCTTATATGAAATGAACTTTAATAAAAGGAAAGAAAACACCCTCTCGTAATATGCCAATAAATTAAGAACTTTGAAAAGAGAGATGTTTTCAACACGGCCACAGCAAGTAGATGCTATAATAACTGCACGAGAAAAAAAATTATCTTGAAAATTTATGGCACTGAAGAAGACATATCTGGATGTAGCTATATCTTGCCTCTACCTGGAGACACTGGCGAAGCAGCAAACATGGGTAAGTTGGTTTTAAAAATTTTGGTAACTGAAGTTAAGTTGAAGTTAGTTTGCAAACATTTAATTAAGTTACTTTAAAAGTTAACACCTAGAAAAAGTAACTGATTAGAAGTTAGTGGTTAGAAAACAGTACATAGCTAAGTCAAGTCAAAAGTTAGCACCTGAAAAAGTGTTTAGCAAACCATTCAGCAAGAAATAACATTAAGTATTCTATCAAAAGGAAATAAAACATAAATCCATCATGTGCTATATTAACTTCACTCTTCTACTCGTGTAAAAGGAAACACCATAAATGTCATGGTATAAAAACTGCAAATAACAGAAGACAGCTGAAGCTTCCCATCATAGAAAATGTATTGCAAAGATGAGCATTTTAAAACATTCTGTGACTTCTCATATCCTTTCCAAAACATACAATTCAAGTGTGTGCATAAAATTATCTTTTAAATAAAAAACATTAAGCTAAGTTACTTTGCTGCAAAATAACGTAGTTACTGGGTTTTAAAACTAGCAACTTAATAATATTGTTAGTAAGTAACTTTTATTCTTAGCTTTTAACAGTGAAGCAATTGCCTTCAATTTGTTAAACGTAACGCTCATTAGCTACACGCCAGCACTCACTTGAAGTATTTTATCAGGTCCAGTAGTGGTGAACAGAGGAATTAAAGTCAATTTTAATGGGGCTGGAAAATTCAAGGTCATCAAATTCTCTCACTTTCAACACTTACAGATTCTGCTCCACCTGCAGAGATGCATGTTGGTTGGTTGGAGGCTATAGAAACCTTAAGGAAAGTCGGAGATAGTAAATAATTCTTTGGCTGCCGCAGACTTTCAAATTATTTTAACTAACTACCTGGATCCTGCCATGTTCAGACTACCAAAGAAAACTCGCACAGCAGTGAGATACGCAAGTGGTCACCCTTTAGCTGCTCGACTGCTTGTGCCTTGAGGTGTGGCACTGATGGATGTAGCTGCGATCCCGTGTCCCACCATAAGAAAGCCTCTTCCACAAACTCAGATATATACCAAAAAGTGCTGCAGAATAAATCCAGTCACTGGTGGTAGGCAAGTGCTCCTCAAGCCCTATCACTCAGAACCCAAACTGGTGGACAGTGTGGGGAGTTCAGGTGGAAAGCAGAGCACACAGTGACTTGCTGCACACCCCACAACACCACATCATTCACAAACCCTTTGTGTCAACTTCTATTAGTGCTTCCAAGAGTGGAGAGGTTTGAGTGGCTCTTAACGATGAGGGTGAGGTGAGGTGGAAATGTGGAGCAGCACCAGAATGCAAGCATGGGGGAAATGGGAGATCTCCCCCCCCCCACCGAGATAAATTGCCAACCGGCAGCATTGTCCGGCATGATTCCAACATGCAAAAATTTGGAAATGACCCGGCTGGGAATCAAACTTGGTTTACCTTGGCAAAAGGCAAGTGCTCTGGCTGCTACGCCAACTGTGGCCACCGGAAGTTCCAAGAGAGGGAGTCCCAATAATGGAGATGCACTCGGCACTCTCACTCAAGAGGCACGGCCCTGGCCAGGCAGGTTGGCAGAAGAGAGAGCTGAGTGAAGCTATAATCTGGCATGAGCCAAGGCTCATCTTTCTGTGCACCTTCTTACGTACAGGAAGTAAGTAGGGCTGGAGGGTTCACAAACAGTTAACTAAAGGGGAACCTGCCTCGATGGCTGGCAGCACCATGAGCTACTATACTTCATTCTATCCAAGGTGGCAGCACAGAGAAACTTTGCATGTGACAAAAGGCAAAGCCATTGGCTGGTTAATCTACAGAGAAATCCAGTAACTACGAGTACGGCTTATTATGAGAATTCCGTACTTACTGAATTTTTTTAATACACTGTCATATAGTACTATACTACAAAGGTTAAATTATCTGGTTGCCACGAGTGAGGATTTATTTTGTTTTTGCATTTTGCATTTTGAAGAATTGTATTTGTCTTTTCTAACAATTGTGGTGAATCAAAATTGCTTAAATTGTGTAGAAAGCGTGCATTTAGTATCATTAATCTCGTAAAACGTGTATAGGTCACATTCCTTGAGAAGGGGCAATGCTGCAGTGCAGTAAGGCCGCACGCTTTGTCAGACCACACGCTCGCATCCTTTATCTACACCATACTGTATTAGTGTATTTACCGGTTGCGCTCTGCCTTGCTTTGTGCATTGGTGCATACTTTTAGCACATTGATTAATTGTGAAATTATATGCCTATTGTGGTTTTAAATGGCAAGTTCAAGTCGACCTAAGGCAATAGACATTGCCATTAAATTTGAGATTATTCAGGAATGCGAAAAGAGTAGTTGCAGTAAAAGTGAAATAGGCAGGCGGTACGATTTAAGTTTTTCGACAGTTTTTTTGGATATTAAAAAATAAAGATAAAATTAAAGATGCGGTACTGAAGTCAAACGTGGGCGGTGAGAATACAACATTACGCCAGGCTGATCCTTCAGAATTGGAAGATGTGCTGTGCGAATGGTTCTCGTAGCAACGTGCAGCAGGCGTGCTGATAAGTGGACCAGTAATTCAGGCGAAAGCTAACGAATTGGTGCGCAAGATGAAGCTTGATGATTTTAAGTGCGGTGGTTGGCTTAATCAATTATAGGCACGAAGGAGAATCGTCCAATTGCAGATATCTGGAGAATCTACGAGCTTACAAGTGCAAGAATGGTACCCCATCCTGAGTGAAATTTTAAATCGCTACGAGGCCAGAGATGTCTACAACGCCAACGAATCGGGTGTTTTTTTATAACTTGCTTCCTAATAAAACTCTAGCTGTTAAAGGTGATGAATGCAAAGGCGGCAAGCGGAGTAAAGAAAGCATTACAGTACTGCTGTGTACCAAATGAATGGCAGTGATAAGCTGAAACTCTTCATAATTGGCCAATCTGCAAGGCTTCGTGCCTTTCAGGGTGTTCGCAACATCATACAATGTGAACAAGAAGGCATGGATGACGGCTAAACTCTTCACACAGTGGCTCCATGCTTTTGATGCCAGGATGGGGGCTAAAAATAGAAAAGTTGTTTTGTTTGTTGACTACTGCCCAGCGCATCCGAAAGTGCAAACTGTGCAAAACACCAAACCTTTTTTTTGCCTCCCAATTGCACCAGCGTTCTACAGCCACAGTACCAGGGCATCTTCAGAATTTTGAAGCATCACTTCCATCCACTCCATGCTNCGTTCTACAGCCACAGTACCAGGGCATCTTCAGAATTTTGAAGCATCACTTCCATCCACTCCATGCTTGTGAAATCTTTGTTGCGGAAAGTGTCAATGAAAAAACCATTGAGAAAATGGAATGTTTTGGATGCCATCCGCAGTAGCAGTATTGTNCTTGTGAAATCTTTGTTGCGGAAAGTGTCAATGAAAAAACCATTGAGAAAATGGAATGTTTTGGATGCCATCCGCAGCATTGCCGTCTCATGGGAAAAGATAATGCCAGAGGCCATTACTGGGTGTTTTCGACATGCTGGATTCCGCCACCACAATCCTGATGTAACAGATGAAGATGATAGGGATGGAGAGGATAAACTACCTGAACCTGATGGCTGGAACAAACTGACTGACACAACAACATTATGGTGGATTGTCAGTTTCAAGATTTCGTCGCGGTTGATGAAAATGTCGAGGTATGTGGGGAACTGATGCTGAACTTATTGAGCTAACAACAAAACAAGAGCAGCAAATTCCAGTTCCGAGGACGAACTGGAGGAAACCCCATGGGCAACAACACAGGCTGAATTGGAGGCTCTCGACATCTTGAACAATTTTTATAGAGCTTCAAACGCTTCTGTTGCTGATTTGACAGCATTTCAGCATGTGGAAGCATTTGTGGTGTAAAATGTCCCGAACAAAAAGAAGCAAACGACCATCGACACATTCTTTCAGAAGTAAAAGTTTGGTTTTCCAGTGTTTTTTTTTTCTTGTTAGTACAGTACCGAAATTGAATTGTGTATTCAGTACATGAACACGTCTGCATTTCCATGGAATTTTCATATAAGATAAGACTAACTTCCCGATTTGTATTTTATAGTGATAATGGTACATTTTGTGTACTTGTGTTAAAATTTTTTATATGAAGACAAAAAAAATTGCACAGTTACAACTTCAAAGTTGGTAAAATTGACAACATGAATAATCACTTAACCTCTAGTGTTAATTTTTTCCTTCTGGTGAAAAATACTTGCACTTATCAAATAAAATTTGTACACACAAGTGTAAAATCTGCTAAAATTGATTCTCCTGCTAGCGCTGAGCAACGTAACAGATACGGAGAAAAAAGCAAGTCTGGAAAATACATAACAAACGCTTGCTCTGCCTTAAGTTTTTTCTTCATTGAAAGTTTATTTTTGTTAGACTAATACGTGACGTTCAGTAAACTGTGAGTATTACTTAAAATGTACTTGCGGTGCCGGCCAGTTAATAATAATTTGCTGCAATCGTAATTATGTATTTCATATTTACACATATACAGTAGTAACCATTTGTGAATAATTTTTGCTGCTGTAATGACTTCCCCCACTATCACATCTGAATATAAATTTAATACATATTTTAACACTAAAATCATGTTTTAATTATGGATCATGAATTTGGACATACTTATTTATTATATAAGTGCTAGCGCACATAACCTAGCTATACTGTGTTTGTAATTCACACCATGTTTACATTGGCAGAGTCATCATACATTTACTGTAAAATTAAAACTTAAAATTTTTTTTTGTGATGAATTTGATGTGTTACGAGCACTTGTGATTAAGTCAGTTTTTCACACTTTTATGAACTCTCTTAGGCACGGGGTTTCACTGTATTCACAGTATATCTGCAGCAGAAAGAAGATCCAACTGCATTTTGTAATTTCGAAGATTATAGTAATAGTAACAATTTATTGTTGCAGAATATTCTAAAATATTAAATACTTCAGGTGAGTGCAAGGATATATGTGGTAGATCCAACTGCATTTTGTAATTTCGAAGATTATAGTAATAGTAACAATTTATTGTTGCAGAATATTCTAAAATATTAAATACTTCAGGTGAGTGCAAGGATATATGTGGTTGTAGCTTGGGAATATTTTTGATTGTTGTTTTGGCTTAGAATAAATATACACACCCAGTAACCAATGTTGTTCTAAACAGCAGATGCAACAGGCTGGGCCGAGTGCCGCCACATGTCAAAAAAACATAAATAACACAGAAAAGATAAATTATTATTTAATGCTAAATGTAAATAATTCACTCCATTATAAAGTTCTAGCTAAAATACAGTAAATAAATTTTTGAAAATGTTAAAGCAACAGGAGTGGTTCTGACAGCTGACTTCTCATGATGCAAGTGTTGGTGGCTGGCGACACAACCTATACCTTCCAAGTACACAGACTGGCAAAGTAATACAAGCTACAATCTTGGAATGGATAGTGTGTACCTGTAGCGTAACTTTAATTGACGCAGATGCACCACCAATTGCACAGGCAGAGCTGTGGTCATATCCCTGTCTAACAAGATCAATGGTCCCCGGAGCAGTCCTCAACCCCCAACAATGCCAACTTCACTGCTGGCCTTCAGCCTGGTTTCTCCCAAGGAAGAGGTGGCGATAAATACTCAGAATGCACTGCATGGCTAGCAGAGGCCCTTTTCATTAACAAAATACGTACTTGAACATGTTTTGTATAGAATTTTCTTGATGTTACAACAAGTTCCCCATTCTCACCTTGTACAAAGAGCACTTTACCATCATGTTTAAATGTTAACACTACAGTGGAAACTTATTAAAACGACCCTACATGGTGTCCAAAAATAAGGTAATCAAGACAGGTCGGTCACAATAGATGTTTTGAGAAATTTTGGACAGACTTTCACCCACCCCCGTCAAATAGGTAAAAATTTGTCATTTTTTGCTTGAAGTCTCACCTCTGGCATAAAATCAACATGATTTTTGCATGGAATATTAATTTAAGTTAGGAGTCTTCCGGAAAAAATGATACCCCAACGCTGTGAAGTAACGTTGCTAACAGAGTTACTTCGCAGAAGGAGGGAAAAGGAGGAGAGGAGGGGAGGGCAGGCAGGTGCCGCCAATTAACGACAAGTGGGATTAATAACCTGCCAGGCACCTACAGACAACAACCATGGACTGCTTGCCTCCCCCTCCCCCCAGGACTTCTCACCCACAGCTGACATTGTGCACAACGTTATCACTACCACTCTCCAGGCACGTACAAACACACCCACAGATTGCTTGCATGTTCAGCATTAATTATTTGNATAAAAGATAAGACTAACTTCCCGATTTGTATTTTATAGTGATAATGGTACATTTTGTGTACTTGTGTTAAAATTTCTTATATGAAGACAAAAAAAATAGCACAGTTACAACTTCAAAGTTGGTAAAATTGACAACATGAATAATCACTTAACCTCTAGTGTTAATTTTTTCCTTCTGGTGAAAAATACTTGCACTTATCAAATAAAGTTTGTACACACAAGTGTAAAATCTGCTAAAATTGATTCTCCTGCTAGCGCTGAGCAACTTAACAGATACGGAGAAAAAAGCAAGTCTGGAAAATACATAATAAACGCTTGCTCTGCCTTAAGTTTTTTCTTCATTGAAAGTTTATTTTTGTTAGACTAATACGTGACGTTCAGTAAACTGTGAGTATTACTTAAAATGTACTTGCGGTGCCGGCCAGTTAATAATAATTTGCTGCAATCGTAATTATGTATTTCATATTTACACATATACAGTAGTAACCATTTGTGAATAATTTTTGCTGCTGTAATGACTTCCCCCACTATCACATCTGAATATAAATTTAATACATATTTTAACACTAAAATCATGTTTTAATTATGGATCATGAATTCGGACATACTTATTTATTATATAAGTGTTAGCGCACATAACCTAGCTATACTGTGTTTGTAATTCACACCATGTTTACATTGGCAGAGTCATCATACATTTACTGTAAAATTAAAACTTAAAATTTTTTTTTGTGATGAATTTGATGTGTTACGAGCACTCGTGATTAAGTCAGTTTTTCACACTTTTATGAACTCTCTTAGGCACGGGGTTTCACTGTATTCACAGTATATCTGTAGCAGAAAGTAGATCCAACTGCATTTTGTAATTTCGAAGATTATAGTAATAGTAACAATTTATTGTTGCAGAATATTCTAAAATATTAAATACTTCAGGTGAGTGCAAGGATATATGTGGTTGTAGCTTGGGAATATTTTTGATTGTTGTTTTGGCTTAGAATAAATATACACACCCAGTAACCAATGTTGTTCTAAACAGCAGATGCAACAGGCTGGGCCGAGTGCCGCCACATGTTAAAAAAACATAAATAACACAGAAAAGAGAAATTATTATTTAATGCTAAATGTAAATAATTCACTCCATTACAAAGTTCTAGCTAAAATACAGTAAATAAATTGTTGAAAATGTTAAAGCAACAGGAGTGGTTCTGACAGCTGACTTCTCATGATGCAAGTGTTGGTGGCTGGCGACACAACCTATACCTTCCAAGTACACAGACTGGCAAAGTAATACAAGCTACAATCTTGGAATGGATAGTGTGTACCTGTAGCGTAACTTTAATTGACGCAGATGCACCACCAATTGCACAGGCAGAGCTGTGGTCATATCCCTGTCTAACAAGATCAATGGTCCCCGGAGCAGTCCTCAACCCCCAAAAATGCCAACTTCACTGCTGGCCTTCAGCCTGGTTTCTCCCAAGGAAGAGGTGGCGATAAATACTCAGAATGCACTGCATGGCTAGCAGAGGCCCTTTTCATTAACAAAATACGTACTTGAACATGTTTTGTATAGAATTTTCTTGATGTTACAACAAGTTCCCCATTCTCACCTTGTACAAAGAGCACTTTACCATCATGTTTAAATGTTAACACTACAGTGGAAACTTATTAAAACGACCCTACATGGTGTCCAAAAATAAGGTAATCGAGACAGGTCGGTCACAATAGATGTTTTGAGAAATTTTGGACAGACTTTCACCCACCCCCGTCAAATAGGTAAAAATTTGTAATTTTTTTGCTTGAAGTCTCACCTTTGGCATAAAATCAACATGATTTTTGCATGGAATATTAATTTAAGTTAGGAGTCTTCCGGAAAAAATTATACCCTGACGCTGTGAAGTAACGTTGCTAACAGAGTTACTTCGCAGAAGGAGGAAAAAGGAGGAGAGGAGGGGAGGGCAGGCAGGTGCCGCCAATTAACGACAAGTGGGATTAATAACCTGCCAGGCACCTACAGACAACAACCATGGACTGCTTGCCTCCCCCTCCCCCCAGGACTTCTCACCCACAGCTGACATTGTGCACGTTATCACTACCACTCTCCAGGCACGTACAAACACACCCACAGATTGCTTGCATGTTCAGCATTAATTATTTGTATGTACGCAAATGCACACGCCATTGCAATGGACATTTTCATAAGTCTGCACATATTGTTACCATCTTAATACTAAGGACAAATGTGATTTTTGCACTTTTCTACCGAATCAAATGCATGCGTCACTTCTAAACAATTCAACATGCAAAATATTTTTATCACTTTTATAGTACTGTGTGAGGTATATGTTATTAAAACAAAGTGTTCTATTGCTTACGTTGTTCTTCATAAGTGATTATGTAGTGCTTTTTTATTTATTGAGCAAAACACAGCAGACCTGTGTAGTGAATGTGAACATTAAAAGAAATTGAACGGCAATATATGTTGAAATGAGGTGGAAGGATACGCAAACTGAAGAAAGAAAAAAGTACAAAGGTCTTTCAAATGTGCTCACTTTACCACAAACAGTGTACGTGTAGTGTGACAAGCTGGCTCTCTCTGATTTCAACTCATTTTAATGACATTGCAAGTTCGTATAAAAGGCGCAGGTTGTCAACAATCATTCACAAAATCAAGCCAAAAAAAATTACCAAATTGGAATAAACTAATCTAAGCAGAAGTCATCAACAAACAGTAATAAAAATCCAAGAGAAATTCAAGTTGTAATGACACAAGCAAAGCAAAAAGGCGAGCAAGAAAACAATGCCATTATAAATATGTGACTAGTCGTGCACGGAAACACTGGACCGCCCGAGAGGTTGAGGGTGGGCGGAGAGATGGAGTCAATGGGTATTGGCTATCACTGGTACCTTGAGGAAATAATAGTATCTATCTTTAGATGTACACTGCTGACAAAAAAAAATATGCAATGTGTAGCGACAAAAAAAATTTAAACAAAAAATTTTCAACTTTTTTTACAGTTCTTCAAAAACCAGTCATTATAAAAAGATGGACACTATAAATAATTTACATCCCTAAGCATGAATCTGTACTTTCTCTTTTTGGGTAGCACGGCGAACTGCTGTCGCCTGAAGGCAATGTTTATAATAAAATAATATTTGTAAGCTATTTAAAAAGTAAGGCAAGTGCCATTTTTTTTTTNTGGGTATTGGCTATCACTGGTACCTTGAGGAAATAATAGTATCTATCTTTAGATGTACACTGCTGACAAAAAAAAAATGCAATGTGTAGCGACAAAAAAAATTTTAACAAAAAATTTTTAACTTTTTTTACAGTTCTTCAAAAACCAGTCATTATAAAAAGATGGACACTATAAATAATTTACATCCCTAAGCATGAATCTGTACTTTCTCCTTTTGGGTAGCACGGCAAACTGCTGTCACCTGAAGGCAATGTTTATAATAAAATAATATTTGTAAGCTATTTAAAAAGTAAGGCAAGTGCCATTTTTTTTTTTATCATTTTAACAATTTGTTATTGTAATTAACTTAATTACCTGACGTAAGGCTCAATGAAATCCTTATAATCGTCCATCTCCCTCATTTTTACTTTGGATTGACGCAAATGCTTGCGCCAGCCCTGTGGTTCTTGCTCTACCACAGATTTAAATGATCTGAAACTGGCAAAAAAACAAAGATAATTTTCCCTATTTTTTTTTTACAATTCAAGACACTGGACAAAAATATATGGCAGGCAATTCTTGGCAAACCATTACAAATC